>JBAMNC010000234.1:542500-567126 GCA_037902135.1 Cetoscarus ocellatus | reverse complement strand
AAACAAACCGGGATTAAAACATTCATTTCCAGTGGGACACACAGACCCTGCCGAAATCGGCTGCCTGCATTCCTGTAGTGAAACAACGCTACAGAGACATAGATGTTGCCTTCAAGCCTCTAACATGTGCCATATTGGAGAGGGCAAGTGACTCATTTTCAGCAGCAAGCCCCCAAATTTGGTGTCTGTTTTGCTTCACCGCACCTGTAGCAGTTCTACAAACACATATCTATGACCTCTGTTCATCTACAATGGGTGCAGCTTGGGGTATGTTTTTATGATACTGTGCTCCGGTCCTCACCGCCCTACAACCAACCCGGCCCACCGGGAATCATCTCAGTTCTCTCGATTAGCGACTCCGGGCCTGAGGTGCTGGTGAAAAATAAAGCTGTTTTTGTTCACACATGCAGCTCAACCCTAAGATCACAGAAAGTAAAGAGGGTTTTTATGCATTTAATTGTAGGACTTATGTTATCGACTCAGTCCCAATGACCACAAATGCAGGTAACAAGCAATGCATCAAATAGCTGTTTCCATCAGTCTCATGGGTGCCTCAAGCTCACTATGTTTTGTTTGTTTTTGTTTGTTTGTTTTTTTTGTTTTTGTTTTTTCATTTTTTGAATAGATGTTTCAAAAGAAACTGTAACATCATGATTAGAGGTAAGCAATGCTCAGTGCCTCAATGCCACAGTTAACTGACTTCAGGATCAGGGGTGTATTTAGTTATTTGGGGGCCCAAGGCAAACCCAGTCATAGGGGCCCTCCATATCCCTGTACTGCACTGACAAAAGTTGAATTATTATTTTAATCTTGTAACCAGTAATTTAATGACACTAAATGCATTTCCTCAAATTATGTACTTTAGTTCAATTTTGACAAAAGGTGAGTGTGTTATTTAGGCCACTTGTCCTGATTTGAAATCTGTAACAGTTATCTGACAGCTCAAGTTACTAGTTACATAACAATGCTTATATGTCTCCCCTTCCAGTGAATTTAGATTTTTCACCAAAAACTATTTTGAATATTAATGTTTATCATTAAGCAGCCTCTAAAGGGACATTGGCAAAAAAATATAATAAAATAACAATTCTTGTGCGCATGTAAAACTATCCCATGCAGGGACCTTATGTTAATCATACTAAATGTCATACAGTTTGAAAATGTATTAATTAAAATATTTTACAGGATATTGCGATTGAAAATAAAGCCAATACAATAAAATGTATGAGGTCTACTGACAAAATTATCATAAAATATGGATGTTGATCTCCTCTACTTCATACTACATCTCTTACTTTAGAGAAACAGGTTTTAATTTAATTTAAATGATTTCTTTTATATTGAATGGGGTTAATTTATAGGTACTGACTATATTAACTATAATAACTGTTCTGTTGTTAACTGTAGTGACACCAAACTCTGCCTGATGATCAACCATCTCCTCCGGTTTATACTACAGCTCTTACTTAAAAGAAATAGGTTTTAATTTATTTATATTATCTTATATTCATTATAATAATTAATAGATAATGACTATTAGAACTATATTAACTGTACTGTTGTTAACTGTCCTGACACCAAACTCAGTCTGATGATCAACCATCTCCTCTACTTCATACTAAATCTCTTACTTTAGAGAAACAGGTTTTAATTTAATTTATATGATTTTTTTTATATATCGAATGGGGTTAATTAATAGGTAATGACTATGATAACTGTAATAACTGTACTGTTGTTAACTGTTGTGACACCAAACTCAGCCTGATGATCAACCATCTCCTCCGGTTTATACTACAGCTCTTACTTTAGAGAAATAGATTGTGATTTATATGATTTTGGGTTTTTTTTATATTGAATTATGTTATTAATAGGTAATGACATTAGACCTGTAACAGCTTATGTTGTTAACTGAGATTATTATCTAACAAGTGAATCATCACAATGCTTTTACTGTAATTACTTAGAACATAAATCAATATTTAATATAATTTACCATTTCGACCGGTTTACTCCTCACATCTTTGTGATGAAAGTGTCACTCGTGTCTCCACTTCATCTCTAGACCTCCTTCTGCATCCTTCTCTGCCAACACTGACAGGTCGCTGTTGTTGAGTTCGGTGTCGTGAAAAAGGTTTACACTTTCGGTAGCTTTGATAAAAACTGTTTACTTTCTTCTCCTCTTCTCTGCTCCACTGGGGTAACACCGCTTCATGTTCTTCAAAACCCTTATAACTATCTGTGCTTATAACCACGCCAACAAGTTTGTTTTGCTACCGTCTTCCTGAATCAAGTCTGCAGTGCGCAGTAACATGGAATAGTCCATTGCATGAGAAGGGAGGGGGACCAGTCGAAATGATCATGATAGGTTACGCATTTTGATGTAATTTAAGTGTGTAAATTAAGACTATAACAAAATTAACTGCTTTGAATTGAAGAAAATTTTATTAATAACTTTTTATGAGACATCTGGGGGCCCCTGGAAATCTCGGGGCCCCAGGAAATTGCCTGTGTTTACCTAATGGTAAATACGCCCATGTTCAGGATCACCACTGCTAAGCTGCTCATATTTACTCCATGTCCTCATCCCTGTTACACAAGTTCTACTTCTTGGTGTGACCTGGTCAAATTATTGGTCATGGTTGCGCCAACTGGGGGTCTAGAATCTTTTCTTTCCTGCATAGTTACCAGATGTTTGCAGAAAATCTTTTTAGTCCATTTCCTAAAAATCTACTCAGATATGGATTATTCTCACATACACCCCTCTGTTTCAGGTCTGCAAGGGACATGCTGTTTTAGGGTAAATCCTCACAAGCTTTGTCTGACCATGCTCATTAAAAAATGGATGTGGCTCTTCCTTCTATCACTGTGCTAGAAGGTTTACTGTGGCTGAACAGACATGCCGAGACATGTTTCTTCCACTGGGGCCCCCTTTGGGCCGACTTATCACAAGAGAGTATGTCCCGTTGGGGTGAATTTCCACATCCCTTAATGGTATCATTAAGGGTTTTTTTGTTTGTTTGTTTTTTTCAGATAGTGTGTTTTAGCACACTTTTTCTGAAAGGTGGACCAAGCAACAGAGGGAGTCGGGGGACTTTCTCCTGTCTGAAGGGTTTTTAGGATGGACTATGGACACATATTTAAAAAAAAAAAAAAAAAAAGAAATGTTTAAAAGTTTTTTTTGCATAATATTTAATCTTTAAAGGTGAACAACCATGGTTTTGTTTAATGTCCCCTATAGACCATGTCATCTTAGTTAGCAACTTTTAAGCAAGTGCCTTTAACTAGATGAGAAATAGCTTGATCGTTCATAAATGAGACATGTCCAGATGTATCTAACAGCACAGAGATAGAAAAAAAATGCCGAGGCTTGTGCTTACCATTGATCTTATTTGTAGAGCACATATCCAAAACTCACACAGAAATCCTGCAAACTTTTAAAAGATGCTACCATATTCCCTAAAATGGTAATTTTATGTGGATGGTTTAGGTCTTATTCTTGCACCACTCTGTCTCAGATTAAAGAATCCAGAAATTTTAATTTATTCTAAAGTGGCATGGTAGTGCAGCGGTTTAGGGTACGTGCCTTCTAGCAAGAAGTTGCTGGTTCAGCTCCTTGTGTTGATCAGAGTCTTTTTGAGTTTACATGTTTCCCCTGTGCCTGTGTGGGTTTTCTCTGGGTACCCCAGTTTCCCCCACAGATCAAAGACATACCTCTTCGGTGGCTTGGCAACTCTAAATTGCTCATAGGTGTGCACAAATGATGAGCTGGTGACAAGGTGTACTCTGCCTCTTGCCCAATCACAGCTGGGATTGGCTCCAGACACCCCCCCCCCCCCCACCCAGGACCCAGAAAGGGAGAAGTAGATAGATGAATTTTCAATCTAACTGTAAGGCTAAACATCCATTTTTCATTTGCTCATTTTCCACCAGCTGTTTTTTCCAAGAGCACATCTACAGCATATGATTACTATATCTGTCTGTCTGTCAATTATTCCATTGTGATAAATTTCCTCCTCTTCCTGTCTTGCTCCTCTCTCTCTCATTTGCTTTGTGTCTCCCAGGCTCTCTCCATGTCTTAAGAGCTCTTGTGCCTGTCAGTTATTCTATTCCCACAGTGACTCCCTGCCATCTGGCCCTCTGATGTATTGATACAGATAACTGCTGAGGACACATTAAGTCAAGAGAGAAAATTTAGTTAACCCTCTGCCTGATGATAATCCATACCCACCAGGTTCCTTAGCAAAGCTATTTATGTTCTTTTCCTCCTGCATACCTATTAACCTTTTATTTCACGCAATTGAATCTGCAAATGATCCTCTCGTGAAGACAAACATCAGTTCTCAATAGGACTGAGGTTATTGTGGTTATATATGAAGATGTAGCTGTTTGAAGTGGTGGCTTCTATGGGGTTGACAAAAAAGGCTGTATGATCTTGTGTGAAAAATAAATGCAACACACTCAAAGCCTCTCCCTCACATGCACACATATATATTCTCACATAATTATTCATACTCTGAGGACTGCTGCTCCAGTAGAAAAAGACACAGGCAGGCCAACAGAGAGGTGACAGCATCCAGGTCAAGGTGACCCTCTTAAATCTATCAGCTGCACTAAGTGTGCACAAGGGTGGGAAATGCTGTGGGCTCCAGGGGCAGCGGCATGAAGACTAAATGTGGTTTCATCCTGGCATGAAGACATGCACACTTAGCTCTGATGAAGTCCTGTGTTAACTGATTTTATGTCAGTGCTTCAAGCTCCAAAATGCAAGTGCTGTTTGATTGGTTCTTAAATTTGTAGAAATAATCTATCAAAATAAGAGTTTCCCAAGGGAGCTTTGTTATGCTTGACTGGGTCATAAATATGTGCATTGAAAAAAAAATGGAAAAAGAAGGAAGACACACATCTATTAACATTGTTATTCAAGTTTGCCAAGATAGTTTGCATATTTTTGTCAACGTGTTATTTTTTTTTTTAAATTACACAGTATTTTCTTTTTTAAATGTGGTGTTAATTTTTCAGATTTTTAAAAAACAACCAAAATGTACATGTTATTATAGAAAATACGTGAGAATGTATGAACACATGTCCTCCCAAGGCGCTCTGGTTAAAAAGGTTTTGGAAATGTTGATCAAAATATCTCATAAAGGTAGTAGTGATAGATCCTAAGGTCAAACTAAAAGAGAATCCCTGGTCTTCAACATATTCTACTTTGTTGTACTTTATATGCTCTTTAGTTTTACATGAGCTTTACATGTCTTCTCTAACTGATTGAGTACTTCTATGCACAAGACAAAAGTCAGTTGCATCAAGATGTCTCCCTTTACCCTATTTACAGTGTCAGTAGCTGCATGAAACATTGCATGCCCCTCCCTCCTACCAGTGTTTCATAAGTGGTTCAAGCACATTGGCTCAGAAATCAAACCCACTGCAGATCATAGATCATAGAAAGAATGCAGAGCTGTTAGAAAACATGGCACTGATCAAACCAATTTCCACAGAGTAGACCAGTCATCCAGTCAGAGCAGACTGGGCTCATGTATGCCCATTGGCATCTCCTTGTAGCTGTTCAATACTCTGCCTGAAAGGAACTTGGTTATAAAATGTTATTTATTTATTTTGGTTCTTTTCATGTACACTGCTTGTTTTTGTCAGGAAGTTGTGATAATCGGTGCTATCTATTTTGGATATAAAGCTGATATTTAATGAACAGCAATATATCATGATGTAATAATTGTAAAGACTCAATCAAACAATGTGTTTGTATTCTGCCAATTTATAACATGTTGTCTAATAACATTTAATAAAGGACCAGGCCTGGACCATACTCCTAATTTATTGAAATTTATTATCAATTATTCTTTCAATAATGACCCAACATGAATCCTAAGAAAAAGCAGGACATCAAAGAGGATGGACTGTATTGATCTGAATCAGCTGAAGCAGCCTTTCTATCACACATAATATACCTGTAGACATTACTAAGTGATATTACAGAGTCTAGACAGCAAATTCAAACAATGTCCTGCTGCTGCAACACAAATTTTGAACAAATACAAATATGTGTTGTCTGATTGAAATGATTAGCAATAATTTTGTATAACTTTTTTTATTCATACACTATGTTTAATGTTGTCATTCAGATTTTCCTTGACCAACAGCCCCTGAATTTCTGGATTTTCAGGATGTGTAGAGCCAAGGTATTTAAAAAAGTGCTTATATCTTGTTCAGAAAAATAAAAAGGCTATTTACTGTATCTAACTCCTGAGAGCTGGTAATTAAAAGTG
The DNA here is from genome assembly GCA_037902135.1 of Cetoscarus ocellatus. Classification (NCBI taxonomy): domain Eukaryota; kingdom Metazoa; phylum Chordata; class Actinopteri; order Labriformes; family Labridae; genus Cetoscarus; species Cetoscarus ocellatus. The sequence goes on along the minus strand of JBAMNC010000234.1, from coordinate 560,842 downwards.
GTCTGATATTAAAGTGCAGTTTGTGCTTCTTAGCCAGGCTCTTAAACACAGTCATAAAGTCATATATTTGCCTTCCTTAGATGTAATTAAAGTGGTTATCCTCTGGGACGGGAAGACAAGCCTGCTCTCTCTGATATGCTGTTAATTGAGACCAGCCTATCTTTTACTCCTAAGGTCACTGGGTGCTCCTCCTCCCCTTGAAACAAGCTCCTAAGAGCAGCCATGGCAAACAAAATCATCTTTTAGCCAATGCAGAGGGGTGTTGACAGAGAGATGGGAATATACTTAATGAACCTTAACAACTCTGGGTCATTTAAACTGATGTGGTTGTCCTTGGGTTGTTATTAAGGGATAGATGTGGTGTTCACTTTTTTTTGTCAGAGTCAGTCCTTTTTTCTCACTTTGAAGACAGCTTCTGTCTCTTTTTTTCTCTCCATCACTGTTACCCCCCATTGAAAGATCTCTGGCTTTTTACTACAGTTGCTCTGAGCAGACTAATTATAATAACTACACCTGCGGGATCCATTTTTGGCTTGACACATTGGGTAATAGAGAGCAGCAATTAGCTGCTCTGATTCATTGTTCACTTCAGTGCAGCGCAGTGACACGATGAGTTTGCTCTTTTCACCCAGTGAGACCAGGTAGGCACACAGGCAATTTTTAAACATGTTTTATTGTCTTCTGCTCTCCATTGTTTAAAGAACAGGCATTATCAATTGTAATCAGTGTTTTTCATTTTCCTTGGATGTACCTTCCATCCCCAATAGTAAAAGTAATGTTACATGGCATGTTTATAACCAGCAGGCAAAACAGGACACATGGACACATGGACTCATGCTTTGATAGTCTGAGACGCTTCATCAAATGCTGGAGACAAAGTATTTAGCGATATGACAACGCTACAGACATGACTGGGGATAATCTGGATGGTTTATTATATGGCCGTGGGACAGTCCTTGTGGACTGACACAGAGACAAATGTTTCCTCGTGCTTATGTGTGTGTTCATAGACATGCTTGCAGGTCCTGTATATGGTCAGTGTAACTCTACACAACATGTTTATATGGTCAGCTATTCTTGGGCCTGTGTCAGACTCTTAATCTGCATCATGAACTTTCACACATGGTAGACTATACATATGTACTTAATACATGTGTAAGACTTTATGTATGCGAGGCTTAATACACAGATAATTAAATAAAGGTAGAAAACCTAAATGTGGAAAGCAAACTTAAAAGATATATGGAAAACCTAAAAGATAAATGGTAGAATTGAAAGGATGGGTCCAAGATCTTAAAATTCATGCTTCATAGTATAACGTTTTCAGATTGCCTTGCAGCTTGTTAAAATATGTAACTTACATGTATATTAGGCATTGGTTCACCACAACTTCTTGGTCAGCTTTGACCTCTCGTAAGAAACTTTGTATCCATTTTGGCAAACCCTAAGGCCAAAGCAGTGACTCATATTTCCTCTTTATTATCGCCTCTTAGTAGAAAAGCCTCATCGAGATCTGAGCAGTAAGTGATATCATACTCTTTTAGTCTTGGCTGTGAGGAAAAGTCTCTTAGCAGGATGCAATGGCAGCTATTAAGGCCATAAAAAGTATGTATGCCTTTATTGGTCACACAGAGAAATATGTTTCAATTTCAGTGTTTAATGACAGTAAAATGTTTCTTACTGGAGCTTTAAGAATTTCAAGCAAAAAGAAAATAGCCAAATCCTATCAAAAATGCAAAGACGTTATCATTCATTGGCTAAAACAGACTGACTTGGCTCTTTACCTTGTGTCAACCACTGAAGGCAATAAAGTTGATTAAAAATACTAATAGTAATAACACAGTGCAGAGAAGGTCCTAAACTGGCTAAACAGAAGATAATCTAAAAAGAAGGTGATGCAAGACACGCAAATTGAAAGTGCTATTTTATGTCATTTTTACATAAAAGGTTCAGATTTAATTTCAATAGTGGCAATTAAGGGCAAATTCACATTAAGTGTTCCATACCTTGCTTAAGTGCCTCCTTAAGTCCAGCTTGTTTGTGTGGTTTGAGTGCTTAAGCGTGGTTCTTTTTTCTGGCCCTGGCATGTTGTGGGGAGGTGGGCTTGGGCGTGACACACTTGCTTATGCACAAGCAAGTACACATTGTCATGGTTCCTAACAGTAACTCCTCCTCGCCCTAAAGAGGACATCCTTCGGGTGATTTGTATATTATATTTAGCGTTTTATAATATACATATACAAAACAAGTGTCAGTATCAAATAATCAAAGACCTTGACATCATCAGTTTTGTATGTCTCCATAAATGGCATCAAAAACAAATACACAAAAAAACACAAGCATTCCAGAAAAAAATTCTATCATATTTACAAATAGAACAATCAAGGAAAAGGAAACAAAAAAAGATGGGGGCAGACATCGAAAAAGTTATTGAGTACTACCAATAAATATTGTATAAACAGCATCAAATGTTTTCTATCGCATCACGAACACTCTAGCATGTATTATATGTATTATAGCCCATCCAACTCCAGGGAAGACTAGTCATGTATTTATAACCATTATCTGACAATCTAGTTCCAAGTTAAGTAAAAAAAAAAAACAGCGACAAGATGTCATAAAATACCTTTATCTTACACTTACACCTCTATGTTAGATGTAGGCATCATAATAAAGATCATCTTATGCCATTCAGCTACTGTAGGTGGTTTACGATCTATCCATTTCAGCAATATAGTTTTTCTTGCACAACAAGTAAGGGCAAACAAAGGTCTTTTAGAATTTGAGTTCAAACAATAAACACAAATGATCCTTGTTAAGTTTAAAACTGAAGCTCAGGTGTAGTCTATTAGCCATGTTTTTCTAGAAATTATTCATAAATGTACAAGTCCAAACACAGTGAATAAAACTTCTGACTTCAATATTTTATTTTATGCACAGCTTAGATTTGTTCTGGTCCATTTTATGTCTAAGTTGGGGATTTATTTGTAAACAGTGTAACAGCCTGAACTAATTTTCTTGTATCCTAAAACTGAAACATTAATTGCTTGTTCCCATATATGTAACCAAGTTACCACTTCAATATTTATACTTAGATCATTATTACAATTAGTGACCATAAAAGCAGGTTTACCTATAACAAATGTAGATAATACCTTATACCCAAATCGACATCTGTGTTTTTAATTCTGTGTGGATTGATCATGGCTGTAAATTTCAAAGTAAAAAAAATCAGGGCACAAAAACAGCACTTTTTTGGCACAAACACAGGTCCTCAAATAAAGTATCCAGTCCCAATAGACAAAACATATAGCATTACTTATTTTCATGCATAGATTATTTGCAATGTTTCTTTTGTTTGTTTGTTTGTTTTACGGGAAGGAAGGTCTGTTTGTCTGTGTTTTTCTCCCTTTTGGTTGGGAATTATATGGGTGCTTTGGATTGGATGACAGCACCATGATTTGATGCTTCTTTGCACCCCAACCACACCTACCCTTTCTTTATCACTGTTCATACTCAATATCACTGTACTTTTCTCTATCAACATGACCTAATAGCACTAAATACATGCAAGAAATGTGTAAGCAATCCAGAAACGTTCCGTAGGTCTGTCATGTGCTTTAGCATTGTTATTGGCAGCACCAAAAGAGATAATAGATAACTGCTGTTTTTCATCAATGTAAAACTTAATATGATCAGTGGGCAGGAAATGGCTACTTAAATGTTGTTCAAAGTGTGTCCCAGATGACTTTGTCCAATGGGCACACTAATGTATTCTGTTATTTTATGCACAAAGTAAACAAAAATCCATCAGAGAAACTAGCCAGAGGAATGGATAAGTAAATGCGTCCCTAAGCTTGTTAGTCCACCTTCTTTTGCAAACTAATCACAGGGAAGTTTGACTTTCCCTTAAAACTGTTGTGGTGTTTCCCTCGAAGCACAAAACACAATAGGTCCCTGTGAGCGACACCTGCCAGCAGACAAGGCATCTCTGTATTTCCATTAAGGCAATTCTTCAAAGCAATGGACTCCCCTTCTTTTGTCCTTTAAAGAAGAAGGGGGGGTAGAAAAAATCAATGCTGCTTTATTGTGGCTCTGAGTACACACATACAATAGTGGGATGGTGAGGGCCTTGTGAAGGGGTAGCATTAGACGTGGAGTGGCTAGTGGAGATATCTAAAGAAAATCAATACAAAGTCAGTAATAATACTAATAGCTATGTCACTAAAATGCATGAAAAATGTTAAGATGGAAGCATCCCCTTAAGTTTAATGGCATAGAATGAGATTAAATTTTCAGCCTGACATGTTAGTTGCAGTTTTAAATGAAGATAGAGAATGTTGAACAGCCATAAGAAAAAAAAAAAACATATTTTTTTTTTTCTACGATACGTTTTAACTGCTACAGTAATAGCAAACAGATTTGATTTGGTTGTTCTTTGGCCATTTAGAGTTTAAGAATCCTCTTAATAAGTGGTGCAAAGAAGAGATTCCCACATTGAAAAATGAAAATGATGAAGGTAATCACCTCTTGGGTGAAGAAAGATAAGAGGAGGAGAAATGAAGGAGTATGCTCTTAAGGTTAAGCACGCTTGACCACATGGCAGTTTTAGACGAGCAGCCAAAGTCCAAGCTTGATAAGTAGGTCAAATCAAACTTATCTCTATACTGTCAGGGAGAATATTAAATTTGAATGAAGAATTAATGCAAATTACCAAGAACATGTTTTCAAATATAACCATATTCCCTCTTTTCTTAGTATGTTAGGCAGCAGAATGTCCCGGAGAATCATGTGGTTTGCTCTTGGAAGCTATGTTTGTCTTGACCCAGTGAACAAATAAAAACAAAACTATCTTGAACCATTAAACCTGCTCTCTATTTTTCTAAAGTGAAATGTCATATTTTTGTTCTGATGAGAAATGGAAAAAACACAATAACCATCTCTAGCCAAGAATGTTCCTGTCATGGTGTTGCATTGCTTTTTGCACACCATTATACATATGAGGAAAAGTCCCAATCTTAGCTACACAGTGGACAGCAAAGATTAGTTTATCCATTCCTCTGGCACAGATGGTATGGGCTGGCCTCATGGACCTGGGCTCAACCACTTATGCAATTTGCCTACAATATGTATTTGGGAGAAGATACATTTTCTTTGTGTATGCATTATATACACCCAGGTTTTATACTAACATACACATTAAAGAGATCATGTTCTGCTTTTTTGTGCTGTTAAACGCCTTTTAGTGTGTTAAACTTGTCTCTATCTCATGACAGAGTTTGATGTTTGTGGCACAAGTACTTCTCCCTCTACCACGTTTAAAGCACCAGCCACTGCATGAAATGGCTTCCTCCCCTAGCCCCTCTGAACAGACCTACCAGTATTACATCCTTACATTGCATGCAGGGCTTAATTGACCAATAACAATAAAGTGGACCAGTAAACCATTCAGAGCAGACTGGGCCCACTGGGTGAAGGGAAACATACAGGGGCAGGAGCTCCAACAGACGGTCTCAGACGGACTGAGAATACAAGTGGATCAGGGGTACTCAGTATGTGAAAACCAGAGGTTCTTTGGAACATTTGCAATACTCTAAAATCTAATCATATCATCAAAATCAAATATATGAAAATGAGTCAAGCCAAAATTTTGGCTCTCGAACACCTAAAAACAGTTTGTCTTGAATAAAAAAAAAAAAATACAGTGAAAGATTGTAATTATGCTACTGTTGTTTGTAGTATGAGCTTCTTTAGGCATGTAAAACTTGTCAGAACCTTTTCTTAAATGTTTTGCAAATGAAATATTATGACAGGAGGAAAAAAGTCCACTTAACAAATGCAAGGCCTCTTATCTTGAGGTGTACTCACAAATTTGAAGAGACTCTTAAATGATAAAAGGACTTAAGCTCATGCAGCTCTTCTCCAGTTGCCAAACAACTTTAAGGGCCAGAGTGACAAACATATTCATTTAAAACCAAATTTAGGTGGTGGATGCTGCTACATCAGTATTTTCTTATTGCATTTATTTATATACTCATTTACATGCACTTACAGAGATATGGAAGCAATTTCATTTAAGTGTCTTGCCTGCAGACACATTAGCATGTGACTGCAGAATTTTGGGGATTAACTTCCACTTGCAAGATGACTAACTCTTCAACTGAGCCACTGTCATACTGTTATCTTTTATTATGTTTATCTGTAAAATAGATTATAAATGAGCTGAACTCTCATGCATGCCCATTGTAAGCAGTGCTTGTTTAGCCACCTGATGGTGGCCTGTTAGCTACTTTTGTAACCACAAGACTTTTATTCTCTGGTGCCCTAGGACATCAGCTGCCCCTGTTAAAACCTCCATCTGCCCCGTCCCATCTGTGGAGACAAACAAAGATTTACTCTCGGCTTGCTCACAGGTGAATCTGACTGTGTTGATCAAGGTGAGAAACCACATGCTCTAGCATGTGATAACTCAGAAAAAATGTTTATACAGAAGAAATTTAAAAGGTTTGTTTGTTTAAGAATGAAAAGCATACTAGCCAGCCCAGCATTGTAAGTATTAAAAAGTGTTGCTTCTCCTGCTTGGTAGGGGAGCCACTTTCAATCCTAATAGCATTCAATTATACAATTGATGTCCATGGATTGAGTGAAGACCATGTGCATCTACAAACCATAAAATATTTTTCATGTTTGCTCTAGATTTCACACAAAAAGCATGTTTTCATTTTATTTCTCTGTAAAACATAATAAACTCGGACATTTCAAGGGTCATTACTAAGCAGTAATTGGAATGAGCTGAGAAGACAAAATGCTACAGGGCCTTTTTTTCTAATGTCAGCTACATGCCATCATGGGGACAATTCGTCAAATATTCCTCCTAAAGTCATAGTTTCACTGACTAAGCACTATGACCTTTTTTAATTTAACTGACTAATCCAGCATGTCGCTGTATCATTCAGCATTTTTTCCATTCAGTGGGCACAGCCGAAACATGACAAAACTGAGCAAGAACAGCCATCTGCCCTTCAACTTAGAGCATCAGCACATTGTTGAAAATGCTCTTGACACAGGATTGTCCTCCTCTTGACTTTCTGAGTATCCATTTAAGACTCGCAAGGAGAAGTAAAAATCATTCAAAACTGTCTTGATCATTCGTTGATTTTAGGGCCTGAGGAGTGCTCTTCATCTTAACTCAAAGGCATCTCTACTAGGTGTCTTCAACCAGCCAAAATGCTTTGGATCAGCAGATCTGAGAGGAAAAAGCATCTCTGTCGATGTGAATTATTATATAAATTCAGGGCAAAAAATATCCTGGTTTGCTCTCTTTTCTGTTTTTAACATTGAAGCTTTCATGTGTGGATAGATCTCTGCTCCTCTGTTGTCAGTTTTATTCCACTCAGCAAACTTTGAGCTGTAATTGTGCCTGTAAAACAGAGCAAGTCTGAAGAGCTTCAAGAAAGTTGCTGTTATAGTACAAAAATGACTGACTCACACAGAGTTTGCCTCGGATTAAAGAAAAGAGTGAGCTTGAGTTGCAGAGATTTCACTTACATCATTTAAACTTCAATCTTAGACCACTAATTGGCTTCTTTTACCACACAGCAAGAATAGGCAAATGCCTGGGTTCTTGTGCTTCAAGGGGCAAAGATATACACCAATTGAGGTGTATATGAAGGTATGAGGTCATTTTCTGCAATAATATTTTGAGATTTATGCCTGGTTTAAACTTGAACATTCAAAATGATCTCTTTGTGCATCCAAACTGCCCTGCAGCACTTGACTAAAGCATTGGTTGACAGTGCAACACAATCTTGAGCCAAAGCAGAGGGCAGCAAAGTTTTTCTTGCATTTTGGCCACTAGTAGAAAGAGATAAGAGAATTTACTTATGATTTCTTGTCAAGTTGCGCATGTTGGTTCAGCTTCTGCAACCTCACAATAACTAGACTGACAATCACCTAGAGCCACAGTATGTAGAAGACCAATCAGTCTGTGTCATTTTGACGAATCACATTTTCGAGGAAGTGTTCAATTGGGTATACACACAGGCTTCTAGGTCACCTGAGGGCTACAATGGGTTGCATAACTTCAGAATTTCAAGAGACAAATTTTATGTGGTGGAAGTCAAGTCGAATTTGATTGGCTGATGATGACGTCAGGGATAACATCAAGGGGCCAACAAAAATATGCATTCGAAAAACACAATAAGCCATTGAGAGCTAAAATTTTCAGACCTTTTTTTTTAGATAAGTACAGAGAAGGACAGTGTACTGACCTACTCACTGTCATTGTTAGCGGTCCTGATTCTAGTGTGAAAGGAGGCAAGGGCATCAACATAAACTTAATGAGGGCTTGCTCTCTGTTAGGGATGTGTTGTATGATAAGTCCACCTGAAGCAAAGAGTCATCATACAGAAGCAAAGTTGATAATTCGACTAGTCTACTATGCTGTAACCAACCTCCGAGGGCTACAAGGACCTATGGTTTAAGTGCATGTCCAAAAATGATATTTAATTGAATTAGTTAATTTTAAGTTAATTTTCTTTGTAATGTATTAATTTCCAGGTTATTACAATATGCCTTGACTAATTGTAAAAGAAGATTTATGTTGTTAGACTTTGCATATAGAATATATATTGAGTTGATTTAAGTCATCATGTCATGTTCCTTAAGCAAGAGCTTAAATGGCAGATCCATTTTTGGCTCCAGTTTATCTCCTGAGGGCATTCTTGTAACATCAATGGAGTGCAACAAACATGTTTTTTTTTTTCCTGAACAATCAAATAACTAGGTTGGCCACTGACTCTTTAAAGTGGGGTCTGTTTGTCAGGAAGTGAAGTTTTGTGCCCTGTGGAGGGCCAGACTGGAGCCTCATGGCAGCTCTGCAAAAGGGAGCTTTATTTTTAGCCAGCGAACAACAGGAAGGAGAAAAGGAGGCCAATTCTACCTGGCAAGATATGTAGGAATGATGACATCGGCTCAGTGGAGTGTGAACTAAGCATGGAGAGGTTGGTCGAGTTTGATAGTTTGAGCACTGCTGGGGGGAAAAGGGGTGAAAAGCATGGTAAAGAGGGAAAATAGACAGTTGAGTGGTGACAGAGGTCTCTGAACACAGGCCTCAAGGCAGAAAAATCCTCAGATGATGAGCCACAGGGAAGGAGAAGACATGTTCAGTAAGTTCAATGGTTCACACATATACATATTCACTATAATGACTCATATTCCAGTCTCATTGTTCTACTCTGAACAATGTAGTTCACTTATCCTTAAATATGAGACACCGAGCTAAAGTGAACAGTTGGCTGTGTAAGTTCAGTTGTGTTCAAAATAATAGCAGTCCCACATCACTAGCAAGATAAATCACTGTTTTTGTTAGAATTTCAACTTCTACACTGCAAGTTTCTAGAAGGTTTAGTAAAGGTATAGAAAACCAACAGACCCAACAGGCATGACGTGCATGCTGCTGATTCTGTGAAACTGAATCATTTACTAAAAGGGGCGTGTTCAAAAAAATTGCAGTGCTGAGTTCAATTAGTGAGGTAATTGACTGTTTGAAAAAAACAGGTGTTAAACAGGTGGCCCTTATTTGAGGATCAAGGCAACTGATGCTGCATATGCTGGCTGTACATTTGCCCTTGAAAAACAGAGTAAAATGGGTCGTTCAAGACATTGTTCAGAAGAAGAGCGTTCTTTGATTAAGAAGTTAATAAAAGAGGGGAAAACCTATAAAGAAGTTCAGAAAATGATAGGCTGTTCAGCTAAAATGATATTAAATGCCTTAAAGTGGCAGCAAAAACCAGAAAGGCGAGGAAGACAAAGAAAAACAACTATTTGAATGGATCGGAGAATATCCAAAATGGCAAAGGCTCAGCCAATGATTAGCTCCAGGAGGATCAAAAACACTGAATTCAAGCCACAGTACACAGTGAAGACAGTGAAGCATGGTGGTGCAAGCATCACAATATGGGGATGTTTCTCGTACGATGGTGTTGGTCCTATTTATGGCATACCAGGAATCATGGATCAGTTTGAGTACGTCAGAATACTGGAAGAAGTCATGTTGCCATATGCTGAAGAGGAAATGCCCTTGAAATGGATGTTTCAACAAAACAATGACCCCAAACACACCAGCAAGTGAGCAAAATCATGGTTCCAGACAAACAAATTCAAGTAATGGAGTGGCCAGCACAATCCCCGGACCTTAATCCCATAGAAAACTTGTGGGCTGACATAAAAAATGCTGTTCATGAGGCAAAACCAGGAAATGCAGAGCAATTGTGGAACGTAGTACAATTGTCCTGGGCTTCAATACCTATTGACAGGAGCCAGAAGTCAGTAGGCTCATGCACCACAGATGTGAAGCAGTTATCAGAAACCGTGGTTATCAACTAAATATTAGTTTATGATTCTCAGGAAAGTTGAATCATCAAGCAATTCTTAGTTTATATACTACATTTTTGAGTTTGTAAATAAAGATGTCAACACTGCTATTTTCTTTACCATAATGTTTCTTAAATTTCTGTAAAGTATTATCAAATTCAATTACTTTTTTCCAATTTTCTTGCTTTGAAATAGAATGTGCAGTGTCCCCAATGCATTTGTGTGCATTAAAATAAAATTTATTTGAAGAATTTTGAGGTTTACTCACCTTTTTAAACACACTGCTATTATTATGAACATAACTGTACTACAAACCATAGAATACCAATTTGTTTTCATGCTTGGATATCTGATATGAATATGACCTTTAAATGGCTGTTGATACTCAAATGCAAACAGCGTCATGCAGGACTTTAGCTCATTACAGCAATATTTGAATAATCATGTTCAATTACACAAGACTAGGCCATTCTGCTGCATTAACTTGTGCCATATCCATGTTTTAGATCCTTTGGTTTTGTTAAGGTGAAATTGAACCAGGACAATACTTGGTTGTAAAAAAAACACCAAAAATTAGCTAAAAATGGCATTAATATATATTCTCCTTAGCTGAATAATAAACAAATAAGCAATTTTTTTTTTTTATAAACTCATGGTCACATTTAACAATGACATTTGAATTTTTTTTTTTGGTGAGATGTAAAAATGCTAGTTACCACTTTGGTAACATACATCAAAGAAAAACTAACAACCACTAAAATTTGATGTTTTTATTTGTGTTATTTTCATCTGAATGTTAGATGTAGATCATTTTGGTGTTACATTGGTGATGTATTATGTGGGCAGAGCCTTAGATGTTGCATAAAGTTTTCGTTGAGTAGCAAAGTGTAAATGCACATTTTGGCGTTCTGGACTAACTGGACATTTCCTGCTGTGATGAAAATAGTTTGTCAGCAGAGGTCAAGTCATGTTACAGTGACCAGCTGACCCTTGGGGAGTATGTTTTAGCCATACTTTCTGTTGGCTTAGTGGATGAACCATCAACTAAAAACAGAGTAAACAGATATCTTCATGTAGTCTGTAGTGGGTGGACCCTAATGATGATGACAGAGAAAAGCTCAAGGTACACAAACTTATAAAAGCATTTTTTTTTACTTTGTGGACATGTCCACAACATTGAATAATGAAATCAGATAGTTTTATGTAGTAAGGAGAGACATAAATGCTTTTAGTGTGATGGTTTAAAAAGTATGTTTGCAATCTGCTGACTTTCAGTGAAATGTTTGTTTTCATTAATGTAAATATTTTAAAACATACGAGCACCAACTCTGTTAACTATTCAATCATTCAATGAATATTATGACAATGTTAATCAGTACAAGAATACATTCAAAAAAGCATCTGTAAATTAAGAAAATTTCCTGCAAATTGAAATAAATTAGCATTTTACTGACTGTAAACAACACCTCTGTGTATGGGTCTGTCTTTCTACACAACTCATAATCCACAGAATTTTCAAATGTTCTACAGATGTATTTTTGCAGTAAAGGAACTTTGTGTTTCTAAATTTGGTAAGGGGTCAACACTGCACATTTAGTTCTCTTTTTGTCAGTTATTGCTTGCTTTGGTGCTGACAGCATTTCTGGCAACAGCTGTTATATGGCTTTCGCTCTGCATGGCAGTGTTTTATATGGTGGCCAAAAGGGGAAACAACCTTCAATGACCCAGTGCAGTTCAATATGAGGAAAGTCCAAAACAAAACCTTGTTTTGGGCCTTGCTTCATTTCTAACTTGCAGTGCGTTTCTGCTCTTGCAGGTGTTTTTGATAGGGAACGAGTACCAAGGTTTTTAGTCGGACCCAGAAGCAGACCTAGATAAGGTAAAGGTGGACAAACTCAGGGATATATATTGGAGAAACAAACAAAGTGAAGGGAGTGAGGGTAATCAATTGAGGGTGTGAGCTTCTGGCTAGAGACTGGGATCCTCGAGACACTGAAAGAAAGGAACAGAGACAAAGGATGAGTACAAGCTCTCTAGAGCACAAGATAATTACAGAAAACATCAACTAAGTTTCAAAATAACTAGAGCTAGCCAACAACACCACAAGGATAAGTGGGAATCTTCTGGTACTGGTGAGGAGTCTGTAGGCTGTAAAAGGTGAGTTGATTGCCAAGATGAGGAGCAGGTGTGATCCAGCAGGGAGCCACAGCTCCAGGTAGACACGCCCCCTCCCAAGGAAGGAGAAGGCAGCAGAAGCAGAAACAATGCAGGAGCAGGGGAAAAAGCCACAAGCAACAGAATCATCACCGTTTTCCTCTTATTGAACTGCATCAAGCTGTTGTAGGCCATTTGCCCTTGTCAGGCTTGTAATTATAGATGACATGCACTAGATGTAATTATAAACTTTGTTAACTGATAAGGGTTTTCTGAATTAGCCGTCGTGGTAATTTCCTTCAGAGAATGAGGTTAGTTTTTAATGCAGCGCTGCTCAAGGGTTCGAAGTCCATGATCATTAAATGTTGGTTTTGGCCTCGCTGGTTACATGCAGAGTTTGGAGGTGCTCTCTAAATCTTTTGATGATATTATGGACTGTAAATGATGAAGTTCCTGAATTTTTTTCAATTTTACTTTGAGAAACATGGTTCTTAAACCGTTGGGCTATTTGCTCATGCAGTCGTTCAAAGACTGGTGAACTTCAGCCAACCCTTGCTTGTGAGCTACTAAGCATTTTGGGGAATTCCCTGTTATACCCAATTATGACACTCACCTGTGTCCAGTCAAACTGTTTACCTGTGTCTTTTACTGCCCCTGTCCCAGCTTTTTTGGAATGTGTTGCAGGTTCAAATTTATAACAAGTCAATAAGTCAACATCAAATATCTTGTCTTTGTAGAGCATTTAATTAAATATAGGTTAAAAACAATATATAAATCATTGTATTCCATTTATAATTATTTTTTACATTCCGCTCCAACTGCACTTGGATGGTGTTTATACAAAACATTGAGAATGTATGCTGTAATATTTACAGAGTAAATGTAGAAAAATAAATGTATAATACTGCTTTGGTGTTATATTCTTTCTTTGTTATGTTTTTGTTGTTGTCAGGAAGTATGATCTACTTTATACACAGAAATGGAATAGTCTCCATCAATTCATCATCTGTACCGCTTCTCCCTTTTGTGGCAAGAGGCAGGATGAACCCTGGACCAGTGGTAGCTGATCACAGAACCATATAGAGACAGATGACCATTGACGCTCACACATACCTAAGGGCAATTTGGAGTCACCACTCAACCTAACAAGCATGTTTTTGAAGCTGGAGTCCTCGGAGAGATCCCAAGCAAGGACAGGGAGAACACACAAACCCCACACATGAAGGCTCTGTTGGCCCGGGGATGGAACCGGTGACCCTCTTGCTGTGAGGCACATGCCCCAACCATGCAGCAACTGATGAATATGCTGTTTTTAATTAGTGGATTGATATGTGTATTATTTAATTTTTGATTGAAAAATTAAGATTTTTGTGAAAAAAGTTCAAATTAGTGTAAAAGTAATGTACCATTTTAACTTTAAATGAATCAGATTTGGAAACATGGCTAATTTATAGCATCACAAAAACTTTAGTTTTTTCTCTTTGGGGTTTTATAATACCAACACCGCAGCTCTCTAAAGACATTTATTTTTTATTTTTACCACTGTAAAACACTCATGTTATCCAGACAGTGGCAGTGACATTAAATAACAAAATGTTTACTTGTATTGTTGTCTTGTGAGAAGTATTAATACCATGTGAAACTGTTTAGTGTTTTCTTTCTGTCATTTTTTCAAATCAATGTGTTTGCACTTCACACAAAACTACTTACTAAAAGACCACACACAACACTTGTCTTCTTTTTTGCCACATTAAAAACACAGATCCTTAGCAAGCCTGTTTCGCAAATAAAACAATAAAACAAAAAACAAAAAAATACTCAATAATATTTTAGCTATCTTTGATGGTGTGAAGACTTTGTTTTGTTTCATTTAAAAAAAAAAAATCTTCACATTGCCAAGCAGATTAAACGCCTCTCCTCTGCATCCTAAAAGACTGTTGAAGTCAATGTTTATGAAGTTTTCCTCTTGTTTTTCCATTGACATCATGGAGACCACAGCTTTAAGTGTCACTCAGAGTCATGAACCATTCTTTCTCCCTAGTGCTTTTCAACAAGAAGGCACATACAGGTGTCACTGTATATTAAGGAGTAAGTAGGAATGAACTCTGCCATTTTGGTAATTTTACTCTACCAGTGTGCAACCCAATAAAATTGTTCCTGTGACCCATTTTGGGTCAGGACCCAAAGTTTGTGAAACGCTGTTTACTTGTGCTTTTAACTGAAATACATCCAGCTTCATAAGGCTCTGATATTGAGCCAATAACTGTGGAACTGTTGGTCTCTATTGCTCATTCTCCATTTTGGTGTGTCGGTGTTTCATCAGGATGAGACATCTAAACTCACTTTTGAAAGAAATGTCAGAAAGATTTCAGGGTAAGCTGCTAGAGAAAAAAAAAAAAATAAATAAATGATGAACAAATAAATAAATATAATACTTTAAAAAGTATTCACCATTATGTACCCAGCATAAAGTCAGGTATTGTACATGATACTTTATATTTTCTTTAAAAATTAGAATATCAACATCAATGCATTAAATCTGTCATGCTTTCCCATACTGTGAGGCCCTCCATAGTGGTCTCTTACCTAGCACCTTTAACCTCTTTTTTTTTTTTACATTTCTTGCACAATGCATTTGAAGCTGACTGCTCCTATAGTATGGGCACATGACCCGTTTACTGAAATCTCAAAGTTGGCTCTGTGTGCCATTGGTGGCACTGCACACTGGAGATACTGCTCGTCGCACTGAGTGCTGCTTTCAGCGATTCGTTTAGGTGCAGGAAACCACTGAATTCAATGCCTGTCTTATGACAGGCGGCAGCTACTGTGCCTGCAGGGCTTGGCGAGGCAGTCTTTTGTAGCTTTGTTGTCAGTTTTGTTGTTTTGAGCAGCTGTGTATGAGTGTATGAAAGGACAGTTTTCACCTGCTTTTAAAAGACTGTATGTGCTCCCAGGAAACTGTTTATGCTGTTTTATATTTGTCATCCAAGATATCATATCATTGTGCTTATAAAAAAGGAATGAATTACATTTTGGCTTTGAATTGTTTGCAGTTTGTCAGTGTGATAATGTGAAAATGCATGTTGACATTAAGCATACCCAAATGAGCTGTTTAAAACAGAGGGTACACTCTGCATGCTCTCTATCCTTAATGTTCTCAGAGGACAGGCTTCTGTTTCACCCACATTTCAACTCGCTGTGCACTCTTTGAGCCACCTGCACCCTCCACAAACCCCTGCCTTCCCCTCTACAACAGAAGTCCCGCCAGCACTTTAAATGCAAACAACAAATCACGCCAAACTATACAGCAGGCTGTTTAGGAAGCATTTTTATAGTTAGAGATTAGTGAATAATTCAATGGCAAATCCAATCTGCAAGTCACAGGGGTGGCATGCATGTGTTAACTTGGCTTACAAGGCAGGGCTGCAGGGGGAAAGTCTTCTCTTCTTTTCATTACTGAGGGCAGATTGGGAAATGGATCAGGCTCTGCATTCATTAGCCTGCACACAGAGGCATGATTACGGCACACAGACCTTCAATTCCTCACATGTCAGGCTTTTCTCACAGGGAAGTATTTATCAGAGGGGGAAATGAATGTTCCCCCTCATAAACACCTTTGGTTTCAGCTTTCTCCAACTATGACAGCCATTAGCTGTTAAATGGCATTAGGTGCAATTAAAAGAAATGACAGGAAGGTAATCACTGGGCGCCCAGAGCTATCACCTCCACTGATGTGCCTGAAATATGCATTAGGGGAAGAAGGTGGTGGCTCTGGACCAAGTTTACCCTCTAATTAAGAGAAAATGCCCTCATTTACTCAGATGTCATACAAACAGCTAGATGGTAAAACCTATGGTAAAACCTATGGTGATGACGAGTCAGGAAGTAAATTCAACAGATCAATATCCTGCAAAATTGTTGTGCAAGCGTCACTAATGAGTGTTTGCAAGTATGTTGGTTGTTGTAGGACCTGCACAGGGTTGCGCCCACTATACATACATCAAACTCAGTCTAGTTTGAACACAAGTTCTCACTGAAGATTAGAGGTATCTAATCAACTGGGAGCCAGTCATGATCAGTCAATTTTCAATTTAAAATGCAAGTTCAGCTGAACCTAACTCATGTCTGTAGTCAGTTCTATCATCAAATGTGGTTAAACTCCTTGCATCACCTCTGGCTGTCAGTTTAAGGAAAACTCTGTCCCCTTGTTTGCTGCTGCCACTGCAGCTGCTCTGTCAACCACATGAAGCAGTTTTGATAAAATCAGCCCAATCTTTGTTTTCAGGACAGTTTGTGAGAAATGTTACAAGGACAAAAAACACTTTGTTAATGAAAATCTTAGTTGTGTTAAAGGCAGGGTTGGTAATCTCAGAAAACTAGCATGAATTTGAATGTAGCATCTCCTCAGGACTCCACCTCTCCCGTTTTGGCCGTATTTTCCATATTTTACCCCTCTTTCCTGCCGTCCTCCCGTATTTAGTATTCTCTATGTAAATCTCCCATGTTATGATATAATAATAATAAAAAAAACATTCCGCTGCCTGTCCAAACTGAACTCTGTCACTAGCCAAATGGGGCGGTAATGCACCAAAATGATGGGAAGAAGAAAAAGCCTCATGAGAACTGCCACCTGCAGTAGCCTGGGTGGCACTTGTCGCTAGATTAGTGCCAACAGCTGCAACAAACCAAGAAAACAAAGTGGTTCTTTTAGATTTCTTGTACACCTGTCTCAAAATGTAAGGGATACTGGAGCTTGGTTGGGTTTGTGGGATGGCTCGCAACGGACTTCCCTTATTTTCAAAGCCAAAACTTGACAGGTATGCATTCTCCAGCATACTTGAATCCCTCCCAGCTCAGCTACCCGCACTGAATTAGGGTCAGTGCACTCCGGCAAAATGGACACGCTGAAGGTGGGTAGAACGGCAGTACAGGATTTGATTCGTTTAAAAATTTGGTGTAAATTGCATGACTGGTTGGTGTTTCTCTTTTTTACTCCTGCTGTAGACAGCGGCTATTTTTCGCTCTCTTTTAAGAAAACATCATGCATTGATTGCCATCAGGACATGACAATCATTTTCACCAGTATAACAAAAAGTGTATCTAAATCAGATTCCCAACCCTGCCTTTAAAGGTCCAGTCATGAACAAAAAGACATGTTAAGGCCTGTGGTCGCAGCTGACATTTTTTGCCCCAGCAGCTCTTATTTTAACAATGTTCATGTAGAACAGAGTTCTCAGCACTCTGCAACCTGAGCAGAAAAAACAACCTCAGTCAACAGTTTTTTGTCCTTGTACTCTCAGCACCCTGAGCTGAAAATAGTTCAACCAGGAGAGACAAAATTTGAGTAAATTTCTTTATTTCACAAGGTTGGACGATTGATAATGTGCAGTGTCTTTGTGATTAGCATCTTTGGCGTTTTGAGTCCATCGGGGTTTCTTCATATATTTCAGGGGTGCTGAGTCCTATTGTGCAATAGGATACCCACCCTGAGGTTGAGACACTGGTGGTGGTGAAAGGGATTCAGAATAAGATGAGGAGCAGACATTCTGGGCTGCTCAGAAAGCAATGGACTGAGGTGCTCATGAGGCCTGCAGGATGAGGTGAGGGGCCAGACTTTTAAGGACTTGAATCTGGACACTGATGAGATGATCTGAGGAGCCTGGAGTGGAGGAAGGGTTTCCAAGATACCAAGGCAGAGTGAAGAAATGGAAGAGGTGACTTCAGTTGAACAAATGGGTGCTTGAATGAATACACATCTCCCTGCTTGAATTCTCATGAAAAGCTTCATTTTAACTTTCAGAACACTGCTACTTT
>JBAMNC010000234.1:227500-537500 GCA_037902135.1 Cetoscarus ocellatus | reverse complement strand
TGCTGTTTCTAACTAACTTTTCTTCCTTTTCCGTCAGTCATGGTAGTTACTCCGTTACACATTATAAAGGCAGAGTCAGAGTCAGAAACACATCCATCCTTATTATTGCTTTGCTGTTTGGTTTGTTTACATATTTTACTGTCACATACTGGTATATCAAGTGCTCTGTGCTCTTATTGGTCAGAGACTGCATCTCAGTTCTCTTACTTGCTGTCTTGTTTTTCTTTGCTCCTCTATCAAACCAGCAGTAGTTTCTGACATTTCACATCAAGGGTCATATTCAAAAGCTCTTACATATGGATGAAGGAGAGAGGATCAAAGATAGAGGAGGGAAATCCAATGAGTTATATGAAAGGATAAATGAGTGCAGCCTTAACTGAAGAGTTTTAACTGACAGAACCACCTCCCTTACTGGATAGCACAGTTTGATTGGATGCAATAGAGAAGCAGACCCTTATGCAGCAAAACAAAACCAGCAGAGAATAATTTGGAGGAAAAACTGTTAATCTGTTGATCTCGTTGTAATTGTAAAAATGTCACATATCCAAACCTTGCACTGAGTCTGATGCATCTGTTTTCTACTCACTGTAACAATTAGTAGAACAAGGCCAACTTATAGAGTGCACAGAGTATTTGAGCAGTAAAGAGGACTTTTTTCACTCCTTAGAAATTAAAAAGTAAAATACCTCTCCATCCACTCACAAAGGTATCAAGATGCATCAGGCTCATGCACCTTAGTGCCCTGTATCATGTGCTTAAAACTCACTGGTGAGTGAGTTTGCATCTATGTAGTCTTTTTTGACTTATGTGACTGTGAGCACAAATTTTGGCTTTATCGATCATGTTCTTTGGTAGGAATCCACAGTAGGGATACGGTATGGTAGGTTTAATGTGAAGGTGAGAGTGAGAAATATACAGCCAGTGCTTTCATCATAGCTACAGCTCTGAATGGTAAAAAATTGCTCTGAAATGACTTGAACTTACCTTGCGAGCAGCTGAATTAGCCAGATTCCATGTCTGTAATCAGGCTTATCCATCCTGCAAGGCTTCAAGCTAAAATGAATGGTTTCAGCTAGGAACTGAAGTTTTATGCATCCTTTACGGACAACAACGCTTTTGCTACCTGTATGAGTTATTTGTGCTGAAAGTAAGCAGTGACTACAAACGTTTAACTAGATTTTAAATGACTGGGATGGATAAAATAATTTGTTCAACTACCAACTGTAGATATGTCCCTTGAATTTATGAAACAATCCGCCTGGTCTTTCAGGTTATAAAATTCAAGAATCAGCGTGCAAACATGACTACAACAACATGAGTTTCTTTCTCTTTTCGGTCTTGTAACAATTTTTGATGATTAAAACAGACAGTATACAAAACCCTTGACTCTTATAAAAATCAACATTAGAAAGCATCACTCCAGGGTTTTATATCATATTTTTATTAGCTTAAATACATCATATATTCTGATGTTTCTAAAGAAGTACAAATTTTAAAATGGACTTATTGCACAGCAAACATTTTCCTTTCATTGTCAATTTATCATATAACTAGAAAGCACTCAGAGAGCGCAAACCTCCGCCAAGGTAGGTTTTTGTGGAGTTATATGCACAAATGCTGAAAATGGTCCCCAATGTTAAATAATCCTTTAAAAAATTCCTGGATCCAGACGGTGATCCGGATCACCCCAAAAATTTAATCAGTTCTTCCATATCCCATTTCTGACAACTCCTGAACATTTCATCCAAATCCGTTCAGAACTTTTCAAGTTATTTTGAACACAAACAAACAAACAAACAGACAAACAGTGAATCAAAATTTAAGACAGGAAGACTCTATCATCTCTCAGAAATTCTTGCCTCTGTTGTTATTATATATTGAGAATGTTTCACAAAAAGCTGATTATTATAGGATATCAGGTTTTACGTTAATAGAAAGTCTAATTAATAGCTATGTGTGTTGCTTACACATGTGTTCACAGCCACTAGTTGTCGTGCTGTAGATGCTTATTTTCAATAAAAACCGATGGAGTCCATTGTTCCAAGCACCTATTGGAAATACTACCTTATTGTCAGCTGCTTTTTGTCACACAATCCCGGCCCCTCAGTTTGAAATAATCTAACTTTTGGATCAGAGGTGCACTCGTCAATGTCACTATTTCCTCTCTGATTAATCAAAATCAAGAGGGGTCAGGACTTTTAATGCCAACAACAACAATGGCAAAAGAGGAATTAATCTGACTCAGCTTTTCATAGTAACAATGATTGGGTCTTCGGCTGTCATTTAGTGAATGGAAATTGCTCCTTTATTTTTCTTTCATATTTTCTGCCTGATATTTCCAGGAGTGATGGAAAATATAAAGCACAGAAAGCTATTTCAAATGACCACACAGATCCTAGCAAAAGAAGTAGCAGTTAACTCTCATATAGCAGCAACAAATGCTGGTGCGAAGTGCTCTGAAATTGGATTTGTGAGTGCAAAAACTGGACACAAGCCTTAGACCATCTTTATCAAATACAGTGTCTACTGTCAGTAACTGCAATGATTGTTATCAATGAAAACAAGTGCAAATAGTTCATGATGATGCATTAATAATCAAGCTTTTTACCCCTAAATTGCCTGTATTAAATAGGGTACATGTACAGAAAACACTGCAATAACAGTCACAAAACACTGGGATAATGTGTGTTTGACAAACAGTCAATTGTTAGAACATGCTGTTGCTGTCATCAGAAACAGAAATCAGTTGCTTCAATGCTTAAATTGCAGGACATTGTATGTCTCTAAAAACATAATTTCTCTGTCCTCTCTTCTTTTGCTTTGTCTGAATCACTCCATCCATCTCTGGGACTTGATATAAGGAGAGGATGACAGTGAGGAATGTATGAATGCAATTAAATCAAAGTAAAAAGTAACCAGAGTCTCTGATGTGTTGGAGCAAATTATGGAAGACAGGACAATACATGCTAGAATTTCAACCAGGAAGTTGTAAGCTGTCCCAGATGTTTCTATGTCATTCACTATAACATGCTACAGGAAATGAAACAACCAATTTTCAGAGTTTGACAGGTCCCGAAACCCTAGTGTTGTTGGTCTGGGCTATAATCCTGCTTTTATCATGAAGTCTGACCTCAGCCTTAGCATTGGTTTTACTTGGCCCTAACTTTGATATTCAGCTAGTTGCAATGTAATTTCTGACTCCAACTGTGTTTTATGGCATGCCAGGAAATGACTCTTGTTTGCTGTGGACAACCACCAATACATCACAGTGCCATGCTTGCCGTGCTCAACCTCTCCATGCACTTAATTTCTGTCTGTTGGAGCTCATTAAACATGGCTAAGGGACTGGCTGAAGTGAGCAGAATGTCCCGAGGAGGAAGCTTGTCTTCCAAAAGCATTACCATAACTCTTTGCATCTACCCGCCGGGCAGACTGGTCCGCCTCATCCCATTCTGTTTGCAGTGGCCCAAAGCTATGTGCGTATATTTGCTATTATTAGGAGGAGAGCTGCTGCAAGGTATAGAAAAAATGCCAGGGAGGGCAGCTATTTTTATATCAGCTAGTGTTGGCCTTGATCCCCGTTTTCTCTCTCTCTCCCCCCCTTTTCTTTTTTTAATCAGGATGCTGTGAGCTCACTTGCACTGTTGTGAAACGTAGCATGTGCAGGCTGGACTTCGCTGCAATGCACCCTTGCTCGGACTGATGCTCTGCTTACCTCCATGCAGGAGTGATTCAGTGCAAGGTGTTCTGTTCTTCCTCCTTTTTATCTCCTACATAACAGACATGCAGACTCAGAGGCTGGTCTTTAAAAAGATACAGCAGTGTAGTATACATCGAGGGACCTAAGATTTGTTAAGGTGCTATTTTTAGAGCACTGGTGTCACTTTTATTTTTTTCTTTCTTTTCAATTTGACACGCCCAGTGGCAAATTAATGGGCTGCATAGCCAGTCTTTTTAAATAGTCTCTTGCTGGAGCTATGCAAAATCCATTCATATGGTGAGTGAATTACAGGAGTCCTCACTGACATTGCAGTGCTAATGCAGGGAGGAGAACTCCTCCTCTTCTACTATGCAAGCAACACAAGCTGAGAGCAGAATCACAGGCAGCTCTCTCTCTTTCTCTCTCTCTTGTCATCCCTGTGTTCTCTCCCACACGTGTGCTCCCTCACTCTCTACGCAAACATTAGTCTTCTCAGTTTTGTTTGACTATCACTTCCTCCCCCCTCCGTAACAACAAAACACCTCTCTTTTTCATTCATTATTTTTCCTTTGACCTGTCCCCGTGCATCCTGCCAGGAGAGAAAAAACAAATTCAGAGTTTTAAAAAAAAGAAACTCTCCTTCCTCTCATTTTAGTTGCTTGCCTCAGACACACACACGTAGCACAACCTTATCAACCACTTAAAAAATCATCAGATAAGATAAGCCCTTGATTGCCTTGATCACATTGTTTCTGGGGCACCTTTGAAGAGAGACAAAGACATGAGAGTGATATGACTCTGTGATTATATCATCCTCTAATAATATCCAATTTGCGAGCTGTCATTCTAGACCAGGAGAGAAGCAGAGTGGTGGGGGGGGGGGGCTGCTCCTCTGTTCTGCTCATTCATCTGTAAAAGAAATGCTTTGACTGTTCTGCATCCAGAGAGTTATTTTTGGTTTTGAATGTGACAGGTATAATTATGGCATCCATATGTTGTTTTCTTATCTGTATTTTGATGGCAGTGCTGAGGTCATTCCAACACCCGCATTCAGCGATGAAGTTAACAGCGTTGTCAAGGCTACCACATTCAGGAAGTGAGCCCGGTGCAAAACACATCATTTTCTTATGCCAGTTTCACAGGCATTACCACAGCTATGCCTCCTGCAAAGCAAAATGCATATTATCCTACACAGTTTCACCTATAGAAAATCCCACATGCACTTTAAAGGAAACTTTTTAGTGATATTGTGAGAATCAGAGGGGAAAAAAATAAATAAACCAGTGGAAATCCTTTGGCACTAACAAGAGATTTTATTAAGATTGAAGTCCTACAGGGCCAACATCGGTTATTACACACACCATAACAGCAGAAATCGTCACCCACGGAAAAGAGGGAGAATTAAGGCTTTGGAAGACTGTGGATGGAAAACAAGAGAGGAGGTGACAGAATGAGAAGACAGAGAGGCTGCACAGTTGGCCACGGCCCAACAAATCCATTTTGTTGAGCCACAAATCAGTCAGCGTTGTGTGAGTCACAATCCACATCTTGTGTTTGCCATGGAACAGCAGCTAGTCCACAGCGTTGGAACCCGATCAAAGTGGATTGCGGCACAAGTGAGCCCACCCACTAGAGCAGACCTGGGGAGCTTTCTGCTTTTAATTCTCTTAAGTTCCTTGTTTAGCTTCTATAATGGACATTTGTGCTGGAATCATTTAAGGCAGCTGTGTTATCCACCTATAGTGCAGCAGCTGACCCTTTGTGGTGTGGACCAGTTCAGTCATGCATAAATGGCAACGATAGCCATGAGGCATGTCATGTACACAAACTGCCTTTTTTAACCTTATATTGTGAGTGTACAGTTAGTAAAAGTGACTCCCTATTAAGAGAACAGCATTGAAACTGACACTTTCCATGAGTAATACAAGTGATTATTATTATCTGTAGTTACTGAACACAAGAGCTTTCCACTGGAGAAAAAAAGATATGTACATGAAATTAACACAATACAAACCAGGATATGTATGTGGTATCCCACTGTGTGCATTCCTGTTAGAAGAACATCAGAATGGATTTTTTTTCATGTGCAGCAGCCATAACACCAGGCACAGTAATGAGCCAGGTGATATTTAGTGGGTGGCCCTCCACACTAAAGCAAAGTGACAGCTGCATGCTAGGTTGTAATTTGTTTCTTATAAAGCCCCAGTTCGGTGTCCAAGCTCATTACATGTGAGGATGTGTCACAAGCTGTATTTCACTATAAAGTAAACAGCAGTTTCAAGCATACAAAAACCAACAACCTCATGAGATGATGCAAGATGTAATCATATCTCTGCCAAGCTGAAGCATACACAATGCAGTTTTATACATCTGACATGAGACACCTGCAATTTTTTGATGCAATGTGGCGTATGTTGGGAGATAATGAATTTCATATGATTCAGATACAAATCATTACTTTTGTCATACAACACATGAGGATTGTGAAAACCCAATGTGTATTCCCAGGAATATGTGTTTAGTCTGTATGAAATTGCAACAGTCTTGCAAGTAGTGTCAAATCTGAGCAATGAAAATCCAATGTATTAGTTGTGAAAACTTAGTGGACGTGATAACACACACTTGTTTCAGTGTGAAATGTACTCAGTGACACATGTCTGATGGTAAAAAAGAAAAATTCAAAGCTTATCTGGGTGTATCATCATGATATTTTACACTCATTTGGGATTTAATAACATCTTCTCAAATAAAGTATATAAATTACGCAAATTGGAATATACAAACAATTAAGATATGTACATCATGAATCCACTGGTCCAGGAAAAAATGGTGAATAAAGCTTTTACTTGTCTGCTGTTTTTTGGTCAATAACACCAATAAAGCCTCAATGATGGAATCAGTTGATTAAAAGAGGAAATGATCTGGTGCAAGTGGGGCTCAATCAGTGGCTGTGCTGAAGACTTAACAAAAACTGCTTAAAGGGCAACAAATGTACCATAGATAAGAGCAGGCACATTCTTTGTTCATACCAAAAACCTTTAATCAAACACAAATGTTAAGTGTAATAGAAGAGGCCTACTCATCTGAAGACTTACCTATGATTAGCAGAGCAGTCTGCTTCAGTGACAGGTCCATCTTTCAAATTAATAACAAGCTCTGGGTCAACACAGCCCCTGACAGGAGAGTAGGCTTGGACAGAACAGTTAGATACCAGGTTGATGTGCTTTCTAAGTCCAAATTAGTGTTTGAGATGTGTTAGTAAGAGGTGGCAGTTATGTTTAACACGTCTAACCAATTTGTCTTGCTGTAATTTTCAGGCTTTCCCCATATATGTTTCACTCCAAAGTAGGGCTGAAACAATTCCTCGGATAATCCAGGTAATTCGATTACAAAAAAATCCTTGGGGCAAATTATGTGCCTCAAGGATTCATTTAAATCTGGACTAGACTATACAGACGGTCATTTCTGTGGCACAACACAGCTGCTGCTTCTACTGCTGCACAGCTGAAACGTAGACGTTCGGCGCGGATTGTAAAACCATGGAGGAAGAGAAAAGAGAGGGGCAGAAAGAAGAGAGTCCGCAGAAGAAACGGCAGAAAGTATCCCAAGTGTGGGATCACTACAAGTTGAAACGAAAAGAAAACAAAGTGCAGTGTGTCTATTGTCAAATGGAGTTAGTTCAGCATAATAGCACATCGTCAATGCTGCAGCATCTCAACAGTAAACATCCGGTCTGTGCGTCAAGTCCGTGGACCGGATACATAAAGATAACACTCACGACACATTAGCAGAAGCAGTTAATGTGGTCAATAATTGAGATTAAGTCTAGTAAAAACACATACTTTGAGTATGGCTCTGTGTAAAGGCTGGTTCAGAACATAAATCAATGCAGTGACTACTTGTCTTGTATTATGTGTATTAAGTTCACATACTTTTCGCATCCAATAACTTTCTTTTTAATTTGATTGCAGTGAGTACAACAGGAAATACTTACAGTGACTAGAGGAAGCAGGTGTAGGGCATACTTTCAAAATTAAATAAATGTACATTAGCTAGTTGATTCTCAATATGGTAACTGACTTCATTACAGCAGTAAAGGCAATAATATAGCAAAAAGAGATAAGCATGAATAAAAAACAATAAAAATAAAAATAACCAAACTAAAAAAAGTACTAAAAAAGCAAGATATGACCCAGGGAAAAAGTTCAAAAATATTTACGCCATTGCACACAGGTAAATATCAATATCATTTGATTAGTTGTAACTGGTTTAGTGCTCACTGCAGAGACAGTTATAATTGCAACTAAAGGGCCTGTTTATCCATTTAGGTTTCTACTGTTTGTATGAGTTGTACATTTTTGAGATATCAGCTGTAGAGATGTCTGCTTTGTCTCTGGTATAACCAGACTAATTTGCAAAAGTCCCTTGATGCTCAAAGCACCAGAAATACATTTGAAAAATTCAAGGCCAGTGTCTTATTCTAAAACATGACGTGGCTGCTCCAAATAATCCGCAGACCTTGTTGTGAGCAGTTTCATGAAGAACTACTTTTTATCAATACAATAGTATGTTATTTTGATTTTGGGATCCCGAGGCCTGGCTTATTTTCTGTTTTGTATGTGACTGATGCTTTTCAATAAAGCCGGAGTGATTCAATGTAAAAAATTGCAGTGTACGCAATGTACCCGCTATCCGATTACTCAATTAATCGCCAAAAACTCGATAGAGTACTCCATTACAAAAAGAATCGATAGTTGCAGCCCTACTCTAAAGCATGATGCTATGTTTCGTTGCTTAGTTCTTGTGAGGAAGAACATGTGTTTAACTCCATGTTACTAACATGTTCGTAAGGTTCTTACAGCCTCAGTGTATTGTTAAGTAATTTACAAGGAAATACCTGACTGTTGTCAGCCCTCATTATTTTGCTCATGTATTTTACCCTTATTAAGATCGGACAGAAGAAAGACTGATACATGACATGCAGAAAATGAGCTGCAATTTCAACTTGAATCCACGCTTTTCCAAGTGGGGGGGCCTTATACGGACCTATGCAGCCTAACCTCTCTGCAATTTGCTCTCCATCAGCTCTCATTCTTGAACAAAACTATACACATAACCTGCCAATCAATTCTGTATGCCCCTAAACAGTTGACTACAGCCAGCTCATTTCTTCTTCGACTTAATTTCTGAGCAATCAGCCAAGATATGCAGTATTTGTTAGGAACTCAAAGGCTGGAGTCAAGCACTATAATACACACAGTCTCTGAACACATTGGAAATCAATGGCAGTTATTTTCTTATGTTATGAATGCCTTCGAACAATTGATGCATTTTTTTCTCTGCATATCCAGTTCAGCCTGTAGTGAACATTTACAGTCTCCAGCCATGACTTACCTCTTTGTACAACACTTCCCTCCCAAACATAAACACCACTGTCTTTTACCATAACATATCCCATAACACTTGTACATTTGGTGCTTGTGAGTTCAAGTTCAAGAGGTCGTTGTTTTAGTGATGCTTTTCTCTACTTTGTTGATGTGGAATGAGCCCAAAAGGAAACCATCTCCTTGTAATACCTTTGCATTTAACTAGTCTCATGTTGCCAAGATGGCAACACTATGGTGCAGACTTGTGAAAAGCAGGCTTTGTCAATCAGTCTGTAAGGAAAGGAAACAATAAATTTTTAGGTCTTGTTTGCTAAATGCTTTGGTTCACGTCTGTTGCATTACAGGGAGTCAGAAGTTCTAAAAGGCTTTTTCAACAGCTTTGCAAATTTGTTGGCAAGGTTGAATTATCCAGCAGTCCATCATGTATTGCCTGGCTGCATATATCTGTTATACGTTGTGCAGACACAAATATATCTTCATCGGAAACTGCCGATATGAACCAGAATACCTGATCTGTAGACTGGCTTCAGCCTTCTTTTGTACACCTTCATCTGCACATGCCAAAACCTAAGACATGGTTGGTTTGCAAAACGTGAATGTTACATTGCTACACTACCCTGGACAAAATAAAACAATCTAACTCTAGGGTCACGGAGATGATAAGCTATTGTCCTTCCCTATGTGGTGCAAACAAGGTGAAAATGTTACCAAAGCCACCTCGTGCTAAGCTATTCTGACTGTGGAGGTTGGTGCATGTAGACTCAACAGTTTTTTCCATGCCACATTCTGCGTGTTCTCTTATAGATTCATGGTGGTGGTCTTCCTTGACCCTCTCATATTGGTTATTAGATTAAATAAGAAATAAAATGACCATACTCTATTTTATCTCCAGGGTCATGAGTCTTCTGATTTTGTCCCCAAGTGCTGTGTCTGTGCCACGCTTTTCGCAGAAGTGCAGTGACTCTGAGACCTCTCAGCCTGCCAACCACACCAACAGTTCAAAGACATTAAACCCTTAAAAATACATTTAAGTATAATCATAACACTGAACTACATACGTACTAAAATAATTGTTATCTCAGATCCATTGGTAATTGATTTTTTTAATTGTTTATTTTTAATCGATTGCCAGTTTAAGTTTATTTTCATGAAAATATTTCATTTAATATTGTTGAAACACTGAATGTACTGATCCTCACCAACTTAAAAGGAACCCCGCCTGCGAGGACAACTAGCCATAAATATGCTTTAATGTTTATCTCATACTAGAATGTGTTGTTAACAAAGCACGAAGAATTGTTATTTCTTTAAAAATCGCAATTCATAACACATGTTCTAACCTACGGACGCAGCCATTGTTTTACTGGTGCAATGCATGCTGGGTAGATGATGTGTAATGGTTGAACTGTGCCGAGCCGCTACATTAACTCACTGGAGCGAGAATACCATAATAATGCCACATTGTACTACTTTTGGGTGCAATTTTCAGCCAAGGGGAAACAAGGTGAGTGATGTAAGTCTACACAACTTTACCAGTGACAAGAAAGGAGTTGGAAATCGCTTGTGGGCGTACACAACTTCTAAAGGACCGGCCACTTCTCTCCAGATACATTTGATGCGTTTAGCAGAGCCAAGCTGCTGAAAGAACTCACAGGTGCTGCTAGTTACATAGACTAAACCAAATGCCTTGCCTACAGTTTTCTCACACAAACAGACAAAACGCCCTCAGGAAACGAGGGAAGTCCGCTAGAGGAAACACCATAGGCAGGAGAAGCTGGATGTCCTCCTGCGAGGATGTCAACAACTCACTCCTGCAGATGAATCAGTCAACACAGCAGTCCGTAAGTCTACAGACTCATCGTCAGCTTCCTCTGTGATCGTGGTCATGCTCGATGGTTTACCATCAGCTACATCTGCAGGAGCGAGTTGTTGACATCCTCGCAGAAGAACACCAAGCGTCTCCTGCCTATGGCATTTCCTTAAGCATGTCTTCAACCATTACACGTCATCTACCCGGCATGCATTGCGCTAATAAAACAATGGCTGCGTCCGTAGGTTAGAAAAATTGTGATTTTTAAAGAAATAACAATTCTTCGTGCTTTTTTAACAACACATTCTAGTATTAGATAAACATTAAAGCATATTTATGACTTTTTGTCTTCACAGGGGGCGGCACGGTGGCGCAGCAGGTAGTGCACGTGCCTCACAGCAAGAAGGTCCCCGGTTCGATTCCCGGGTCCGGCAGGGCCTTTCTGTGTGAAGTTTGCATGTTCTGACCATGCATGCGTGGGTTCTCTCCGGGCACTCCGGCTTCCTCCCACAGACCAAAAACATGCTCATTAGGTTAATTGGTAGCTCTAAATTTTCCTTAGGTGTGAGTGTGAGCGTGAATGGTTGTCTGTCTCTATACGTTGCCCTGCAATTAACTGGTGTCCGGTTCAGGGTGTACCCCACCTCTTGCCCAATGACAGCTGGGATAGGCTCCAGCCCCCTGCAACCCCGAAAGGGATAGTCGGTATAGAAAATGAATGAATGAATGAATGTCTTCACAGGCGGGGTTCCTTTTAATAAAACAAAATTACCCCAAAGTCGTGATTTTACATTTTTGTGGAATCTTTATGAAGGATCTGATCCCTGTAAAATAAATCATCTTTATCTTGAGTTTTAATTCCAAACAGGATCATTTATTTCTTCCATCTATTGATTGACCAAGGCCAATAACCTAGTGTCTGATTTGTTTCATAAATCAAAATTGTTCTTTTGTTGTCTCTTCAGTAATGGTAGGGCATTTATTAAAGAGGGTCTGCATGTAATTTACAGTCACCTCGTGCATGGGCCTTTTTTGATGGGATACTGTTTTTCATTGCAAAAGGTTGAAGTAATTTCCATTTAAAGTTAACTGAATGTCATCCCAAAGGAATTCTGGGGCTTGTGCTGCAGTTGATTGTATTTCTTCTGTCCACGTCTCTGGAGCCTTTGCATCAACTCAAGCCTGATAGTTCCCATAGCACATGCCTCTTTACCTGACTCAAACTTGATTGACGTATGAGGCCAACAAACCCTAATTTATCATATTCATTACCTGTGTTATTGGAAACCACACATGCAGGGCTGAGCTCTCTACCTTATATGCAAGTGAACTGTCTCAGGAGACGAGAGGTTAGTGCCTCTTCTTTTCTTTAGCTAATGTTAGTCTTACATGGAACCACTCTCATCATGACTTTTCCCATCCAGGCAGTGTGACTGTGTGTGCACATGGAAAGATGCCATCAGAACACATTAGGAAAGTCATGAATAAAAGTGTCTGTGAGGAAAGAGGCAGAGAATCAAGACAGACGTGTGTGCAGAACCTCAAGGCCTCAGACTGAAGTTGTTTGCTTGACTTCAAATAGCTAGCCTGGATAAAACCAGAGTGTTAGAATTAACAGTTGTGGTTCATCAGAAAGTAGAAAGATTGATCCATGGAAATTTGATTTTTTTTTAAAACTTTGGTGATAAATGAAAGCTGTACCTAGCCCGAAAGGTATGTATGGTGTATGCTGCCGGAGAGGTGACAAATCGAAACGGTGATAACCAGAAATGAACTTTTTATCCGTGCAGTCGCTGCTCTGTTTTTGATAATCTCTCGCTTTAACAGCCCCATCCATCAAAAAAACAGATTTGATGCGAGTGTGTAAGCAATGTTAATCATTCAACGTGTTTGCTGACGGTGTCTTGAAAATAAAAATGGAGAAAGGCTCTACTTTATCCATGTAGCTTAGCATTTTCAATTTCCTTTCTATTTCCCCTTTCTGCACCCATTCCATTCCCCTTAACAAATGGCTTTATTCTGTATGCATGTGTGTGCACCACAGCTTATTCCATTGCTGCCGCAGTAAAGAAATCATGCAAACCAAAAACCACTTTGGACACCTTATGAATGCATGGATCAATTGATTGATTTATTTAAGTGTTTAAATCTTGTCGCCTGTGGATGGTACTAAAATCCCCTCAGCATGATAAGCAGCCTCCAACTGAGTATGCTAAGTAGCCCAAACAGCACACTTATCTACACTGAGAGGGAGGGTCGAGTCTCTCTGTATATGTGTCTTCGTCTTAAGTCTGCCAGAAACCTTTGGTACTTCTCTTAAAGCCAGATGTTTTAATTGTTTGATCAGGCAGGAGCGGGCAGGAGCGGGGCAGTATGCAGGATTTTAGAGGGGCAGGGGCTTCGAAAACGACCTTTGTTTCAAAATTAAATAAACATATGCCTGATTTAACAACTTCTGTGGAACTATAAAATGAACACCAATGAATAAACAAAGCACCATGTTCTTTAAGTGAAATGTTTGGACGTTTCTTCACTCTGCAAGAATGAGGGGCACAAGTTATGTAGTTCAAAACAACAACTCAGTGGCTTCAAGTACAGGCCAAGCCACCACAGATTTCTGAATCATTAATTTTTGCTGACATTCTAACCACCCTGTATTAGCTTTGAATCCTTGACCTACTTAAGGGAAACAGAAAAAAATGTGTTTTTTATGTATTGCTTAATAAAGTTTATGTGGCAACACTTTGTTTAATATAATAACACACACCATAACACTGAGGCCCTGAAAGTATTAGAAAGTTTAGCTAGACCTTAAAAAAACTTCCATAGACTTCTAAACAATGGTTCAATATTTTATTAAATTTCATTTTCTCTGTCATTTTACACCTCTTCAGTGCCTTGCTCCAAAATATGATTCAACAAAATTGCTTGAACTTGGAAAACAACTGAATGCCTGAAACTTCAATCAAATTCTTACTTGCATTTCTTTGTCCTCACACTCACGTGACATAATCACACATAATTGCATTTGCTACAAATGCGACTGTATGTTGAAAATTATTAAAGTGATAATTTTTTCTATCTTAAAAATGCAAACAGCTAATGTCATTAAAGCCACTTTTCACAGAAATGAGTATTAATCAAATAAATCAGCAGGCTGCAAAACTTTTTTGCACAAGGGGCAGTTTCACATGGGACAATATTTTTACAGACCTGCATTTGTGTCAACAGGGTGAGCTTGCAGAAAGAAATAAACAAACATTTTGTGCATAATAAATACATTTCACCAAAACACAGGGTAAGTAGTAGCCATGGGCTTGTTTAATTCAAGGACGATGAGATATCGAGTTTTATGTATCAGTCCTAATGACGACTTTCAGCTGAATGTATCCATGACTGTTTGCAATGGTTCAGTGTTTTTATTATCACAAGTCTAATTTGCACATTTTGCAATTTTTATAAACAAGTTACTTTTAAGAGATATTCACAAGATGTTTTTCTGTTTTTACAGTTGCTGTAACAATAATATAGAACGTCATCCCTGACCATGCAAGAAAGTGCAGCTGTGACAGAGACAGAAAGCCTCCAGCCTCGCTTAATTGTTGCAATGCGGACAGCAGAAAGTACAGTCTTAAGACCACATAAGTCCAGTAAAAGGGAAATAATATGAATTGTTTACATCATTGATTCTCATTTATGGTGGGGCATGACCCAAAAGTGGGTTGCAGAACCTTTTTCAGTGGGTAGCGAGCCTACGCCCAGGCAAAATAGAAAAAAAATACTAAAGTGTCAAACATTCAATTAATAGGTACTCAGCTAAAGCTACACAATTTAAAGTCTTTTTGAAACAACTTCTCAGTAGCTGGACTTTTTAATTTCATGATTAAAATAATAATACATTGTATATGAAAGTGCCTTTCATGACACTCAAGGACAGTGTACAAAGTTTAATAAATCAGACAATAACAGATGTGGGGATGTTGTTAAATGGAGTATGCAGTCAACATGTGGATTTTGATTCTGGATTGGATGCCATTGGATCAAGGGGAAATTGTCATGGTGGTGCTGATTACATATTTCCAACCTGATTTTTTCTTCTTTCTTTTTTTTCTATCTATCTATCTATCTATCTATCTATCTATCTATCTATCTCCTTTTTCTTTTTGCACGTGCAAAGGGGGAAATGTGTTTCCAGTTAAGGAAGGAAAGATTTTTATGGAGCATCACTGATATTTCATCAGGCTCAGTGAGGCACAATGGACCCTTATGATCACCTGTATGAAAAGAAATCTCAGCACAGTGTGATGTAGGTGTCATGTGGTCCACACGCCCCAATATGGTTATCATTGCTTTGTGAACTTCTCGTTTCATGTCATTCTCTCTTGGTGCGGCTTGTCAAAGAAATGATCTTGGTTCAGTGGTCACTGCATCAGTCATGCCTCAGCCCATGGTTGCTCTGGAAAATTGCCTGGGCTTAAGACTAGTCCCTGGCTCGGGGCATTGAATTGTCTGTAGCCAATACCATTTTCTTCCTTTAAAAACCTTTTATTTTTTTCAGTTCAGAGGCTATTCTTGGAGCCATCAGAGCTTACACAGTTTTACGCTTCATCATTTATAAGAGTAAAGGAAAAATCTGAATAGTTGTTTAACCTTCAGTTCTTTGTGTCCTTTAGCAAGCATTTTCCTGTCTGTAAAATAGATTTTCAGAAACAGGCATGAATGCCATAGAGAAGAGATAAATTTGAAGAAACGCATAATCACAAGTGGGTCAGTTACACTCATGTTAAACTTTCAAATGTGTTTACTTTGTCACTGAGTAAATACAGCACAATACACAACAGTTATATTTATACATCATAGCCAGGTTTATCAGACCTAATATAAGAAAGTCTGTGGATGAAATATTTACCTTGGAAATATGTTTGCACAAACCATCTTGATGCTATTCATGTCAAATATTGTCAGATATGTGACATGAATATCTGAGTTCCTCAACTCTTGTGAGGAACTTCTACTTTGTGTTGATTTCTGTTTCTTGTCAGTGGTGCAATACTGTTTTATCATTTTATTACTCCTCTATCCATTTGTGTCAGTAGTTTCTATCAAAATTATATGCTGCTGTCTTGAAACCATAAAATGTATATGTCATCAGTAATCTTTTCACTACAGTCAATGAAAACAAATGCATCATGCTGTTGATGACTTTTTCTGACACCAACCTTGCATCAACATTTTCATGTGCACAAAGTTGAAATCATTAAAGTTGTTATTGATGGTCTCTCTTTTTTGCTTATGTGGGTCACAGAGATATATCATTATCAACTCCAGTCTGTTCAGTTACCAGTGAAAAGCTTGTCCTTTAACCAATGTCTTGTAATCTTGAAAAAAATGATGTCTTAATTGGCTGAATATATTTATTGTTATATTATTGTTAATATTTTTTCTTCTTTATAAGTATAGTGTCATATGTATGTATGCCCTAATGGGGGCTATCTAAATTAGTCTGTCTGAATTAAATTGTAATGCAGTAAGTTAATGTTAGTGTTGCAATACCAATAGTCAAATTACAGTAACTAATCAACATATTATGTTGATTAGAACTGAAATTTTTAAAACTATACCTGGGCCAGTTTTGCTGGGACCCACCATGAAAGTTAATGTTTACCTCTGCTAAGGAGGTTATGTTTTCGCCAGGGTCTGTCTGTTTGCTTGTTTGTTTGTTTGTTTGTCTGTTAGCAAGATTACACAAAAACTACTGGATGGATTTACATGAAAATTTTACCAGAGGTGTGGTTTGGTTCAAGAAAGAAGCCAATACATTTTGGTGCTGATCTGATCCAGATTGACATCACAAAAAAACATTAGCATTGTCCCACCTATAGCACCATCCGATTGGTCACATGCTGTGGTTACATGCAGAACCACGGCACACCGAACAGCCAATCAGCACTGAAAGCAGTGCATGCAGAGTTTTTCTCACAGAGACAGCAGAGAGGAGAAAAAGTTTTGCCAATGGAGAAAGCCTGGTGCTGTTCCTGGAACCTTGGTTTCTAAGATAAATTAAGGCAGCAGTCTCTCCCAAAGTTATAATAAACATCCCAGTCCTCTACAACTCACAGCTACAGTAACATTACTGTGAGCCCATTAATGTTATAGAAACATGCAGGACAGCTCTGCTCGCTCGCAGTCCCTCCAGGCGTGCCTGTTATTCACTTCAAACAAGGCTGCTGATAATGGCAATATGGAAGTAGTCCGTCATAGTAGAAGTCTGTGTGTGTGTGAGTAAAAACCAAGCCCCCGAATTCCAGATAGTGCAAACGCACCGCGCACTGAAGCGCAGTGGTTTTGCTCTGGTCAACAGGCTGGCGACACCGCCCACTGGAAGCGCCATGGCGTGCACAACACCAACATCTGTACAAGCAGCAGCAAATTGGTTCAGTCAACTATTTACAAGACCCACTACTAACTAGGTCACTCCAATGGATGATATTTATATCAACAATAATCACACTTCTTGCAGATTGATATTTTTCATTCCACAATGTGCGTATAACATAAATATAGGACTATAATGTTGGATGGAAGTCACAATTTATGGGTGGAAGTGAGCTGCTTGGCGGAGGTCTGCACTCTCGGAATGCTTTTATTTTTTATATATGTGGATCAAAATGTAGAAAATTTTTTTGCTGTTGGCTGTTTTTTTGAAGAGAACAAAAAATCTTCCCCTGTCTTGTTGCCAGATTGTTTGTACCTTAGCGTCACTTTCCAGCACTTATTCATAGCTTAGTTTTGTTTTCAACCCTTTTTGCCTGAACCAAGTCTTTTTGCCTTCTGTCTGTCTTATACCTTTGCCTGGATTGTTTGCCTGCTTGTGTAACCTGGACTGACAATAAACTCTGTTTTTTGGATCACGGACTGGTTGTCTGCATTTGAGTTCTTTTGTGCCACGAGAGTTCAAACATGACACAGAGTGCAAAATGGAAAGTGAACACTGCACAGATTGACTGTGAGAAAACTGTGCACCCCTCAACATGCTGCTATACCCACTTTTGTATTCAATAATGACTTCTTAATTTTTCTACTTTGAAATTCAGATGTATTTCAATTTTTATTGACTGCTTAAAATTTGTAACTTTCTTTCAGCTCAAAATAGAGTTGTGCTTCTATTTTGGTTCAGTCTAAGGTTGTTTTCACATCTGGATCATATGGAAGAGTTGTCCCGATATAAGTAGGTGTTTCATTTTTGGCACAGTTTATTTTAATGTATATGAACACAGCATTTAATCCCTGTTTCAGCACAAACAGCCATGCTGAAAAAGGTGGTCTCAGCTTGTCTCCAATTGACCCCTGGGGCGGCTTGTTTAAAGTAAGGATACGATCAACCCAGCAACCAACACAAACTGGGTGTCAAGTAAACTCATCACACTGCTGTGGTAGCATAAGCAGCAGCAGTAGTCATGATAATTGCATTACAGCACCCAGGCAGCCAGACTTCTAAAAAAGTACAACTTAATAAGAATGTTTTGGATCCCACAGAGTCACCGTAGTAACAGGTTAACATCACCATCTCGACAGCAGATCATCACAGGACAAAGGATTAAATCCCAGAATTTAGTCCAGCTCCTACAAGCAGGAAAGTGTATCTTTTTTTAAAGCTGCTCTCTACTTCCCTGCTTCGCTGACAGTTTGTCTGCAGACACTGTTACATTAGAAAAGCCTATGTTATCTGGTGTCCTCTATGGTACGCGATAGAGACCGAAAAGCATT
This sequence comes from Cetoscarus ocellatus, assembly GCA_037902135.1. Classification (NCBI taxonomy): domain Eukaryota; kingdom Metazoa; phylum Chordata; class Actinopteri; order Labriformes; family Labridae; genus Cetoscarus; species Cetoscarus ocellatus. The sequence goes on along the minus strand of JBAMNC010000234.1, from coordinate 518,836 downwards.
AAAAGCTCCTACCCTTTGTGCACATTTTATTTACGCTTATTTTTTTAAACTGTGTCACAAATTTAAAAATATGCACATCTGTATAATCTTACATGGTGTTGTTGTGAATCAGTCCTTTTCAAAACAATGTCATGTGAAAATGAAACAATCCAAGGAACATATGCAAATTAGTAGCATTTTTTTATCTTTTTTTTTTTTTAAATCAGAACAAAGCATCCCAGATGTTGGTGTGAAAGCCACCAAAGCTTGATGATGCAGGGCATCCTGATTCAAACTCTGATCGCTTATAGCCAGGTAAGATCTTCAAATGAGGGCCTTTTAGTGAGAAAGGACTCGAACTCTTGCTCTTTATTTTTACATGCATTATACCCTATCAACAGCTTACTTGGTCCTGTCTACCATTAATCAATGAAAACCAAGCCTCTTTCTATCTTAGATTACTACATTTGAAAGCAGTCCTTCAGGCTTTCCCTAAGTGAAGAATCTCAAGTCACAAAGAAATCCTTTCAAAAGCACATCACACAATTGACCTTGCAGGCTCTGAGCCAAGAGGGAGCGTAAGGTGATACAGAAGCATCCTTCAGTCACTTAACAGACAAATGGACCAGGTTTGTTCAAAAGCCCCTTGACAACAAGGAAGAAGCCTTCACCTCCTAACACACCGTATCAGTTTGCCCCAGATGTCCTTGACTATATCTAAGGAGCAGTGGTGTCTTTTTGTGCAGATTGTGCTGCAGTCATTTAAGAACCTGTTTCCTGCTATAATAGGCTCTCTGTTGGTTATCCAGTGCATGTTGGTTTGCTTTGAGAGAACAGTAATACTTAACCCACTTCAAGGTGCTATTCTCCAACTGCTTGGTCATTTCCTCAAGTAATGAATAGTGATGTGTGAAAGATGGATGCCCGTCAGCTACACCCACATGACATACAGTATGATGCAAAGCATCTGCTGATTTACGCCGGCTCTTCACCACCATATGGCACACATCACTCAACCCACCCAGTGACCAGCATGGCGACCACTTCATCAAGGAGAGGCCAGCAGCAGAAGACATGATTGTGGTTTGGGTATGAACAGGGGGGGGGGGGACAGAGGAATTAAAAAAATCAACCAAATTAAACACTCGGAGCACTCCAGTACTCTTCTCCCCACTAAGCTCATCCTTCAATCAAGCTTGTTGCATTTGTTTGCTAAACGAGGGTGCACTCATGAGCTCCCTGTTCTGTGTCAATAAACCTCAAGAGGCAATGCGATCAATGACAACGAAAGACATTCAATTTACCTTTAAATCTCAGGCTAATCAGCTAATTTGCTTGGTTCAATGAAGTGTCCTAAGCTCCCCACAAAGGCTTCTAAAATGTCCCTGTAATGAGCAGAGAGATGTTTCCCGATGTGACATACATTAAATTGGTGGCTACAGAGGAAAACTGTTGCTGGTTTTCCTTTTTTTCAGCCCTTTTTTGTTACTTTTGCCCTGATCACCCTATTTTTTAATTAATAAATAAAAATGTTTGTGCAATAATCCTGGTCAAATGTGTGGGACTTTGGGATCTCTTTAAAATGTTTATCAAACAAAAGTACTGCAAGTAACTGGTAATCTGTCAACCTGAAAATCATTGTCATTCTCTTACTTTCACATTTAAACAAACCCAGTTTTGCATTTTCCAAAACCTAAAATACCCCCCAAAAAAAGTTTTAACTTATCGATACAAATAAATATAATGCTCTAAGCCCATCAACATCGAGTATCAAGCCAACAAATTACCATACATTTTGACTTTCAGTAAAAAAAAAAAAAATACTCTGAATACAATGACTCCTGCTTGTTATAACTATTAATACTATGCTTAAATCTGTGTTGAAATAGTCAGAGTTAAGGTCAATTTCCATAGGACTACATCAATAAATCTACAAGGTCAAGTCGGAAAGTAACTGTAAAAAGTAGTTTTTATGATGTGTTTAAATATCTTGGTGACAAAAAGATAAGCTGCTGACTGGGGTGTGTGACAGAAGTTGGTGTCCTATCCCCCAATATTTTAGAAGCCTGACAACATTGTTTTTTATCAGCAGATGCCATTTCAGGTAACATGGCTTATGTTGTGTGGACTGACAGAAATGTTCTCTTTTTTAAATTAGGTTTAGAAAAAAGAAACTGATAGTGATTAAACAAAATTTTATTCATATTTGATCAAAACAAACAAATGTATGTACACCTTTAACTTAATTTCAGTGATTTTTATTTTTATTTGTATTTTTTTTTTTTTCATTTTGATTCAATTTTTCCCCAAAAACTGGCACTTTTATTAGTACAAGTGATCTCATACAGGCAAATGACAAATGTAAATAAATATTCTGTATAAAGTGTTATTACAATGGTGAGAAAATTACATTTTCAGTGTATTTACATACACTGTACACTGCATGGCTGAATAAGCAAGCTTAAATATGCAGCTGGTTCATCAGACCTTGAAACGATAGCTGGTACCGGAAACATTAACACCATACAAGGGGTAAATTATAAATGTAAGATGCTCCAAATGATTGTCATTGCCACCACAGCATTTTTCAAGTCAATTGCAGTTGTATTACTCTTTTACTTACTTTTAATGCTCACAAGTTTGTATGACCTCTTTCTTATCATCATTTTTTCCACTATTCATAATGTCTCTTTAAAAATCATACTGAAGTAATCTGAAGAGGAAAGACACATTTTACTCTGTGAGCTGTTAGCTGTTTTAGTTGTTTTAACAAGAAATATCTTATATTCCAGAGTATTTGTTATATTTGGCAATGGTTAACCAGTGCTAAGTTTAGATCTCAGTTAAATAAATAATTGTGAGAGACTTATTGCAGAGTTTTAGCTCTCTTTCTTCTAACACCTTGCTAGTGGTAGTGAGGTGTTTATTCATGCCTTCACATGAATGAAAAGCCATGTCTAAATACCCAAAACAACCTTCTGTAATCAAAAATTTATTCAGCTTTTCTTTCTGTGTGCCAGAGGAAGACCAAATACAGCACTTTCCTGTTACTACTGGACTGGAAAATACCAGAGTTGAGGAAAACAAATTTTAATGCAGCATGCAATGTGCTGGAAATTATATTCCGACATGATTGATCTGTTTATCCTGAGCTGCAGCAGGCAACAATTTAACATTATTACCTTTCCAAAAGATGGAGTCATGGGATTTTACATAAACAGCAATCAGTCTTATTTCACTCCTCCAAATTGCACCATCATGTGTGTTTGGTTAATATGACCATTTCCTCTTGCTTTGGGTGATGAATTCATTTATTCAAACTTTCAGTCATTCACATCCAGCTCATTTATTTATCAGACATAGATGTAAAGAAGAACTGGGCCTGCTGCTTGGTACCCTGGATGTGATCCAGTTCTGACCTCTCCTTTAATTAGAACATGATAACATGTTTTTAAACTCCATCCTCCTCTGCCTCATGTACCCACTGAAAGGTTCATGAATAAATTGAGGAGGAACATCCACTTTTGAACTCACTGGGCTTTACACTACAAGGAGACAAGCTCTGTGCTCACAGGGATGTGGAACAGGAGATGACAAGATGTGGTTCAAAATAGGCATTTGCTCACTTTTCCTTGTCACAGGATTTTACCGACAAAAGAAAAAAACGAGAAACTCTACTTTAATATTGAATGATCACAAACTTTTTAAAGCAGCTCTCTGTAATGTGCTAGATTTAGAAACAGATCACAATGCCTTTGTTTAAAAGTCATTGGGCCTGATCTGCCAAGATCCCAAGTAACAAGTGCTGAATTGCATGTGTAAACTAAAAAATTGCATATTCTATTAGTGGGCATGTTGCTGGTGATCTGCTATGACTGTGTGCACAACTGATAACAGGTGCAAAAATGATGCGGACCGCTCGCTTTAAATGAAGATTTTGCGTGTGCTACCGCTATCACCATGGAGAGTTTGGGAGAGCGGAGTGGCCTTAAACAAATAAATGAGGTTTGAAGCCATGGAGTTTGAGGCAAATAAACACAATGGTGAACTCCAGAAGAGACATCTCAGCATTGCCAGAAGGAACACGATTTGGGAGAAAATCTGTGAAAAGCACACAGCTCAAAAATGGCATTGCTGGTTAGACGATATGTCTCTACTATTTTTATTTCTGACCAGAGGTTGTGGTAAACTTTTTTTGCTGTCTGTCATTTTGACGGACAAGGTTGTCACTTTTCCCTCATGCCATATTTTTATCCGTCATTTTTAATTTTCCTTTTCTGATTCCAATTAAACATAATATAAATGACAGCATTCACATAGTTACACAGCTTCATCACCAGTAATTTCTCATGTGAAGAGCAGTCTTACAGTTATGCACACACTGACTGAGCGTTTAACGTCCTTTAACTGAAAATCTGCACTATCCATTTATCAGCTCTGAGTGACAAACAGAGTGATGCTGGCTATGAGGGGGATCTTTTTTACATAGGTTAAATGACCTCCTCCATGATGTATTTAGAGCTCAAAATAGAGAGGGTTTACTTTACGTGTGTGTCTGCGTATGATGGCACACTGGATCATCCCTCTTTTTCCAGTCCATCATAATGACAGACAGCCTCCAAATCTTTGCGTTTATCAAGAAATTTGGTCAATGACAGAAAATTTTCAGTTAATCCTGTTTATGACAGGCCAAACATGTTGACACGCACAAGGATAATTCTCTCTCTCCGTCGTCAGCCATTTATGCTTTATTCATGAAGGCAAACACGCTAGATGGACTGCGTGTGCTATTTTGCTCATTTGACAGATGCAATCCTCAGTGCACACTGTTAGTTGATCAGCTTTGCAGTGTGCTATCAAGTTTGCATGTGTTTTTATACACGCAAACCTTTAGAAGATCAGGCCCATTGTGTATTATAGCAGAGATGGTTCCAAGGGACTACTTAGGCCTTGCTCGAGGCCCACAGCCCTGGCCAATATGATTGCAAATAAAGCAACTTGCGAGCTTTGTTGCTAATGGAAGATATCCTGGGACGGTAGTGAATATATGGCATTACACAGTGCCACCCAAAGCCTCTTTATTGATCCACTTTCAGGTTAAAACTATTCATAACAAAAAAAACAGTGACTCAACAAGACGTCACAGTTAGATTCTTTACAGCATTTCACTTTTTTGACATCGCTCCTCTGGAACAATTTTGTGATGCAACATATGGGCTACATATGTGTGTCCATATCTGAAGACTGTGTCACAAACAGGATTGAAACAGTTATATTACACTTTCCATTTGTGCCTTTCAAAGTATATACTCAGCTTACCACCTCTGTGAAGGAACTCTGCTTGTTTGTAAAATGATTTATTCTAAAATTTGTTCAGTCATGTAATGAATTAGGTCACTTAAGGGGGCATTTGCCGTTCTTCCTGTAGTTTTTAGTGAAAGCCTGTGGTGACATAAATTAATGAAGAGAGACAGGGCTGTGGCATCAGGGAGACACAATCATAACATGCACACACACACACACACACACACTACTAGTCTGAGGCCCTGTTTACATAGAGACTCTCTGACCTGAAACGCAAAGATTTTTACGATCCGCGTCCACATGGAGACGGAAGGAGGACTTAAAACGATGTAGCTTGGATGCCAGTCCAGTAGATGGCGATGTAGGTTTGCAGAGAAACAGCGGTGTTACAACACACGTACGAAGAAGAAAAACTTTTCACAAACAACAATGGCGAGTAGACGCACAAGGACTCAGAGTTTTGTCTGGACAACAAATCTGTCGGGACAACAAATCTGTCTGGATAGTTTTGTCTGGATAACAAACCGAGCACGGTAGGCAATACACATGTTACTCGGTAGACGGCCAAAGCTGTTGTTGTTCCTGGTATATTGTGATGTCAGTGTTTCCCCCTGAAACGATGAATCCTGTTTACATGAAGCCGGGTGGCGGTGCATTTTGAAAACTGTCCGCCCTGTACCCTGGTTTCAAAAGTTTGTGTATTCAGGAACTCCAGGCACCAGTCTCATGTAAACGGGAGGCTAAAACGCAATAAAAACTTTCCGTTTCAGGCCGTTTTTGTCGTCATGTAAACAGGCCCTGAAAACCTTACAAAAGCATTTTCATCACTTCTATATGGTCAAGTGAGACTTTTTTGAGGTGAGAAAAAGGGAAATGTAGTTGTCAAGATGGATGACAATATAAAAGCAAGGATTAGTATGTCTACCTTTTCATGCAAGATGACACATACATAAATGAAGACAGTTACAGTATGTGAAAGAAAAAATGTGTCAATTATGTGTGGATTATCAGAAGAGACTTGTGTGATTTGGAGTATTCTGCCATCATAGCCCCTGAGGAGTATGAATCTATCACCGCTACAAAAGCTGATGTTTTTGTCATTTGCTCATACAAGTTAACCTTAATTTTAATTAACTTCAGTTACTTAAACTGATTATTTGACTCTATTTAAGTTTTTTTTTTCTTCCTGACATATCAATGGTTAACAAAGTAATGCTTTTCATTAACCTCTCATAACTGGATGAGGTACATTAATGCTATTCCTCAATATGAATACAGGCACTTATACTACCCTTGCATTAATCAATGCCCTATTTGGGCTACCTTGACAAAAAATTTGTCTGAATGACACGAGAGGTTAAACCAAACATTGACAGTTTTGTCGACGAGCTCTTTAAATCAAAGCTTTGTAAGCTATGTGGCACTTCAAATCCTAAACTAACTGTCACAATCTGCTTAGTGTAAATGGACAAACTATATTAATGCACATTGACCCGGGGATATTTATTTTATTGGCTTAAGAAGAAGCTGACAACTCGAATGTTCCTACAGTCGAGTTGCATGGCACAAGAGGAAAGAGCTTAACTGACCCATAAACAAACATCCGATTTGGATCAATAAACCGAGCAGCCAATGCCGCCTTCAGATGCTCTCCATAAATCCACAAGAGCTGCCCTCTCCCTCATTAAATTATAAAGGATCTGCGAGCCGTGAAACACTTACAGCGAAGCATCACACTTGTTTCTAAAAATAGATAGCCCTAAACAAAAGATTTTTTTCACCCCAGATTCATATTGTTACTCAAGGATCCTTTCAACTACCCACTCTTTACGTTCCCCCAGGTCAAGGGAAAGAGGTGGCCAATGCAAGGCAGCACGCTGCACTCGCATGTGTTTTCAGGGTGTCTTTGGTGCATCAACAAAACACTAACACGCCCATGATGTCATGATGAGAGAGATACAGCTGTTCTGGCAGACATGAACACTCTCTCTGAAGCACTGCGTCTCTGCCAGGAGGTCCGAGGTGCATCATGTTGCTCCAATTTAAATTGCAAATCCACTTTAAGTACATAAGTCAAAAGTGCTCCAAGCTAAAATGCAAGCCTTGTTGAGTCCTGAAGATTTTTAAAAAATCATGGAGCTTGCACTTAGGGGGATTATGTTTTCATTCCTTGGAAAAAAGAAAAAAGAGGGAGAGTCCTAACCTATCATCTGTGTCACTTCAAAAAGAGGGACAACCCACACAGCAAATGATATTTATCCTAAAACAATATTATATTTTTCTCCTTATGCCCCGTAATGCTTTTCCCGACTGGTCATATGTTTGCAGAGCAGTGACAAATGGGTCTATTGGGACTGCTGTGTTCTTGGTGATGTGAAACTAATCAGGGAGAAAGAGCAGTTTCCACACTAGTGACTTTTTAAGGCCCCGTGGTATAAATATCAACCATCTGTGAGGCCATCTGCATTGGGGTGCTATATCATGCACCAAGGCCAAGCCACCAAACACAGACAAGTTGCCTCCCATGGCAATATCCACACCCCGGCAAGACAAGGAGCATATCACACAATCACTGCTATCAACAATGGATCTGCCCCACATCTTATGTTGTGTTCATTCAAAAGTGAGGTCATCTTTTAAAGGAGCAATCATGATAACCTCAGCGCTGGATAATGCATTGAACAGCTGCAGGCTCTACCCCAGCCTCCTGGTCCCATCTCTCTCCAGAAAAGCCTGCCCTAGAGGAATATTGGAAAAAGAAAGATGTTATATATGTTAGAAATCAGACGCGTTTTCAATCAAGTGTTTCTCATCTAGACTTAGATTACAGTAGGGCTGCAGTGATTACAGGGGCAAACATGTTTGATACAGGCAGCCATCCATCACAGTGCGACAGCTGATTCTGCAACAGTTTGGACTATTTTTTTTCCTTTTGTACTTTACTACACACTGCTGCAGCCCACTCCTGTGAATACCGACTTCTGCACAGACTGGGTGCATTGAGGCGGTGACCTTTTATATTCAGCTGGAAATACAAAGATAAACAGAGCAGCACAAGGCTATGGAGTAGTATTATTCTGAACAAAAAAGTAAACATAGGACCAAAGACTTTGCCTCAATGTGTCTTTTCTGCAGTGTTGGTAAAAGTGCACAACCTCATTGCTGAGTCAAAGTATACATAGTCCTGGTCCGGTATATTCCAATGCAAATAAAAGTTGTTAAATTAAGTAATTACGTTGGCTTAAATGCTGGACTATTTACTCTTAAAAATACTTAAGTACCACAAGTGTATTTACCAAATTCTTTATACTGTATGAGAATAGTCAAGAGAGGGGCATAATTCTAAAAATATTTAAAAGCATTTTTCATTTCAAAAACCTTGAATTCAGACTTAAATTAATAAAATTTGCTGACCCATTGTGGGTTCTGCTAGCCTTTATGGTTTACTTCTCTCATTTGGGACTATGGGGATGGAAATTAGCCACTCAGCTATAATCCCATGCATTTACATGTCAATGTTAATTAATGAGTACTGTCCCATTAAAAAAATATATAAATAAATCTCCAATCAAATCTAAATCAAATTATATTGACAAATCTGTTTCATAAAAACTGCTCCTCACATGGTATTTTTACTGAGCAGTACACCAACAGTTCTATTTTGTGGACAAAATTTACAGAAAACGGTATACAAACATTTCAAAAAGGGCTTTCTGGTTCTGTTTCTGGTTCTTTCTCTTTGTGAGAAGCTTGTAGTCTGAACCAGGGAATCCACTCTATGAATATACAGTACATGACACTTAAAGCATAACTACTGTTAATATGAGTTTAGACATTTTATTCTCTAATTTTGCTGTATGTTTAGTTTAATAAGATGGAGGATTAGGGCCACGTTAAAAAAAAAGTTCATTAAAAAAAAAGTTACGAGAATAAAGTTGTAAAGTTACTAGAATAATCTCATAAAGTTACAAGAATAAAGCCAAAAAGTTACAAGAATAATCTCATAATGTTATGAGAATAAATTCATAAAGTTACAAGAATGAAGTCTTAAAGTTATGAGAATAAAGTCAAAAAGTTAGAATAAATTTCATAAAGTTAAGTGAATAAAATCAAAAAGTTACGAAAATAACCTCATAAAGTTACGAGAATAATCTCATAAAGTTACAAGAATAAAGTCATAAAATTATGAGAATAAAGTCGGAAAGTTACAAGAATAAAGTAGAAAAGTTACAAGAATGATCTCATAAAGTTAAGAGAATAAAATCAAAAAGTTACGAGAATAACCTCATAAAGTTACGAAAATAAAGTCATAAAGTAACGATTGTAAAATGAATAAATCTATTTAAATTAAACTTAGAAAACAAGCTTTATTCTGAAAGATTGTACCAGAAGAGCGGCCATCCGCCTACGCAACAATGATGAAATGAGATCGTCTTCTTGATAAAGGTATGCTTATATTGATCTAAAGTTTTGACAAAAAGCCTATTTAATGTCTTTATTCTCGTAACTATATGAGATTATTCTCGTAACTTTATGAGATTATTCCTGAAACTTTTCGACTTTATTCTCGTAACTTTATGAGATTATTCTCATAACTTTTTTACTTTATTCTTGTAACTTTACGACTTTATTCTCTTAACCATACTTTTTTTTACGTGGCCCTAATCCTCCGTCATAGTTTGAGGCCATAGATACTCAGATGAATAATTTTCATTCCCTCCTGCCATCAACCTCTCAGTGCAGCTGAATCTGCTTTATTCAAAGTCTGTAATGAGGCACATCCATCTTTAGAATAGATTCCCGCAGCTTCAGAAGCAGCTTTTTACAGATCCGGACAGTGTTACTTCATTAAATGAATGACAAATAACAGCGCTGAAACATTTCACAGTAAAATATTCTCATTCCTCTTCCAGCATGTTTTGGCAAAAATTTGCTGTACAAAGTGGCTCACGATATTTGCTCTATACTCTGGCAGTAACACCGTCTTACCTGATTGGTCTCTAACGAATGTGTTTGAGAGGAAAATTGTCCAATAACCTAGTGAATATGTTTTTGAAAGGTTCCTTCCTCCCAAAACACTTTCTATGGTAGTGATGGACGATATCTAACTTTTTCAAATCTACAATACAGATACTTTTCGCTGAAAAGTTTTTTTTGATACCAATGCTGATACAAAAACCAATCATCTCCTAAAATGGAGGCAAAAATTTTATAAATCAGCTGTTTTTCATTGACCAAAAGCACACAAAGGAAACATATAGTCCAGACCAGCGGATCTTTGAAGTTCATATAACTTTAAGTTTCTTTCCAAAGAGAATATATTTAAGACATATTCTACCATTAAATAGTTAAATGAAATATCATTTTTTGATTAATTGCTAATTATTTAAAACAAAATAAAACATCCAATAGAATACATTGACCTATGTTGTACTGATTTAAATATCAAAAAAGAAAACAATTATAAGTCACCATAAATATTACTGTTAAAAAATTGTAAAGAGCAACAATGCAAAAAACAATGAAAAAAAACCCTGCATTCTTTCCAGTCAATACTGTAATATGGAGTATCAGTGCCCCATCTTTATTTCTATGGGTTTTATGGGTTGCACAGATAAAATACATGTTGTATTTTGTATATTAAACTGTCTATCTGATGTGCTGGTTTACCCTGCCATTAAACTGAGTAGTGTGGATTTTGATATTTTAAAATATATTTTATTGCCTTCACTGTTTTTTTTTGTTTTTGTTTCCTTTATTTTATTTTATTTTATTCTTTTTTTTGCTTCTTTTTTCACATTTTGACTACCTTATGCTTCTGTGTTCAGTCTGGTACATTTTCACATTCGCAAACTAAGTTCTGAGTGTTTTCTTTTTTCTTTTTTTTCTTTTTTTTGTAGTGCTTCTTTTCCATGTTTCATGTTCTGCTTTACTTCCTGCTCTTATGTTTCCCTCCACTGAAATTACCCCGAATGTGTTCATTTTTGCCATTCCTGTTGAACTTGTGTCTGTTCTTGTCACCTGTGCCTTGTTACCCTGTGTGTCCCTTTAATTACAGTTGTGTTAACTTCAGGTGATGAGCCCATATAAATCCCACCCCTTTGGCAAGCATTGTTAAACATTTAGTTGGCTTGTGTTGAGTCTACCTTGGATAGTTATGGCTACATTATGTTATTATAGTTATGGCCTATTCGTTATAAAGGAAATTAATGGATTACTTATTAGTACTTACCAGAAATACAGTGGGGTCAAAGGTATAAAAGTTGTCTTTAAAATGTGGTGGAGTAAAAATAATCAGTGTCCTTAAAAGTAAACACTAAAAATTAAGTATAGAACTAAAAAAAAAAGTACCTAAACATAGTACTCAAGTACATTTACCTACCTGCTATCCAACACTGCATATCTGCCTTGTGTAACATCTAATATGCCTCACCTATTTGTTGCATGCTTCCTATCTCCTGAACTGTTCCCTTCTAACGTGTTTCTTTGTGTCCCTGTGTTTGCATTGTTGAAGGAAGCGAAAAAAAGGAGAGACAGAGTGCATGAGTGTGCGTGTCTACTTGTGCCTGTGAGACATTGTTTCAAGCTATCTAGTTATTGGAACGGAAGGAAATGGAGGATGGCTGGTGCTGAAGAGCAGGCCACTCCAGGGGGAAAAAGAGGGAGAGCAGAGGGGCCAGTGGTGAGTGAAAATCCTTTTGTTGTTTCTGTAGATTGTTCAGACACTGAAGTGGGGGATTAATTTATCCCAAGGTCTGAGAGAGCAGCCATCAGCAGAGAGCAGCACGGGGTCCTGTGCTGTTTGTTTACCTGACTTGGACCATGCTGCGCTAGTTAGATATCAGGTATGAAAGCTGAGGGATGCATGAGAGAAATCTTGTGGGACAGTTTTAAAGATTGAACAGCCCTTGATTTGAAAAGTTGGTGAACATGTATAAATGCTAAGCAAACACAAATATGCCTCTTGCTATCTAACTAATGGCTTCGATCACAAACATGTGTCAGCGCCTGCAAAATATAAATAGCCTGAAAAATATGAATTCCTTTGATTTAACACATGCTGCAATTCTTATAACTTAATTCTAGCTTAGCCTGTGATTATAAATACTTAAAAGAAACAAACAAGCATTATTGATCATTAAGTTACTGACTCACTGATTCCAAAGGTCACTGACAAATAGAAATGCTACTCTGACAGTCATTTATTCGCCCCTTTTTTTGTCATTGTGGATTCACAAGTCAAAGTTATTTGGTTTGAACTGGCTAAATAGTCCCCCATATGTTTAAAAAACGTATTATTTTTTCTTTGTCGGTTTGTCCAAACAGTTCTGAGCCAAATACATGATCACTAATATTTACTTACACACTGACTATGTATTTGTTAGCTCTTTAAATAAGCTACCAATCTGTACTCAACATTTAGCCCAGCCATAGTGTACTGAGGTTACACTTTACTATTAACATAAATATTAATGTCACTGCTGTCATATGGTGTGCTGGACTTTTGAAGGTCCCTTTGAGCAAATTCATGTTTTACCGTACATATTGTACCATGGCAATATCTGATATGCTGATAAGCCTACACAACTACTAATACCACTGTACTATACTACACTGCATTATCAATACTGCTTCAAATTTGAAGCCATAAATACCTAGTGGTAAGATTTTGGTTGTGGTCTAAATCTGGACTGTACTGTATAGGGGAACAGTGAAAAGTGCTTTCATTAGCTTTTTTTTCTGCTTTCTCCTTCAGTGCATCTTATACCACTGTATATTCTACCTTTTATCTTGTATTACATTGTTCTACTGCATATAGTACCAAGTCTAAAACTAAACTACACTGACATTGACGTAGCTTTCCACAACCAAATCAAGTTACTTTATACCATTAATATAATTTCCTCCATGATCCTGCACTGACACTTCTCTACTCATGTGACTGTTGTATGTATGCATCTTTGTAGATATATTTTCTTTATATATCATAGTTTGAATTTCATACCTGAACTTACCTGCAAATGTACCTGTAGATTGTTTCAGTGTTGGGAAAGTTACTCAAAACTCTAATAAGTTACTTGTCACTCATGACTCCTTAAAAAAGCTCCTATAAACTGCTTTTGGGTACTTATTTTGTAGCTGTCATTTATTTATTTATTAAATCATTTCTTTATCTGTCTCCACTGGCAACTACTCTTCCTTGGATTCACTCATGCAATTACATACATATTACAAAATAAAATCTGCGAGGCATAATGGCTGAATACAATAATACAGGTAATGATGAAAACCAGTTGTTGCTGTCAGACACAAACCTCCTAATGTATTTCTAAAATCTCTTTCTTTTCAGGACAGGAAAAAATGCTCTACCATTGAATAAATAAATATTGTTTTTTCTCCGACTACAAATTATTATTTGTACTTTTATTTAGTTAATAATGTATGACACTCACTCACAAACATTCAAGGTGACAGCACTGATTTATGAAAAAAATCTCTCTCTATCTATCTATCTATGTATATATACATATATATGTATATGTATATATATATATAAAAAAATATATACACATATATACATATGTATATATGTGTATGTATATATGTATATGTATATATATATATATATATATATATATATATATACACACACACATACACATATATATATATATATATATATATATATATATACATATATATATTTGAGCAATGGGGGCCTGATGTGGCTACCAGTTGATAATTACTGATTAAGAGCGAAGTTTTCAAAGGTCAACATCTTTTAGGCATGCAAACTTAAAATAAAGATTAAAAAATACACATAGGGCTATATCTACTAAGATCCCAAATAACGAGTGATAAATTGCTTGTGAAAACGAAAAATTTGCACAGGCTTTTAGTGGGCGTGTTTTGGATGATCTACTATGGCTGCATGTGCAATTGATAACAGGTGCAAAAGTGAAGTGGACCGCCCTCTTTAAATGAGGATTTTGCGTGTGCTACTGGCTGTCACCATGGAGAGTTTGGGAGAGCAGAGTGGCTATAAACAAAAAATGAAGTTTGAAGCCATGGAGTTTTTGAGGCAAATAAACATAGTGGTGAACTCCAGCTGAAACATCTCAGCGTTGCCAGAAGAAATGCGATTTGGGAGGCCATCTGTGAAAACCACACAGTTCAAAACTGGCATTGCTGGATAGATGATATGTCTCTGCTATTTTTATTTCTAACCAGAGGTTGCAGTAACCTTTTTTTGTTGTCTGTCATTTTAACGGACAAGGTCGTCACTTTTCCATCATGACATAGTTTTATCCGTCATTTTTTAATTTCCTTTTCTGATTCAAATAAAAAAAAAATCTCAATGACAGAATTCACATAGTTACACAGCTTCATAACCTCTCATGTCTTAAAGTTTCGCACACACAGACTGAGCGTTTATCTTTTACGTCCTTTTTCCGCACTGACAGCGGAGCATGTCAGTGTCTCCAGCAGGATGATCCGTGTAAATGTAAGAGTGGATTCAACCTCGTGTGTTTTTTTTTATTTATAAAGTTTTTTTTTATTTATAAAGTGTCCTTTTGACCAATCTGTCAGTTTTATTAGTAGCAAAAAGTGTATCGGTTGTGATTCAGCGCTTAAAATTTCAAAACATCACAACATTCAGCACTGTCGGCCTACTTTTTGAATCATAGGTATTATACCAACCAAATTGTTCATTAAAAAAAAATAAAAATTCTTGGCAGTCAGCTCTGAATGACAAATGGAGTGATTCTGGCTATGAAGGGGATCTTTTTTTACATAGGTTAAATGACCTCCTCTACGATGTATTTAGAGCACAAAACAGAGAGGGTTGAAAAAACACCCTGCGCAATCAGTATCTGGTTTAATAATTCACATTGCAAGTGCTAAATGGTTACATTAGCATTTCCTCCTCCCAGTATTTTGCCCGTTCTGATAATCTGCATGTATTCTGCATACTCATGAAGGCAAACACACTAAATGGATAGCGCGCCCTATTTTGCTCACTGGACAGATGCGATCCTTGTCGCACTCGGTTAGTAGTTTGCATTTATACACGCAAACCTTTAGTACATCCAGCCCACACTGTAGTGCACATTACAGTCCACTCTTTTCTGCTCCATGCTGTGTTAACTTTTATTGCTACATGCTGTGCAAACACATTATCAGGGCAGCAGGCCAAAAGTAAGTAAGTACCTAAGTATACGAGTCTGCGCTGAGGAGAAACTTAATTATTATTACTGTCTGGAAACTGTTCTCTGTTGCACTTCTGGTTATTTAAAAAGGTAATATTATTATGGTAATATTTTAGATCTGAAAAGAGTGTATGAACCAGATGCTGGATTAAGGTAACACACATTATCAAATAGTGCAACGCATTTGTGAATTTTGTATCGATCATGCTAGTATTTTATATTATTTTACTTTCAATTATTATTATTATCATTATTATTATTATTATTTCTTTTTTTCTTTTTTTCACAGAAAAACAAATGCCATAAACATGGGCAGGGTAAGATGGGGGGCATGGGCCACTCCTAAGATTTAATAAGCCACCCCATGTGCTATCCCAGACAAAATCAGATTTTCATCAATAATCTGTTGATTTTATAAATCAAAATAAGCATTTATCTGTGCTGTGATGATTATTTTGAATTGGTTTGATGTTTTTAGTAATTATTATTCTCAATGTTTCTTTGAATATTTTTTTTACTGGTGCACCTTAAGCAGCACACTGCTTCCTTAGGTAGAAGCAGCTTAACTGGTACAGAAAACAAGACAAATGCCAAAGGCAAGTTGTATTACAATAATGGTTGCAATTTGCCACATTTCCCTTACAATGCGGAATCATCCTTTATTTGACAATTCAACATTGCCTTTGATTTTGGATCAATATTGGGGAACACTGTAAAAATGCAGAACAAGTGTTGTCTGCTTTTCTCTTAAAAAATAAACATTTCACTGGTCATGGTTTCAAATAGAATTTTTTTAAATCAATATGGTATATGCTGTTATATTTAGTTGAAGCAACATTAGACATAAAGAAATTTACATGCTCTATTTATTGGTTAATGAGAAACTAAACAGTAAAAGTCAGTCTGTAAGTAAATCCCTGAGTTTTCAACATGGTCTCACATTCTGGGTGTTGACAAAAATATAATTTGTATTATTTACCTGTAATTAATAGTGCTGATTTTTTTTTTTTTAGGTTTCAGTCAGCCAGGATGGGTAATGTGCTGTATTGAGCAAATGTGAATACATTAATTGTTCAAGCATTTATGTCTTTAAAAGTTTTCTTTTAAAATGGGGGATAGGGGCTGACATTTTATGGTATGGTTTTTATTTTGTATTTAAATATGCCACACCTCCTTGTGTGCATCCTGGTTCCAACATCTAAAATTTTCTAGGCCTGCCCCTGGCTATAAGGTGCAAGTACAATGTCTTAAATATACTTAAGTAAAAGTGAGGTTAACACGTATTAAAACAGTTCAAAAACATACAGGAACATGAGGGCTCAGTTACAATAAGTGCATGTTATTTTACACCAAATGAGCAGTTCTTGAATTCCCCCTGCAAAAATCAATGGCAATTATCTAAACTTAAATTAACAAGATCAACAAGTCATTAACAATGCTGTTAAACATTGATTTGCTGACATTGCAGCTTCAATAATTCGAAATACAGATCAATAACCAATAACCTATATCTGCCCTTGAATTTCAGTGGCCTAGTTGTGTCAGGTCTCATGTCTGCTCCTAATAAATGAAAAACTGTTTGCTATGAATAAGCATTAAAAAATCATTTTTCCAGCTAAAACTGAATTTTTTCAAATAAACATAAAGACTGTTTGCAGTTTTGTATTTTCACAAAACAATATCATCATTAATCGTCATTTGAATTTAATCCTTTTGAATCGTGACACCAAACAAAAGCACCCACATCCTCTCATGGAGCCGTTTCTGTTGCAGCTCGGCTCAGGCTGTGAAAGAGAACTTCAGACTCTAGAGGTCTCCATCCTTCAGCATCCCCTCATCATCCACCTATTCGCCCTCCTCCTCCCTCTCCTCCTCCTCCACTCCTCCCTCCTCTCTGGCATTTTGTGCAGCGGAGGTGGAAAGGAGAAGAGACTGCTGAGGAGGAGACAGAGGGGACCCTGAGACAACACGTCCCACGCCAGAGCCAGACAGCCGGGGAACTTTGATTTGACGCCAAGTAGCCCCTGCGATGAACGTGACGATGGAGAGAAAGAGCCACGTTTCTTCATCTCCTTTTTCTTCTTTGGAGGCTTAGACATGTCGGCAGCGTGCAACATATGATGTCCTTGGACTCATGTGTTCAATGAAGATTTGTTTATGTGTGATTTCGCTCATGGTGCCGCTTCGTTGTGCCTGCACTTGCTGTAGGTCAGCCGAATGAATCTGAAGGCAGTCTGAGCGCATTGTTTCCAGCTCCGTTGCATATGGGATTTCCAGCCGTGATGTCTGCAATATTTCGCTCTTTGTTTCTGGGTAAGTCACATCGCTTTCCTTTTTGAGGTAATTTACTAATTTAAGAAGCAGCGGCGCGTGCTCGTCTGGCGATGTACACAATGATGTCTGCCCTTTATTGCTAACACATTTTTAATACACCTTCTCATTGTTTTGCCCATCTGACAATTGTTCTGAGCCAACAGTGATGTCAGAATTTATTAAATTAATTTATTTTATTACACCCCCGTGTGATGAAATGTGTGCGTACAAATAGATGTTTTTATCCAGCTGCAGCCTTTATTTGCTATCCACGAGCTGCTTTGCTTCAATAAGGCTTTGTTAGGTATCAGGGGCAAACGGATAAAAGTTCACATGACCCCTCCCAACAAATCTTTTGTACATATTTTGTGTCTTTTTTTTATGGTTCAGAACCTCGATCTGCGTTTGTGGGCACTTACAAAACAAAGCCTTTACAGGTTAACACAAATATATTTTTTTAACAGGGGAAAATGCAGCATTGTTTGAATATTTGTGTAGTTTTTAGTTTTTGTCCTGTTTTATGCATGCCAAGAAGGCATAAAACTAGGCCTACAGCAGGTCAACAAACAACATAATAATTTCTCAAAAAGGTTTCTAAAAAAGCCACAACAATATTTGAATATTTTTGAGCTTTTTTTCATAGTTTTTGACCCAGTTTGATGCAGCCAAAAATGAAATTTTAAGTATTGTAAATTTCTAAAGCCACCTAATTATTGTTCTAAACAGGATTTTCCAACATACACTGTATTTTTCTCTTTCTGCGGCCACAAAAGAAAGCTTCAATTACACTAAAATAAACACTAATTATATAAGTGCGTGTTTCCAGTGCAAGTTCCTGGAGGAGGCTCCAGGTTGAGGGCTAATGAGGGATTGTTTAATTCCACTGCGACTTCACTAACAGGAAGTTTCCATAGCACTGTGAGATTGTGTGTTCGAGGTTTCACACTCCCCATTGCTGTCTCATCTTCTGCAGCAGAATTTCCCTGTATGTGAGGTATAACTCAGGATAAAGCAGTGTTTTGCAAATGGGAGTAATGGTCTGAAGTGACTCAGAAAAGGAATACCAGGTATGAAAAAGTTTGGAAGCCTATGAGTTAAAAGCGAGAGTGTTTGAAAGTGGCCATATGAGGAATAATGCACCAGAGAGCTGGCAGCCCGCCTGCTTTGGTTGGACTCCAAAAGTCGTGCTCTGGACTACATGAGGCTCGCTGTTCATGGGCGTGCAGTCTGGAGAGAATCAAAGGGCTCGATCATTTGTTTTGAATTTTTCATTGCCTGACTTCAGACATACAGCTGGTTTTACTTGCTTTTTTCCTTTTCTTTCTGTCTTTCTTTTTTCTTTTTTTTTTCTTTTTGTTTGATTTTATGGTGGTTGTGCTGTCGGCCTGTGAATGTCTTAGGAATCCATCATCCCCTCCCATTATTCAGTTACCTTAATACTGTGCTGACCTCTCAGGAGAGGACCCTGCCCCTTGCCTGGTGCACTCTGGGAAAGGCTCCAGTCCCTTGTGACCCTGGAAAAGATAAGCAGCATAGAAAATTGCAGGAGGGAGATGTGGACCTGCATACATGCTGGCTTGTTAAGGTCTTACATTGGTCAGCCAGTGAACCCACACTGTGTGGTCACTGATCCTGAGCTTAAACTAAAAGAGCTGATGCTGCAGAGAACACAGCATACCAGTACTTTTTGGATTTCTGATGTCAGCTTGTTGGTTACTGGTTGTGAGTCAAGCTAGACTTGTATTTTGTCTTCAAATTTCGATAGAGGTGGGATGAAACATAGATGTGGCAATATATGGTCATCCTGACGCGTGATACAATTATCATACCAATGATGCCAAGTATTGATCAGTATAATGTAAACAGATTTTCCTGCCAGTGTGGGTCACCACATCACTCCCTCATGACTCCTTATAGTAGTGCTCATGACATGAAAGAGCAACAAGAATAGAGGTTAACTTGGCAAAAAAGAAGTTTACTAAGGGATGACAGAAGAAAAGGACACAGGATTTTGTCAGGCAGGGGTAAAAAAAACTAAAGAGATGAGAATATGGGGTGAACGTGATACCAAGTTGCAGAGCATAGATACAGTAATTCTGCACTCCATAATTTTAGGGTTATTCTTTTTCCATTATTTGTCTAATACACTGAATGTCTCATCATATAATTGTTGGGCAGTTCATCAGTTATGCCGATAATACAGTATCCTGATTCTACTGATCATGTGTTGTGTATCATATCTCATTTCATCACATGAAGTGCTTCCCGCACCATTCATTTGCAGAGCCCACCAGTCCAACACAACCTACCATCATCCCAAGACACAAAACACTTTTCTAAAAGGAAATTCTATTATATCTGTGCTCTCATTTTATTTCAGCCAAACATTAACATGTTTTAAATATTTCACTGCCCAGGCCAGTAAATTGAGAAATACATTTCAACATTTCTATTACCGTTTTAAACTTTTGTTCAAGATCAGCAGCACACATAGAGCTCCCCCAAGGCCACCACCTCTAACAGATTAACTTGGGGTAAAAAAAAATGTAAATCTCACTGTGTTGCATAAATAAGGGCTGGGAGATATATCAGGTTTTAAGGATGTAAGTTATTTTTTGTTTTAAATATCAATACAGTAGGTGTTTCTTTATGGACTTAATCTGAAAATTAAATAACTTCTAGAATACATTATAAGGATGTATTTTGGGGAGCATTTGGTGATGCAATATGCATTGCAATACATGAGTGATGATACAATATGTCACAATATAGTGCAACACTATAAACAGTGTGATACATGATAAATGTACAACCAAAAATATGCACATTGCACATAAGTGCACATATGCATACACATTAATAACAATTAATAACCATGTAAATTCAAGTCAAAGTAAGAGATGGGATGTGTGTATACTGATATATACTCGTTTGGACACATATAAATTCTAGTAAAAATGAACAAATGAATACATTAGTGAATGGAAATATGTTAGTAGTGAAAAGAAAAAGGAATTTTATAGGAATAATCAAATGAAAAGAAGACAAACATGCATGTGTGAATGTGCAACCAGGCTGAATTCAACTTGTTATGATAGTGGGGAAGAATAGAGATAATGACATTGAATAAGTTAACAGAGAGAATGTCCTCTCACATGGTAGGCTAATTTGATTCTATGTAGTTCCTCCAGGGTCCCAGGTCTTATGAAAAACCTCTAAAAAACCCTAATACAGCAAGTTATTTTCTCTAAGGTGACATGAATTGATTTCATTGATCCATTGAGTAATGTTTGGGGAATCTTCATGATTCCATTTTGATGTAATGCATCTTTTCACAGCTGTAATAGCAAGGTTCATAAAATTGTTCATTTTTTGGGAGGGGAGGTTCAGTCTGCTCAGGTCACCCAGCATAGCTTCTGTTGAAGACAAGGAAATGTTATGCATAAGAACTTTTTCCAGCATATACTCAACACTCAGCCACCACTGTCTAAGCTTAGAACAAGACTCTATCATATGAACCAACGTGCCTGTAACAAGCTAATACATTTATTTTAAAAGAAAAAAATGTAGCTGGCAATTCTAAGCCATCAAACAATCAATTAATCAATCATTTAATTAAACTTTGTTTGCATAATGTCAGTTTTTAGATATTATTTCAAGACACTTACAAAAGAGTAGGTATAAACCATACCCTTCATTTATTTGTACTTATTATCTTCTTGTTTATTACCTCCACTAAGGAAGTTATGTTTTTGCAGGTGTGTGTTTGTCTGTTTGTTTGTTTGTTTATTTGTTAGCAAGATCACGCAAAAACTAATGGACGGATTTTGCTGAAATTTTCTGGAGATGTTGGTAATGGCCCAACTTAAATATGATTAGATTTTGGTGGTGATCCAGGTATTCACCATTAGTGAAATATGTTTTTTGCTCAGTAACTGTCTAACTAATAATGACATCAACATGATTCCGAGTTCTAGGTCAAGGAATTATGTTATGATGGTAACTTTATCATGGAACTATTGCTTATAGATGTAACAGCAATATGTGAGCTACCTTGGCTGAGGTAAACACCACCACTTATAGGCTTTTGTTGACCACAAGATAATATATCTATCTTGAAATGTTACACACGTGGACAAAATTGTTGGTACCCTTCTGTAATAGAAAGAGAAACCCACAATTGTCACTGAAATAACTTGAAAATGACAAAAGTAATAATAAATTAAAAAAATACTGAAAATTAACTAATAAAAATCAGACATTGTTTTTGAATTGTAGTTGAACAGAATATTTAAAAGAAAAACAGTGACCATTGTGTGTTTTTCTTTCTTTAAAGGAAGGGTACCAACAATTTTGTCCACGTGTGTAAATCCAAATTGTGAGTTAATGTTTATTTTGTTGTATTTTTATGGAGGAGCATATTATTGGTGTACTTTACATTATGCTAATTACTAGTTTCTACACATTCTACAGCCTCACTCAGTGTTTATTACTTATTTATTACTTTTTTAATAAATGCAATATTGCAGCAAAATGTTTTAACTTCACATTTATGTTAGGAATATTTAAAAAAGTGGATGAAGCTTGTATTGCCCAAAGTACTGCAAATGAATTTGTGCAATGAAGACAGCGCTCTCTCGTTTGGTTGAAATTTTATCTGATAATCATTATGCTTCTCTGCTGAAATTGTGACACCCTCAGTATGGATCATCCTGACACATGATACAATTATGGTTTTGTATAATTTATGCAGTGTAAAAACTCATTTTTAAGTTTAAAATTCTTAAACAGAACGATGCAGGGCTTGTATTTTTGTTGGCTAGCATGGAGGTTAGCAAAGTGCTGGTTCCCTGGACAAAAAATCCTTGGGATTTTTCAGTCTTTTTTTGAGTAGTTTTTGTAAAAGCCCTATGGCAGAAAAGACGTCTATGAAATGTACACAATTTGTACATCATCATATTTCTTTTACAAATAAATACTACTCATCAATCATTTTTGAAGATTAAACATAATTGGCAAGAATAAAAGCCAGTATCAGGGTATTATTGAACTTTCATAATAATGCTTTTATTTAATGCTCTCATCTCTTTTATTGAAGAGTTTCTTCTTGGTGTGACGTAATAAAACTGATGCTTATGATTGTGTCAGATATGTGTGAAAGGACAATGAAAAAAAGGAAGACTTGTGAGGTCCCTGACCCAACCTTTAGGTCTCCTTTTTAAACACAATGGTGCTTTGAAAATTCGAAATTGGGACATTTACAGATATATTTTGAGGTTGTAAAGAAAAATGACATAATCGTGCATGCTTGTGTTCACCACAGACCTTATTTCAACATTTATCGAAAAACCACAATAAAAAATCCCAGTTTTAAAGACTGTGGGACTGTGGGCTCACTTATTCTCATGTTTTAGAACTAATTACTTCATTATTCTATTGAAAATATATATTTTTATTAAGAATATAGAAATACAGTATATCCCCATTCAAATATGTTTTCTTTTGTTCATATCACCAAACCCTAGTATTGACTCGTGAGTTACTCTGTGATTTCCGCTGACTATAATTATTACGTTTTTTCTGATAATCAAACTGATGAAAAATTTAATCAGAATTGTAACAGCTGAACCCAGAAAGTGCTAGGTGCCAGTGAAGGATAAAATCAAGAACATCATTCATCCCCCCGATACAAATCATAATAGCACACTTCTCTTAAAATAACCATCAGTCTGTGCCTTGTGAATCAAATGCTTTGCTGTTGCCATGGTGAGACATTTCCCCTTTCCTCTGCCATGTCACAAAATATGACTGTATAAACAACTGAAAAGGATATCATAAGGAGTTTCAACCTAGATTGTGAGTCTCTCATGCGAGACCAAATTTCTGCATGTAAGCCAAAAAGCATTTTTTCCCTGACCAGGAGGATAGCAGCTTTACGGGCTAGGCTGGTCTGCTATGGCAGCCTGAAGGACTTTTTTTTTTTCTGAAGTTATAGCCAGTTTTAATTTAAGATCAACACCAAGGCCAAGTAAAGAGAGGGAGTGGCTGTTTTACTATAAAAGAATCAATGGTCATTAATAGGGGCTCATTTCCTTTTTATTTGGCTTTGGTCTCACAAGTCCTGAGACATCCTTAATTTAATATCAGTGTGAGATGTAATATCCACTGTTCACATTACAGATAAGTAGCGCAATTAATTGCCATAGAGACTTTCGTAGCTCCCTCCTGTACCTCCGCCGATACAAAGTAGGAAAGAGAACAAGGTCAAAGCTAACTCGGGAACAGTATGGGAGATACAGCTAGGTAAAGGAGACTTAGTGATGGATTGCCTATCTGTCCTTGTTACAGAATTAAATGACTCTGAATGGGGGAATTTGAAAATGACTGTCCGAGAAGTAATAACAGTGTAAGTCGCTTGACAGAAATGTAATTGAAAAGAATGAGCAGCTTTTGTTTGAGATCTGAACCTCTGCAGCATCATTTGGTCGACTTTTATGGGAGTATGAGCATCAAGCTATGAGACAATGCAGCTTGAGTTATTGTGGGAGAAGACGGTGATGCTTGTGTTCCTACAGGCATTCATACATGTGTAGATCATCAGAGAGGAGATTGTGCCCAGGCACGCATGCTAGTATTAGATGTAGATGAAGAGAGCAGTGGCTCCAAACAGAAATTCTGTCCCCATTCTATATTTAGCGTGTCTGCCGGGGTAGGCAGAGGATCTCTGAAATGTGAAGATGACAGGAGCCTCCTGAGCCAGAGGTTATGAAGTGACATCTTGATGTGTTTGCGCCTGAATCACACTCCCACACACACCCAGTCAGGCTTCTGACATTCCACCAAACCCAGAGACATTTGGATATTTGACGTCTAGTTACCATACATTAAGGCATCATTTTGATCTGCTTTTGGCTCATATTATTCCTGTGCCGTACCACACCACGTCCCCTGTGTACATTCCCAGCTTTGAAAATGTTTGCTTTTTGCAAGCATAGGGTGAATTTGGCAGATCTGCTTTGAGGAGCAGGAACCTGTAAGTTATTTCAGGCATCTGTCGGTGAGGTGTGGATTCTTGCAAAGTGAGTGAACCTTCATCTCATTGGAAAAACATCAGCCTTTGAATTAGGGGTTCTCTACTGAGGAGTTGGGCCCCAAAAGTGGGTTGCTGGGCTTTATTCATAAAATTGTGCCCAGGAAAAAAAAAATGGAAAGAAGTCTCAGATGTGTGAAAGCCCAAAGCACCAAGGATCAGAAAGAAGGTTTGGCAAAGCTTCACTCAAAAGTGGCAGAAGACAACAAAATCTATTAAAGCTCTTAATGATCTCGGTTAAGTAGATGTCACTTGTCTAACCTTTGGATAAAGAAAAGCATAAAGTCCATACATACAGATACATTAGTAAAAGCTGTGTTTTTTCTTAAAGGCGATTTTTCTTGTTGCTGTTGACCTAAAAGGTGGTCTCAAATCTGTGCTTTTAAAGATGCAGAAGAATTTCCCTGATGTGAGGAGACCCTAAAGCCCAATTTATACCTCTGCTTTGAACTTAGGCCAAAGTCTAACCATATCTGTTTGGACTTGAACTGAAAAAGAGGCCTACGTGTGTAGCCTGACGTGCACCATCAGCAAATTGTAGCTACGCATTAAAACAGATCACAAGCCCTGTGACTGGTCTGCTGGGGAGCATGTAGTAACTTCAAGCATCTCAGTTAGTCTCAGCTTTTTATGTATTGCATGTCTGTGGAGGTTCTCAGTCATCCAGGTCATGGTTACTCAATGCTGATCAAGGTGGCAGCTGGACTGGTTCAGATTTTTGAAGACATTTCACTTCTTCTCCAAAAGGCTCCTTCTTTGTGTACTTTAGAGTAGTAGAATGGCTGCAGAAGATTAACTTACATGTTAAAACTTCTGGATTAGTCGTGTGTTTTTTCATTCACACTTAATTTAGTGCTTGTTTGGTCACTCCATGGCAGAACAAGTGTAACTTCCCCCCCTCCACACAAACACACACCTCCTCTACCTGAAGTAATTTCTCAGTTTTAAATTCCATCTCCCCTTATATCATCTCTGCTTTTCTTTTTGCAGTTATTATGTTGTAATGATCTCCTTCTTGATACATATAAGATCTGTATATACTCCAATATTACATGCTTGGTTTCAGTTTCTATTGGTGTAAACAAACAAGCAGTAAACGTGACAGGACCCCAAATAGAGATTGCACTGCCAGCTAGTGTGTTGAAAGAGTATTACAAAGGGTCACATAAACACCAGTGCACATTGACCTTTTGTAGAAAGGTGACTAAAATGATATCACTCACTTCAGTGGACGGTAGAAAACAATTACCAAGTATGTACGGCACTATCCAGTAGATGTTTCTCAAAACTGTTGAACAAACACTACTATAAGAATACAGGCTGAACAATTCCTGTTTTTTTTTGTTTTTTTTCAGAATAATGTCAAAATGCTCATTAGATGTCTGCTTTGGTTAAAATCTAAATACAGATGCATAGGACACATTATATACCTATTAAAACAGTCTCAACCACTGCAACAACTGAGTCACCGGTTAACACATTCTCCTGTTAAACTGTAACACCAGCATGATGCTCCAGGCAGATGGTCAGCAGTGCAGCATTTGTTTACTAAGGCATTAGAAACAAGAGACTGTTAATGTGAACTAAATGTTACTTTGCTGTCATTAAAAACAATTGATGACTGTAGTGTTTTTATGAAGTTCATGCACAAACATGTCTCCATACCTGCTGCCCCTTGCTTCCACTCTGTGTATGATGAGAATTTCTGTCAGAAGTCTAGACCTAGCATGTAATAAAAGTGCAAGGACAAGTTCGAAGGTCACATATTTTGCTCTTTCCAACATTTTAGCACTGATCCAAGATATCAATATGTCAAAGGAGGAGACAAAATATTGCATTGTCATTGTTTTCCCGAATTTTATCGACCCAAATACTATTGCAGTTTAAAAAAACAACAAAAAAGGAATACCTAGCAGCGCATCACTCAAGATAGTTGAATGACTTCCCTTCCACCTACAGTGTCAGCCATTGACATGCAGAACAAAGTGTAAACAGGTTTCCATCAACAGAGGATTGTTTTACTCAGAGCATAAACAGCAAATCCGTATTTCTCAGCAAGGACAGAACAGTGTGGAATACAAAACCTCAACCAAGGGTGACTAAAGATGCCTACAGATGAGAACAGAGGTCTAGCCGTCCTCAAAACAATTGACCCATATCATTAACAAACGCTGATTTGCCTCCCAAGCACTTTCCCCGCTGATGTGATCGGCCTTTGAATGACACTGTGCTTCCCTGAATAACCAGCCGTCCTTTTCTGTACCTCAGGGATTCTTCATGTTTCATTGATCGTGTTGCTTTTAGTCAGAAGGTCTTTCTATTCTGTCGCAGCAGGCTGAATGCCATATTTGAATGAAAGCGTTTGTAGGCTAGTGTCTACCTGCTTTGTTCTGTAAGTGCCTTTATTTCTACTTGTGGAGGGTCAAGGCAGGTTGTATTTTTAAAGCAGTTGAAGACATCTGAGGTAAAACAAAAGGTCGTACTGCTGGAACGGGTGTACTCTGCCCTGAATTCATTTGCTCTTTCATACATTTTTTCTTTGTTCCAGATATGTGTCCCCTTTCTTTGTAGAATCCAAGCAATCCGAGCAATCCATCCTGCATAGGTCTTTTGTCACTTCTTCTTGTAAATACTAGACACATGCCTGCTCACAGGGCTGGGTTTGTGTAGAGTTTCTGACCTGCAAGCCCTCCCCCTTTTCATTCGTCACTGGGAATAATGAGTGCCAGATTATTTTGGAACGTATGAACAGGAACTGCCTATTTCACTTTACTGCTAATCTTTGACAGATGTTCTAGAGAGGCTCACATCCACAGTAACTGGAGCCACATGCACAGACTACTCACAGCATAACACTACACTAGGGTCCTGTATGTGGTACACAGAAAAATTAAAAGGATACATTTGTGGCAGGTAATATCTACAGACAGGATATTTAAGACATTTTTTTCCTGAAATCTAAAAGCCAAATACATTGACGTAAGAAGGGGGTAAGTCTGAACAGGTTATTTCTCAGTTTTGTGCTTCCTTTTGAAAATACACTGACATTTCACACTAAGTTTAACTGGTAGGCCTACATAAATTTACATGAACAAATCTGATTTGCTTTTTTGTTTGACCAGTTTTTGGCTGGGACCTCAACCCCTGAAGCTAGCTGTTTTAAACAAGTCTAACCTCAGGATTATAGACTGTCCAAAATATTGGACGAAGTTTGAGTTACATCATCCAATTTGTCTATGAAGGACAATTTTGGAGTCAATCCATGGTGGTCGTCACACTAAAAATACTGTCTCTCCAGCAACTGTAGTAGTGCAGACAAAGCCTCCTTGTAATGTGCTGGCCTGTTGTCATATGTGCCTCACCCTTTGTCTGCATCACTAGAATCCTTCATAAAACAAATAAGAAGATTTATAAGTAACGCTTCGCACCTCGTACATGTGTGTGCCTGTTTAGATATGAACAACTTGACAAGAATCATTATTTGATCAGGGGTGTAAAAATGTTAACATCTACTGCAAAATTGTCATTTTGGTATGGAGTATGTACGTGACTAACTTCAAATGGACACTTGAGGAACTACTGTTTTCTTGCACTTTTACATTGGCTTCATTTTACAGTACCAGAGGTTGCTGGCGGCTCACAACCCACCATCACATCCATAATGTGAAACTACCACCTGTATTTCCAAGTCATAAATCATCAAGCCATTTTTTATTTTTTTAGGGCCAAGACCTCTTATCTCCATGTTTTATGATTTTTATTTCCTTAAAAAACAGAAAGAAAGGAAAAAAAGCAGTGCTATTGGTCTCCTTCAATATTGGTGAGTGGATTTCGAAGTGGTTTTCTTTTCATTTCCTGAAAAACAGAAGTATTTGAGATAAAAGCTTGGTGACCTACAGTAAATGTCCATGACAATGTTTAAAAAGCAGACCATCCCAAAAGCCCTCAAAGGACATAATTGCCCTTGACAAATTCCATGGATGTCATCAGGACATAAAATACATTGAAGAAGCCCATGTAATGTTTCAGGTTAAAGAATCCCTGCATTTTAATTTTCTCCATTTTCACAGATTTTTTACCCCATAGATCTTAAAACCAGCAATGTAATGTCAGTATTTCAAGAGCTAAGTTTTTTTTTTACTGAGTACTGTTTTTTTTTTTTTTTTTAGTGTAAAGACAGTGGATAGAGTAAGAGACAGGACAGAGTGGGAACTGACGTGTGTTAGAAGCCACAGGGTTGGAATTTAACCTGAGTTATGTACATGGGGTGCACATTTATAGCAGTTCTGCTTTTTCCAGTTCTTAATAAGTTATTGCTGCATATTAAATTGAATTTGCTGGACTTACAAGCAAATATTTTTAATGCAACGTGTTTGACTGCTGGTAGGGTTAAAAAAAAGCTAATTAAGGATGAAATTATCATCCATAAAGATTATGAAATTTCAACTGATAGTGTGTCTTGAAATCTACTATGATAAATATATAAAAGTGATTGTTGATGATGAATATTGTTGTCCGTAGTCTTGTGAATTGTAACAGTCACTTTCAGATTTTTTAACCACAGGTTGCTATTTTCATTATTCCAGTTCAGTCTAAACAACTGTTCATTTAATTTATTTTTAAACTTATCTGATTTTAGGAGCACAATAATTTTTTCAGCCCATGTTACTGTTTTAGAATGTGACCACAAGACATCAATGACAATAGCTATAATCCCTCCGAATAACCCCCTCACATTTTGAAACACTTGACTGCCTCTCTCTGCCATCTGACCCAAGCAGATATTGATTATCCATTCCATTGAAATGGTTAACTGAACTGTAGTGGCTAAATGGTTTCATTATTAGCACTATAACATCAGGAA
Organism: Cetoscarus ocellatus; assembly: GCA_037902135.1. Classification (NCBI taxonomy): domain Eukaryota; kingdom Metazoa; phylum Chordata; class Actinopteri; order Labriformes; family Labridae; genus Cetoscarus; species Cetoscarus ocellatus. The sequence continues at coordinate 489,075 of JBAMNC010000234.1, read as the reverse complement.
TGTTTATATTTTATAACATTTAATTTGATATTTAAAAGCCCTGGTCCTCTGAATATTCAGGGGTAAATGAGGTAACTAAAGATCAGCTTCCAGTCAACTCAAACAAGTAGCCCTTTATAAGCTTGGCAGTCTATGACACTGAAATGTTACAGTGCCCTAGAGCTTAATGTTATCACCAACGCCATGGCAGTTTGCTCCAATGGAAGGATATCCACCTTATTTGCAGTGGTGAATAACCATGAAAGTCAATGGAACAAATGCAATTATAGCTTTGTTTTCTTAGAAAATGTGGCCTGATTTTCTGCTTGTGTGCATAGATATATTAATCAAGGTCCTTGATTGTTTTATGCAAGCAGTGAAAAGATAAAAGAATGAGCAAAGCGGTGAGATAAACATTGATGTTGTTGGCGAGGTGGAGTGTAGAATTGTCTCCTATTGATTCATCCCACTAAAGGTCTGTTCTGATATTAATTCTATGCAGCTATTGACATTGCTGAAAATGGGATTCCATCTATTACCATCCGAGTGCTCCTCGCCTTCACAATCAGGAGTGATCAAAATTCATGCATCTTGTGAAAATACCATTTAAAATGATTTGTTTATCAGAGATGGGGGGCTGAGATGCTATCTCAGCGCTCCCGGTCCTTGTTGTGGTGCTTTTAAGTGCTTACTTTCTGCCATTCTGAAAACTGGATGTGCAAAATAAAACTGGCAGGCTTGTCTTGTCTTAGCAGAACATGCTTTTGATCTATGTTTCCTGTCCCTAAAACCAGGTATATCAGTGTGCAGCTGCGCATTCCAACTGTGCTGGAAAATAAACAGCTCAAAAAACAAAATCCCTGTTACCCGGGTGTCTTTCACTTGCAAGCAGCTTAGCTTAGTACTTACATCTATGACACAAAGGAGAAAAAGGGAAACTATTGATAAAACATTTATACCCGATGAGCTTCACAGGAGTGACACTGGATGTGTATGTATTTAGCGGTCAAGCTTGCATGTCACTTGGAAGATTTCTTTTGTCACCTGGGAGCTTGTTAGCACAGGCAGAGGTAGACAGAGCCAGCTTATGTTAACTATTATTCCTGCTAATTTATGTATTTAATTTTTTTTCTTTTTTTGTTATCATTCTCCTATTCAGTTTGTCACTTTTTTCCTTTTCTTCTCATATTACCAGTCATTTGATTGTGTTCTGCTTATTGTTTTCCCCTGTGCCTGATTAGTCTCACCTGTGTCTAATTGCTTTCAGTCACATGACCAGCACAAAGGGCCTAGAAGGCAGGAAAGCTGGAGGGACATGTTAGCCTTCAACAACACCAGGAACACTCTTTAGATTGTTTTAAACAGTCAAATCTTTGCCAGAACTTCACTTCAGTGATATTTATATACTATGAGTTTTGACCCAGCAGCATAAGAGTCAACAAAAGTACAGACAGCTTCATATGTTTTGGTGTGGCCTGGTTAATAATGGTGCTATCTGAAAATGGAGGTGAAGGACATGATCATTCTTCATTACAGCTTAGGTGAGTGCCAACTAGCTAACATTAGCTAACAGTTTTAGGACACTACCTGCATTTGTCCTTGTGGGGGTCTTTCTGATATCTTTTATGTCTGTGAAACTCTTCCCCTCTTTAATGTTTTCATCCCTAATGTGCCACAAGCACATTAAAAAAATATAACTTTTGAGGTGGATTCCAGAGTCAGTATGCTAACTTAGCTAACAGGCAATAATAATGTAGTTGCAGCTATTGAATGTGAGTTTGTTTTAACTAAGTAAACTTTTTTTTATCTAATTTTATCACTTAAAAAAAGTAAGGCATCATTTATTGTATTTAAGATAAGTTAACGCACAATGTCAAATATTGTCCTACACAAAAGTAATATGACTAGTTCAGCTGTTCATGATGTGTCTTTTTAATAAATATTTTACACAACATATTAGTTACATGACAGCCCAATATCGTCATTAATTTTTCTTGCAATGCAAAATTTTTCCTGATTTGTCTTGCTTACTTCTCAAAATGCATATACTAGTCTTAAATGGAAAAAAAGTCAACTTAGCATCTCTTTTCATGGCCACTGGAGTATCTACAGGCTATATTTATAGTGAATTTATAGTAAAGAAATTCAGCTTATTGTATTGGACACTAAGGGGCATAACCTGTATGTTGACAGATCTTTGACATCTGCCACTGCATCTTCCCTTTGTTAATTTGATATTTAATGGAAAAATCCAAATTTCCAAGAGGAAGGTTTTCCAAAGGGATAAATAAAGTATTATCAAATCTTGTCTAATATAATCTAATGTAAATGAATTCCGGAGTTACAAAAATGACTCTGTCTCAATATGTAATATGTTAAAGTCAACAGCGATGTTGGAGAAAATAGAAAACAACAATAACGGCTGACTGGATTATGGTTGTGTTTTATCTTTTCAGTTGACTGTTTTTTCTAATTACTGGCTTTGGTGTTAAAGACCACTTGTAGCATCAAGCCCACCTCATTGTCCATCCAAATTAATTTTCATGTGTCAGTCATTTTTGTATGTTTACATCCAACCTCTCTGGAAGAAAGAGTTTGTTTGCATATGTGTGTTGTCCACCAACGATTAGCCTGACAATTATGGAATATCAAATGTGGTTGATGTGTCAGATATGGGAGCACAATGGTCATTGTCAGATGTTGTCCGGATGTAAAACTGCCAAGAAAGGGCCATTTAGAATAAGTGGAATGTTTTGTGGGTTTACTACTCTCCATCCTGAAGTGGAGTATGTTCATTAGATGTGTGTTGTTTTATTAAAACCTCCCCCAACATTTACTGACTTGATATCTTTTGCAGAGTTTTTTGGCTTTTTTGACAATTTGTGTACATAGAAATTTGTCCTAACAATGCATACCTTTTTAGAGATTGTTTGCTTTTAGGTGGATTGTTCTTGTGTTCACATGGCCATAATCCTTCTCTCTTCTGTTCAGTTTGAAAGTCTGTTTTTAAACCCCCTGCTCATTTGTGAATGCATTCTTGAAAATTTATGTGCAGTTTTGTGTGCTCTGCTTTGCTTTTGGAAATTTTATACCTTGCCTTTCATGAACTTGTTTTAACGTAACCTTTCTGTTTTCTCTTTATTTGCAATTAATCCTTTCAACACCTGTGTTTGGGTCCTTTCTCTTTGTGTGAAATTTAAATAAAACAGCTTATGCTTATTGTGCAGAAGTGCAGTTTATATTTCTCTCTTCTACAGCAGTGTGGGCTTTTACTGATAGAAAAGACTGGACTTTGCAAGGCTGACATTTTTACTGAGTGATATGTTATTAAATATCCCCCCAAATGTCTTGTAAACTGTCTGCAGATAACTGGTAATTCTATGCTAGCACTTGAAGTGGTTGTGTGTTGCGCATGTCACACCCTTACCTTGTGCCTCATTTCATGGAGTTTTTATTGATTATCATGTCCTTATATCAACCAGGACATTCAAACTGCATTATACTGCTAAGATGAAAACTAGAAAGAGAAATACAGCTCACAGCCAGACCACGATCACTGGGTGTCCTCACCCATAAATCTGAAAGCAAAGGATTTTTCATGCAGACAGAAAGGAATCTGAACTGTACATTTATTTCATGTATCCCGGGGTGGTGGCAGTGCACAAAAAATTGACTTTCCTTTCACTCAACATGGCATTCAGCTGTAATTCAATCCCAAGAATTGATTGCAGATGAAGAAAAGCAACTTGCACTGCACCAAACAAAGGCAAACCATACCCCTTTTTTCTCTCTAACTCTTCTCCAGTTTTTTCGAAATGGAAGTGGACTGAATGAGCAGGAGGAAATGTTGCAAGTCGCTCTATTTAGACGCCCGCTGTTCCTTTCAATTTGAAGCAGTTTATTAGCCCGGCAAGCAGGACACTCCATTAGGTGTTTTGAAAGCGCATGCTCCATTGTCTCACTCCATTTCCCTCTTTTGCTTGCCAGCCTTCCCTAAAGCGTTAGAGGCTTTAATCAGCAGAGGCCCTACTGCCCTTTAAACATTTATCTTCAGCCGCTTTTGGTCGTCACCGAGCAGCCCTGGAAAGACCTAAAGATGGATGGGGCTTGGAAGGGAAGGGATTTGGTGGCCATTGATTAGAGTAGCGGAAGACAAAGCGCTTACCTGCACAAGACCTGAAAACCATCTGGAGGATCCTCTTCACTCTTAGTGCATGAAAGCTGAAGTCAGGACTCAGCCATCTGTCCAATTAAGGTCTATGCTGAGTGTGAGAAAGAAAATAATTTTTTGGTGGGGTTGTTGAAAAAAAAAGAAGGAAGTTGATCGTGCAGAAATAGTGGGCTTAATCTTTTTATTGACTGCAGCAAACTCTGGGAATGATTTTTTAAAAATCTATGACATGCAATCAAGCAGTAGAATCTTCTTAGGGATGAAACCCTTGCTCATCACACCTTGCCTCATGTAATTGCTGTTAATTATGAGCTGTAAAATGCATTTACCAAGGTCCAGTCTTGGTTTACTAAGGTCCTTTTTGCTTGCACTGGATGTAATATTGTGATTGATGGTTTAATTATCCAACCACATTGTACAGCCATTGGATCTGTCATAGCATAGAGGAGACATTGTAAACTAAATACCATTGATCAACTGCTAGGTTGTCCTCTAATTAAGTACGTAATGGGCTGATTGCACTAAGTTGTAGTCCCATATTTCATATTATAGAGACAGAAGCCTTTAACAGGTAAAAGGTTGAGAAGTTTATTTCCTCTGGAGGTACATTTACTGAGGCTTAGATAAAAGAGTAAATAAACTCCAAGACTTCCTGTATCAGCCGAAAAAATATTGACATACAAGTACAACGTATGTAGACTCCACATGTGTTTAAATGTTCATATCAAATGCCTTTTACAGGTTGAAATCCCAGCTATTGAAGGTGGACTTGGATTGACCAGTCTCTCTTGGCAAGTGAAGTGTGGTGCCATCTTTTGTCATCACAGGGCTCAGTGCCACATAGTGACCACCAACTTTTTTATTTTGATGGTCAGCATCTGTAGTAGCAGCCACTAGCCAGAATTTCAAGCAGCAATAGACTCCAATAATCAAAGATACTGCTGTGACACTCCAGAACTGTAGGCTGTGTAGTTTGTTTGTCTAAACAAGTGATGAACAATATTTTTTTTCTTAAAACAAGGCCAAAACCAAGTGCACCTGTGTCTTCCACAGGTTTATATTCTGTTATGCTTGTTTTATAATAGTGCATAAGTGATCAAAAAATTCAGTGGAAGCAGCGAACTGCAGAAGTGCTGTGTGAAGACAGAAAGATATTTTGTTTGTTTGTTTTTACCCCCAAAACTATTTATTTGCCTTTACTTTAAGAGTAAAACATCATACAGCAAAATTCTAACTTTTTGGCCTATTTCTTCGAAGTCCAAATAAAGGATTGATTTTAACATTAAACCTATCTCTGATGAATCAAAAGGCCAGTCATAGTTTCCTATCTTAGATTTGCATTCAAGTTGACCAATCAAATTCAAGGGGGGCAAGGCCACCATTTTGGCCACACCCCTTGTAGCCGTGCCCCCCTTGGGGTTGCATCTCATCATTTGAGAAGCATTGCTCATTAATTAAAACTATTTTTCTTAAAATGAGGTTGATAAATTACAAACCTGTGTCTTGTACAGAAGCATATATAACATTCTCACACCAAGGCAGTATAGTTTCCCCTGAATTGTAATACGGTTATTGTCAGCAATCAAATACAAACAGGAGGCATAGACTGTATGATCTTGTCACTGATGGTAGGACATGAAGAATGAGTATGTATCATATCTCCCCCCTCCAGACATTGTCCATGATGGTAAAAAGGCATTCTCTGAAAGTCCAGAGTAACCGTTTTTGTTCCTCTTTGAAGCATAGTTCATAATTTCAGTGTTGAACAAGCTCATATTCCCCTGCATCCCACTTATTTTCCCCAACCCAGCAAAGTGGTGCAGAACAGATGGTACCACCACCTTTGTTTTTTCCGACTCATTAGATTTGACTTGTTGATGAAATGGAGCCTTTACGCTATACTGCTCATGCAGATGCGCCACAGTATATTTTTTAATGTAGCCTCTGTCTTAAAGTGCCCGCAAGCAAAGCTGTAATAAACCTCAACCTGAGGTATCCCCAACAAGGATGTTGTGTTTGTTTCATGCCATGTACTCACTACACTGTGAAAGGTTTCTCATTGTGCAGGGGAGCAGCACAAGCTTTGCATGGAACATTTTTTTTTGCTCTTTACTGCAGGATAAACAATCATGATAATCCTTAAGTACTTTCTGAAGCTGTAGGTTAGTGGTGCTCATGAGGTCCTGTATACTCTCTTCAGTAATGGAGTGCACCGCAGGGACTTAGCTTACTGATGCCAACAACTTTCCAATCTTAACTGTCAGCACATGCAGGCATATGTCCTCCATTTGTGTTAGCCTTCTTGTTTAGCCTGGCCCATCATGTAGTTTCTCTGACTTTTAGATCAACACATCATTGGTACAGAAACAGAGGTTTAGGCCTCAGTTCAAAATGCCTGTCATGGTTTGGCATTGTTGTCTGCGTTGTCAGACTGTGAATGATGATGTCTTATTATGGTTCCTTGGTTAGGAGGCTGTTTAGTGTGTGAAGGGTGCAACAGTAAATGTAACCCCAGCTACATTCTGACTTCTCTCCTCCAGAAATATCAAACATGATGTTTTTGGGATGTCATGTTTTCTCTCAGCAGCGAACATAATTTCATTCTGTGTGTCTTTCTTCAAGAGAGAAATGAAGAGTGTTAGCTTTTGGATTGATTTGTTGTCTTGGGTCCAAAGACACTGCGGAGGAGGAAATAGCAGAGTTTGCAAAATCAAGCTCTTAAAATAATTAAAGTTGGCAGGATGACTCTGCTTTCTCAACTGGTCTAAACCTTAAAAAGACAGCTTTGGGAGTTGCCACACAGCAACACCGAGCTGCTATTTTCTGAGACACAAGGAATAATAAAGTGTCTAAAATGCAGATAAGATTAAATCAAATGCATAATTTTGTCACTAAGGAGTGAAATGAAGCCTTTGGCAACTGACCCATCATACAAGAAAACAAACATTTTTCCATTTAGGAGAGGGAGATGCTGTTTACTCTATTAACCTTTCCTCTCGGTTGCACTCATGACATTGAACAATGTGGAAGAGGCGGACTCCGAGCTGGCCCTTTTGCTAATGAGGCAATTAAGTCTATGCTGCCTTGGTTGAGCAAGGGGCAGGGAGAGCAAGGCAAGTCATCTGCTGTCTCAGCAAACACCAAGCATCTTAGGCGTGCTGCAGTCAGAATACATAACGAGTTCTGCTTTGTTGTAGTGACCGCCCAGTCGAGTTGGTCCTGCCTTGTCAATGCGTCCTTCTGCACAGCTGGAGATCACAGGAGGCATCAGGCCACGTCCATCCATGTGCACTGAAATGCAGCAAATGGAAGTAGAAGAAAAACAGTGAGATAAAGTAATGTTTGGGCTATAGTTGTAGATTTTCTTCAGGCAAGGGTGGGCAGCAGTATTGTAAAAAAGCCAATTATCTTTGCGTTTTTAACCCTTTCATGCGTGGTGTCAGGATTTGTGCACAGCTAATATAGCTTCAGGAGTTTTGTGGTGTTTTGTTTTTTTTTTTTTTTCAAAATGTCTTGAGCTCTTAAGATCAAAGGAAACTAAGAATTCATAGTAAAGTGCAATAAACGTTGATTGTTTTAGAAGTTAAACTTATAAGTAAATTTTAAAAATTCTAGGTTGGTGTTATGAACTGTGAGGTTAAATAACATTATGTCTTGGTTCATGTAATCCTCTTGTGTATCTATTTTTTTTTTTTTTTTTTTGAAAAAGATCAAGCACTCTAGTTCCCTCCTATTGTCCAAAAATGTGCTCGTTAGGTTAATTGGTTCCTCTCAGAGGTGTGACTGTGTATGGTCATTTGTGTTTGCCCTGCAGTTAGCTACCAGCCAGTTCAGTAGGGCCCTATAAAATCCACGTTCACGGAATCGCGGACGGAATCGCAGAATTAGACATTAAACGCGGAATTCAATATAAACACGGAATATCACGGAAAAGGCCAACATTTTACGTAAAAGGGTTTTTTTCTGACTAAAAAGGAACTTGTCTCTCGGGAAAATGCCCCGAAGGCGGCACGAAAGGCTGCGGACAATGCACGCTTCACTTCCTCTGCCCTCATCTTCCCCTCATTAACGATGTCAACATGTCACAGTGACCGTCTAAGACACCGGCTGACCCTGCGTTCACACCAAAAGCGATCTGAGCGACCTCAGCGTCCAGCTGCCATTCATTTTCAATGATTGCTGGCGTCGAGGGGTGACGAGCGGTGTGATGCGTGCGACATGAGCAACCTCAAGCAGTGCGTAGGTTGGCAAAGAAGCTCAGAAACTCCCGGCTAACTTCAAAGTACAGGGCAGAGCAGTTTGCCAACAGTTATTATGTGTCAGGCGATCAAATGTACATTCTGTTGACTGGACCTGTAAAGATATGTGTTAGGACCACCTGAAGAGTGAGTGATTATATTTCATTACTTTATACAGTGTTGCAGTGTTAAATTTGCGTAAAATACTCAAAAACCGATTTCTTAAAAAATTAAAACAGAAAAAAATGGAGTATTGGAGCAACTGAAACAGAATTTGGGAAAAAAATAACACAGATTTTATAGGGCCCTAGTTCGGGGTGTTCATTATCTCTGGCCCAATGACAGCTGGTATAGGCTCTAGGCCCCACAATCCGGAAGGGAAAGTGGTAGAGACATTGGATGGATAAATGAAATGAAAACAACATATAACTTAATTAAACAAATATGTAACATACACTGTGTGTAAATGTCAATTACCATAGAAATTATCTTGTGCAATAGTTGACAACTTTACATAAAAAAAATGGGAGAAAAGGCAGAGTGTATTGTTTACTAGTGAGCTAAGAAAAGATCATGCAACTTGGTAATTGTTGTGAATTTATATCTTGGTAACACTGCAACTGTATTTCTGGTGTCTTGTAAACCCATGAGGGTTGGGCATTTAAATGTGCAAGACACGTAAATAAAGAATATCTATCAATCTATCTATCTATACAAAGACAATTTTCCATTGTCCCCTTCAAATAGCAGCACCACAGGTCAGTCTGCACAGGGTTACTTAATCAGTAAGTTAAACTTTATTAGTGACACAGGTCAATCTTAGTGTCAGCAGTTATTGTCAACCACATTGTTATTTTTCCAGATAAACACAGCCACACTTTTTTTATATATATATTTTGAATCAAACAGCTGACTGTGGTTCATCAATTGGTTTTTGTTGTTGTTGTGGTATAAATATGTATATCATGTATTGTAATAAAACCACTGAATAGCATTCTGCCCAAATAATTATAGTATAATGTTTTAAAGAAATCAGTGCAATTGTACTTTGTACACTCTGTGAATTGTACACAAAAGTACATTGTATTGGACCACTATACACAGAGACTGCCAAATACATGAATATGGATGAACAATTTGCCAGAATAACTGTAAAATAGAAAAAGTTTTTTTTTAATACATTCATTTGTGCTATCATTGTACAAAAAAATCCAAAATATGACAAACTCATGTCAGCATTCTGTTTGATCAATTATGTATTGAGTTTTCAGCTGGTCTTGTTTCTGTGTCAATGCCCTGTTACTAAACATAGTAGCAAAATTAAAATTTTAAAATTTTGATTACACAAGTTGATGTAAATCATTATCACTTTAGCTTTCCATTATATTTATTTGTTTTTACTGCAGTACTCAGATACTTGGGGAAATGTAGCAAGACAATACCTCCTACAGAAAGCACTTCAGTTAAAGCACAGATTTTACTCAAAAAGTGCAAATATACAAAATCCTACTCAGTTACAGTAATGTGAGTAAATGTAATTAGTTGCTTTACACCTCTGACAGACAGCATTGTTTAGAAATAAAGAAGAGAACTTGCTCTATTCATTTTATGGTTCATCACACATTTATCACAGTACCCAAAGAACCTCTCAAAATATCATTTAACAGAAACATTGCCCCCACAATTCCAACAGTTGATGCAGAGAACATCATTCAGCTTTTCCAACAGTCTAATACCTGTTTCTTGTATAAGCCTCAGTGTGTCCTGTTGACTTGAGTATTTACAATGTTTCCTTATGTTATGAGTTATTCATGCAGCTAAAAGGGCTCTTGCTGGCCAACAGACTGAGAGGATGTTGGTTTTACTGAAGGTCAGTGTACAGAGTGGCGTACACTTGGGCTGGAGATTTACTGTAAAGTACAGCGGAGTAAAGATGTAGCCTTGATCCTGTAGTCACAGAAGACCTAAAGGAAAGACAAGGTTCTTCCCCTGTTTTTTAACTGTTCAGTGATAACAGGGAGGTGGCATGTGTGGCGGAAAGATAATAAAAATATGAATATACTGCTATGCACATGCTTTATGACTGAGTGGCTGCAGATGTATTTTCATTCCCGATTTTATCTTTGCATTTCCTTCCTGACACAGGTTTGAGGGATAAGAGGGAATTGCCATTTTACTTGTGTGCTTTTAACATTTGAACAGTATGCATTGTGCTTATCCCCCAGCTACATCTCTACTCACCTAAACATTAATGAAGGTGGCTCATATACCATCAGATTCTACTCTCAGTTATCATGTTGATTAATGCTTAGTATGATCAATACAAAAAGCTGCTTTTAGTCACATGGTTCCAATAATGCATTAAAGTTATATAGGGGCAGGAGGTAAAGATCGCCTGTTGGGAGTCAAGAGGAACTGAGGATAATGTTTGTTTTATCATTAAATTCCTAAGAACATTCAGTATTGTCCCTCCACTTTATGGAAAGTGATTTTTGCCACAGGCTAACCAATATGGTATAAGGTTACAAGTATCAACCAAAACCATTGAACCCCGTCCCAATAACTTAATGTTCATCAAACTGAGTCTTTTTTTAAATAAACAACACCATACATTCTTTAATTTTCCCACAGAAAAGGCTTTCAAATGGTGTAAATCCCAAGTTACTGTTGTAACTTGTTTTAAAAAGTAAAATATGCAGAGAAAATGCAGTTTTCAGTCAAATTAGATATTGTGGACTATGACTGGCCACTTGCAAGGGGGTCTAACACAGTTTCTGGAGAACATGACCAACCCTGAGCAGCTGATTCTTAAACTGCCCCTAATTATGAGAATAATGTTTATTTCAGCCAATATGTATGCATTCATTATAAAGTCCATTTTCACTAAATAGATGAGTATAACAACAATAACTATGATTTGTTTTTCATATTATTATGGTGACAGGATGCTGTGAGCATCTGCTGTGTCCCACAAAAAAGGCCAGCATTAGGCGTGAGTTAATGTGTTTAAGGGATGCACAATTCTAACGAGTGATAAAGGAAGGCTTACAGCTGCTCAGAAGGGATTAGGGGACATAGTCGTCTGTCTTAAAGCTCAGGCTTAACCATCATACTCTTTTTTTTTTTTTTCACTCCTCCATCGCTCCTCCCCAGTAATGGATCGCCAGTGCATCTTGACACGATGCATGAAAAAGAACGTCTCACTTGGTGGAGAATGAAGACGGCTGCTCATTAGCCATGGAAAGGTGTAGCGAGCCTGAAAGAAGAGATGTCCGGACAGATTTGCTTGAAATCAATGCCTGTCTCATGTGGCCTCATCGACAGTATGTGGTTGCTGCAAGTTATCAGATTGTTTGCAGCATATAGAAAGGGGAAATGTCCTCTTACATCTTACAGACACAAGTATTCACTCAAAGCAAAGGAATTAAGTGGGCACAATGGTTTCATTCAGCATCAAATTTCAGACCTCATGAGTAGCTTTACAGTCCACTTTAACATATTTGCTTTAGCCATGTGACTAGATCAATATTAGGAGATTAGCTCCTCTCGGTGGGCGACACAGATACCACTGAAGTGGCAGGATTGGAGACTGACAGGGCTGATGGTTTTTGGTTACAGGATACTAAAGATGCACTGTGGCAAGGACGCTGGAAAAAGTGCTCTGTTAGCAAAGTGCTGCAAAGGCAACTGACCATGTGTGTTTGCTGTTGGCTAAAATTACTGACATTGGACAAGAAGGGGTACATGTCTCTACTGCAGAATATCTTGAATAATGCAGAGAGCTCAGACGACATATTTTCACTTTCTTTATCTCAGTTCTGACTTAATTCTTTGGCTTTGCATATACATGAGTCTGCCATCACAAAAGCTTTCATAAAAGCTCTGAAAACATGACTTTTACATTTAATATTCAGCAGCTCACATATTCACCAGTGGCCTACAAGACAAAAAACATCCCTGTATGCTTTGTTTTATGAAGCATGAACTAATGGATAACTATTTTGACCTTTACATTTGACTCTCCGTGGTGGTGAACCACATGAGGGTTAGTTTTTTTAGTGAATTAACCCATTTTATTTCTTTAAGGCCCACTATAACTTGTATTAAGAAAATTCATTGTACAATACTCATCAACAGTATAACAGTAATAACATATTGCATTATATTATAACCTTACACCTTAAGCAGACAAACATCTTATGTTACTCTGCTTCCATGCGCTAAGTAGGGTTTTTTTTTGGTTTTGTTTTTTTTTTTATTTGAGATTTCAGCCTAGTATTTATCTCATTTTCCTGTCATAAAAGGCTGACTGTCCTGTGATCACAAGTTAGTTTTGTGAGATCTTTAGAAAACAAAAGAATGACGTACCAATACCCTTATTTGCTTATCTTTCTGAAAGAGAGAGATACAGTATCCTGTGCTTAGTTGTTGCAAAAAGTGTTTTGTCGCGTATTTACTTGACCATATCGGTGTGCAAAGAAGTTAAAATGCCTTTTTCAATTATGACCAAAAGTTATGAGTTAGAGTAGTGCCCACTTTAACATCTCCTTCACTTACTGCTTTTTCTCCTCCATTGCCTCTGCTCATTTAGACAGTCTACATATATAATCACCCTCTGCAGTTCAACTCATGACAAGCTAAAGTAGTATTAAAGGAGAAGAGAATACATCCAATGTGCCCTGTCCTGTGGGTGGACATTTTAATGACTCATTGTACTCATTAGTATTATCATTAGCATATCCAGAAGAACATAAGTAATTAAAGCCATCATTATTTTAAAAAGCATTTTTGTTTACTTGATCAGGAAGTGATCTAGCTTATGTTAATATATCACCTGTCGTATTGTGCAATTATATGTTATCCGAGGAGCGAAAACAAATATATTTTATTTTTTAGACCTCAGGATTGCCATTGTTTGCCTACATGGCATCGATAAAAGTATGAATGATGCTCCTCTGTACTGACCAGCAAGGTCATTAATCCTAATATTTAGACTGTAGCCGCCATGCACTCCCAGCTGCAGCTTGACTACAAGTAATCATAGCCATACACCCCTGCGTATTGTGCTGCAGGAAAAACACTACACGCCAAGAAGCTGAGTCCATCAATCTAAGAGGCCCGACATATTTTCCTCCAGCCCCGTGTTGGAGGATTTTTTACATGGCACCCTTCCCCCACCCAGAGGGAATATGTTTATGAGCCCTTCTTTTACTGTCTTGTCTCTTCCCAATCCCCTCTCTCTCTTATGAGACGAGGGGTCTGAGCGGATGGAGAGTACATGTAGAGCTTTCTGCCGCAGGGTTGTGATGGATGGCCACTCAGCTATACATACCGTGCTCACCAGAGGACAGCCATATTTCTCCTTCAGTGCTCGCAGCGTAAACCTGCATCTGCACGAGGACAGTCAGGGATGCTGCTTTGTGCAGGGCGGAGTAGTAGTATCTGATTAGGTATAATGGAATTATTGTAATCTGATTCCAAAAAGACGACATTTGTAATCTGTTGTATTTACTGTAAATATGTAGTAATCACATCAGTTAGTGTAGAGATAATGCATTTGAAGTACAACACTGGAATCTAAATATGTGGAATTCCCTCTTATGTTGCAGATTTCTACTGTAAAATGAACCCCATTTAACTAAAAGGTTTCATTGATGTGTGACGTAAATTAAGTATTCTAGCAGCATTACTGGTTACAATTTTCTGCAGGTAATCAGCACTTTAAGTAATTGCATTTCAGAATAATCCTCCTAGCCTTATAACTGCTGTTGCAGTGAATGGTGGGCTGGGTAGATGATATGTTGAGGTGGAGTATTAGCAAGAGGATGACCCAAGGGCCTTATTGGAGGCTACTGCTCGGTCATAGAAGAAATAAACGCCGCAGGGTGCTCTGCATGGCAGCACGCTGCTGCTTTTGGGTCAGAGAAATGAGGGGAGAGTGGGAGAGAGGGAGAGGGAGGATCTGTCATTGATCCTGTAGTATTAGCCTGGACTGCAGTCATAATGAAGCCTGTGCTTTGAGCTATGTGTGCTGTGCGTAAGAGTGTGTGCATGTGTGTGTGTGGGTGTCATTGAGTACTCAAGTAAATATCTGCATCTGGAGTTTTTATATCCTGGTGATTAATAATAACTCATGTAGACACACATAAATCACTCAAAGCTTTTTTGCACGTGGATGTGTATCCCCAGATGGCCTTGAGCATATTTGTAGCATGTATGTGAGTGACTGTGTGGAATAGTGGAAGTGTGTATCCCCAGGTACCTATGCATGAACATATTGCAGGGTATGCATTGTCATCATTTGAGTGTACCAGGTGGATATATTTCCCTGACTTTGAGTGCATGTTTGTGTTTGTGTGTGTGCATCTACAAAGTGATGAAGCAGGAGAGGCTGCTCGGCGACTCATCCATCATTTTCCCCCCTGGCCCGCGGTGCCCTCAGAGGAGCGCTGCGCTGTCACGGTGACATTGGGCTCATTTTGGTCTAGAAAAATGGTGCATCCACCCACAGCATCTCCAACACCACCACCCCTTTCAGCCAACCAGCTAGCTCACACTTCACAGTAACAATCCCTCTAATGGTCCCAGACTTCCTCCCCCAGCAGACAGCTTTACACGCTGTATCTACAGGGACGGATGGCTAATCATAGGCGACGCTCCTCTGAAGGGCCCTTTTTGTCGACTGTCGTTAGCAGAGCTCTTCAGGTGGCTTGTCACCTTCTCTGACCCTTCCTCCCAACCCCTTTACTAGATAACCTTGGAAAGTGTGGAGGAGGAAGGGAAGCAAATGAGAATTAAAAAGGAGGAGAGGTGCGACCATTTGATTACCACCCCGCGGCCCCATCTTGCATCTCTGGTAATGTACAGGGTGAGTCAGCATGAGCAACTGCAGTATAGCCCTGTCGATGTGTTTAGACTCGCCTCTGAATAGACAAAGCCAGCGCCGTGCCTCCAAACCGCTGCAGCTGCTGCTTCATGACTCAACAGAGTGTCTGTGTGAGCGTGTCCTCCAACTCTCAATGCACATTTGCCCGTGCACACAAACTTTGAGCTGCTGCTGAGAGTGAGAGGTGTCATGGTCAAAGGGGCGTTTTGCACAATCCAGCAGGATCCGACAGAAGGAAAAAAAGGGGAAGACTAATAGAGAGAATTTTGGATGCTGGATGAATTTCTTAGTTCCACATCAGCATGTGGCTGCTGCAATAAAGCAGGCCTGATGTAAGTCACAGTTCAGTCTCTCTTTCATGCAAAGCAAGGGAGGATTACATGTTGTTCAGGCATATAGAGACCGGAATGGGTGTATTATATGTGTGTGACTAATAGTGCAGAGTTTGTT
This sequence comes from Cetoscarus ocellatus, assembly GCA_037902135.1. Taxonomy (NCBI): domain Eukaryota; kingdom Metazoa; phylum Chordata; class Actinopteri; order Labriformes; family Labridae; genus Cetoscarus; species Cetoscarus ocellatus. Next base: position 473,351 of record JBAMNC010000234.1, on the reverse strand, counting down.
TTGCAGGTACACTCTCCTCCAAGCACACCAAACACCCCAGGGACAACTAACACATGGCTGGCATAAACAGCCATCCTAAACAATTACATTAGTTCATACACTTATACAAACAGAAAGTGTGTGCTGTTCAACACAAACACACAGAAAGACAGACTGTCGGTGCAGACAGTGATAATCACATAAATACATGCAGACATACCTCAAGCACCAACTCCTGTTATGTAACCACAGTCACCACATTTTAGTGTCATTCCTCCCAAAACGGCACCTTGTTGTTAAGGGAGAAGGGGGAATGAGAGACAAATGGAAGCAGAACAGAGATAAAAAACTGAAGACGGGAGGCATAAAGGGAAAGAGCACAGGGAGACAATGAGAGGAGCATGAGGAGGAAAATAGGAGTTTAGGGATTGCAGCATGTTTGCCCCATTGCTATCATCTTTGTCTGCTGTAAAAAACAGTTGTTGATCAGTCATGCCATTCCACTTGCACACACAGAAAAATGCACATATAAAAATGCATGTACAGAAATCTACTGACACAGATAGGCATGAACAGCTTTGCCTGCATAAGCCTCCTATCATAGATAACCTCTTCAGCTGACAATGACAACAACAGCATAAATCCTGATCCTAACAACAGCAGCGGCAATGGACAGCCAAGTCCTTCACAGGGCCATGTCAGCATATTCTCCCCTCTAGGCTGCTTTTATAGAACTTTGTATTCTGAAAAGGATCAGCTTTCAGGTTCGCACACAGCAAATAGGTGGCAGATTGATCTCTCTGTTCTCTCACCGGAGATCAATTGTCATCTGTCCTCTTCTATTGGATATTTTGTTGCCTCCATTTGCATGTAGCAGCATGCCCCATGACCTAAAATTCCCACCCGACCTCACCTTTCCCATATATCAGGCAGAAGGTCAACCCCTGTTATTAATTTGCATGACCTTGTTGACTCTAATGTCCTATTGAGCCGCCATGCATTAGTCCGCGTGTATTGTCTTTCATACAGCCCGAGAATAACTTCCTTCCAGTACAGCAGATCAATAAAGTAGCATGGGCAGCAAGAAGTATTAAGCCATTTCCCATTTCACTATAACGACAGGATTTGTGGAGAATATATGCTAGCTAGCATGAAATCAATGGTCCTAATGTAAATGAACTCTTCCCTTCCTGTTCCAGTGATGGTATTATGTTTTTATGTGCATTTCTTTATGCACTAAGCAGATTTCTTGCAGATAAAATGATGAAGAAGATGGAATTTTATGTTTTTTGGAACAATCATTGCTTCTTTTACCTTTTAATATCCCAGCCAAGCATTTTCCTTCTTGAACTTTTATGACAGCCTCTCACCATGAAGGCATATTGTGTAACACATTTCAATCATTCTGTCACGGGAGAACTATAATCTTTTTCTTCTGCATGGCATATGTCCTTCTACTTCTAACTAATCCTTATTATGCCTCAGAAGCGAAGGTCATTGTCAAAGCCGAGGGGTGATTAAGTTAATCCACTTGTTTTCTGAATCCGATTTACCTCATTTTCCAAACTAGGGAACAATGTTCCGGCACAAAGACATCAAGATGATACGCATTAAGGAGGAGGGCCCCTACACTGGAGAGGCTTCTATTATCGTCTACATCATCTGCATCCTTTTGTGCTTCCCTGTCCTATCAGCTGATTTCTAATGACTGCATTCAAAGCTGCCTCTGATACATGAAGAGTGAGAGTGGAAGTGAGAGGAGAGCACGTGAGTAAAAGAAGCACGAGCTCTCTTATTCATGAATTGATCTATGCAGCTGCAGTATAAGCCACTAGCAGCTTTAGGCATAGTGCCCTGGTGAGCAGGAGCCCCCGTGCTGCGGCCGGCCAGTCTCACTGAGTTACGCAGTGCAGTAACATACAGTTGACTTCATTAGCAGGTCCCTCCCTTCTTCGGGATGGATTATTTACTACCGCACCAAGCACAGACAGATGCTTCACAGATACTGTACTATGGAGGATTTTTCAAGTACAAATAAGTGTGTATAAGTGGGAGAACGTCTGTGTGTTTGTGTTTCAGGGGCAAAGCTGTTTGAATCCCTGACAATCAGCAAGACACACTGACGCTACGATAAATCCGAAGGTTTATTATTAATTAAATAGATGCAAGTAAAGTTTTAGAGGGATAGTTCAGTACTTTTGAAGTGGGGTTGTATGAGGTTTATGTCAATATTGAATAAATTAGCCTTGGGGACTCCGGTCAGCTCAGCCCCCTGTAAGGAAAGAGCTGGCACAGAAGGTAGGCTGTGCATTGCGGATGTAGATGCCAAGAAATCTGTTATTTTTTGTCAGTTTTAGATAAAAATAAAGAAACAAAACAGTTTTGAGATGACTGATCATTAATCTGGACACACTTACAATGCTTCACATTTTTTTCTAGCAAGCACGTTAATTTGGTACTACTCTTATTTTAAGTTATTTTCTGGCCATTTTGAATTTAATGGAAAGGAAGCGAGTAGAATCAAGGAGGAGCAAGAGAGCAAGGAAAAACCACAGGTGGGAACTGAACCTAGGCCACCCACATGAGGCAAGAGCTTTGACATATGTAAAGAACATGGACGTGACCCACTCAGCAGACAGTTTGGCACTACTTCGACATTTAGGCTATGGGGTGCACCAGAGTAATGCTAATGAATAGACTAGTAAGCATTAAGATGCGCCCCTCAAGTGGGTGACATTCACACTGCAGGTAAACTTTCTGTTGTGAGGGACGAGTGTGAATAAGAAAATCAGGAAATTATATATGTAGCCTGGCTTTTGTGGATAAGTCGGTGTGTAAATTCACTATCATTACCTAAAACTGCCAACCTTTTTTGCAACATAAGTAATCAAATTTACGTGATACTTAATAGACACATTAAACTCATTGTCTATCCAATATTTTTTTCACTCTATTCTTTAAATAGGTCACTATTTAGAAGGGGTCATTAGTTAGCTGTAGGCCAAATCTGACTGATTAGATTGAAGATACCCTGGCTTTGTGTATATATATGTGCTTTTATATAACTGTAATCCTGCATGTGAGTTGACATGTTTGTAGGAAATAGCCATGCATTTACATTAGCACATGCACGCTAATGTGTTGCAAGTCATGCAAGTCTTCATTTATGAGTATTTGTGTATAGATTTATTAATGCAAGTGCCTTTTAGAACATTATAAAACCATTATCGTCTCCCTGTCTGTATGGATCAATCGCTTATGGTGTGTGAGCGATCTGAACTCATCCAGCAAAGAGCCAATTTGGCACTCAAGCATTATTTTAAAAATACTTCCTACATAATTTCTGTGACAGCCTTCACTGGTGAACATGTATATGTATGAGAAATATCAAGTCTTTTATTTTAATTACCTGTCCACTAATGCACACAGAGTCATATGGTGTGATCAGCCATGACAGAGAAAGTTACAAGGTCTGATAACTGTCTGTCAGTGATCTAGGGGTGTGAGATCACTAGATGCAATGGCATGAAAATTATTATAATTATGCATTTACCCTGATATCAAATGAGTTGTACACAAAAAGGTAGCTAACAATCATCCATTTGCCTATCTTTAGTGAAATAAAAGTACAAAGGAGTCAAATGGTTGAGGTGATTTTTAGTGGAAATGGAAAATGTTGTTTTATCAATAATTGTCAGTGATGGCATGTGATTGAAAAAAACTGTCGAGGCTTACAGTTACTGTTATCAAAAAGTAATCGAGTCACCATACAAACTTGTTGTCACAGATTAGCATTCAGAGCTTCACCTCAATAAGCCACGGCACATTGATAACCTTTTCCAGCTAATAATGACATCAGCACAATTGGATAACTCCTGGTCCTCACAAACACAGTAGCACACAGTCAAATCAGTCAAAGAGCCTTGTTTTCTTTTCCTTTTAGCTTCAATATGATCAATAATATACCATGTGGCTCTGGCAGTGATTCAAAATCAAGCCATTTCTGTTTGAATGGATCCTTCTTGTTCTGCAGCACTGAATGAGGTACAACTGGAGCTGTACTCTCTCTGATTACTAGTTTAGTTAAATGGTGTTGTTTGTTTGTGCTGTTGCAAGACTATAGCATTACCATTATTGACAATGGGCAAAGTTTTCTCTCCTCTGAATAGACTACCACCCACCTCTATGTTCTTGCCTTTTACCTCAAAAATAAAACTATTTAAAAACATATTGCTCAACTAGGTTGATTAACAAACATTCTGTGTCATCGCTGAGCTTGTAGGTCTTTCTCCCAAGATGTTACCTGTGCATTTGTTAACAAAACCTTGCCTGCCAAATTGTTCCAAGTAAACCTGAACTTCACGTGCTTGTCAGTTATTTCAACTACAATAACACTTGAAGGGGGTTTTATTTATTTTTTATTTTTGTCATATAAGTGTAAGGCATTTTAAAAATTAATAAGATACACTGTAATTGTTTAAAACAGCAGTTGGGTAACAGTAAAAAGTTAAGAATATTTTGTCAGTCTGTCACTTCCTGTGAAAAAGAACACTTGTTCCCTTCACTCACAACAGGGACCTGTTTATTATTTACTAGTTGGCGCTTAATGGCTCTGGTTTGAGCATTGGTAAGAAGCCTGTTGGAGAAAGCAAATGCAATCCTGAAGTCTATCTTACTCTAAGTGGTTGTGTGTACAAATTTTGTCCATATTTAAATGGTCAAAATCTACAGAAACACTATGTTTAAAGTGATGTATTGATGCAAGGGTGAGAGATAGAAGAGAGCTACAACTGCCTAACCCTGCAAAGTAGCTGGGTATATCAGGCATGTTCAGGCTTTTCGAGTTGTGCTGACAGCAAGAAGTTTCTGCAAGCTGCTGACTGGCCTCTGATAATACATGCTACAGACAGCTTATCTCGAGAGGTTCTATCATCCCTGTTATTTGGGATGTTCCCCAATGTCATGGGGCGTCAGTGGCTCAGTCAGGTAATTGGCTCAACCAGTAATCCCGAGTTGCTCCCACTGTTGTGTCAGTGGCGTGTAAATAGGTATGAAAGGGCATGGATATGTTAGTAAATGCAGATGGACAACTTACTTAGAAAATTCAACCATTCACTCTCACAGTCACACATGAGTGACTGTGAGAGTGAATGGGTAGATGTGGCCTGTTGTGTGAAAGTGCTTTAAGTTGTCAGAAAGTCTAGAAATGCACTAAGTAAGTGCAAGTCCATTTACCACTTGAAATATATCCCGTGGGTGTTTGAAACAGTCCATCTGGTGTATGGGGTTAACAGCTGCTGCTCTGAATAGTCAAACAACCCCAATATCAACATAGAGAGTCAGAAGGTACAGAAAATCTACAAGTTCTTGTGGACAAATGTTTCAGATTCAGTGTAAACACACACAATGCAATTGTGAAAAATTAAAAATTAAAAACAAGTGTTCAGAGCCTTTTTCTAATATTTAAAGGCAATAATTGAAGGACTTTAAAAAAAACATGTTAGTTGCTTCAATTATTGAGAAAATGTATCTCAATATTCAGACGCAAGCCACATACCAAGCTTTCATTTGAATTTTGAGCTTTTGCAGTATTACAGGCTGCTGTACACTGTTTTTATGTATTAGGCAAAAGAGGCTGGTAAAGGAGTAAGACAATGGAGAAGCAGACAAAGTAAAAAGGAGGGAATGAAAGAGTGCAATGGAATGTGGGGCAGACAAACAGACACTGCGTCAAAGGGAAAATTAGTCAAAAGTGAAAAACATGCAGATGTTTTACTGTTTAGTAGATCCTGCTGCGAAGCTTTGAGTCAGTCATGATTAACAGACCTGATGAACATTATAAAACACACACAGTCCCCGATCTCTTATTAAGTCAAGCTAATAATCATCAGGGGGCACCTACTCTGTACACCTAAAAGCTGTGTGTGTGTGTGTGTGTGTCTGTCACTCCCACAGCTTTGCAAATTAAGGTGTGACCAAGCCAGAATGAGATCCCTCCATAGCCAAAACAAACACTTTAATAGGCACTTCAAATACACTATTATTTTTCTGTGGCTGCTGTGCTGCATTTTGTGTGACTCTGGCGTCTTTATCAGCTCAGTCTGTTCAGAAACACCCCGTATTTTCAGCCAGTCGATTTGAATCATGGAGCTCTCCTCCCTTCACGTTAATGTCCCCCACATATACTTTAGAAAAATAATGGTCCCATAACACAAAGCCACCAGAGTGCTTTTAAGTCAAGTAATGGCAAATGTTTGAAGAAAATTGGATCAGATTATCTGAGGAGAGTTGCTTTTCACGTCCCAACTCATTTTGAGGCTTACATTTAGGAAAGGTTCTGAAATTCAACATCAGGATGAGATTAAGCTCTCAACTAAGACTAGTCTAAAGCTATAAAAGAATAAAATGCTTAAGAGAAAATACTTTGAGAATCATTACCTCCACCAAGGAGGTTTTTGCCAGCGTTTATCTGTCTGTCTGTCTGTTTGTCTGTTTTTTTGTGTTCAAAATAACTTGAAAAGTTCTGAACGGATTTGGATGAAATTTTCAGGAATTGTCGGAAATGGGATATGGAAGAACTGATAGAAATTTTGGGGGTGATCCGGATCACCGTCTGGATCCAGGAATTTTTTAAAGGATTCTTTAACATTGGCAGATAGGACCATTTTCGCCTAAGTGGACCGAAGCTGCTTGGCGGAGGTCTGCGCTCTCTGAGTGCTTTTCTAGTGTTTAAACTGTTGTACGTTCTTGAACAAAGAAAGGACCTTAAAATTCAAATCACTTTTTTAATTTGTCCACAAAGGTTAAAGTCTACAAACCATACATAATTAAAATCGGGTGTACACAGAAGCAGTTCCCTAAAATAATTATGTGGGTACAAAAACGTGGATCTTAAACTGAATTTTGAAATTCTTTGGAAGCCAGTGCAAAATAAAATCTCTTTTTGTGAATATCTATTTATTTTTTAATACCAAACTGTCCTCATGATCCAGTCCAATCTTATTTCCAGTATAAATTTATAGGAAAACAACCATTAAAGTTATAACAACAAAAAACACTCAAAGAATTTAAGCTTTCATTTTATCGATAACCTCTGACAAAACTAAGAGACTTATGCTTTTGAGTTCAAACTGAGTGCCATGAACTTTTAGGAGTAGAAGAGTTTTCAGATAAACACTCAAGGTTTGAAGGTTTTTATCTGCTGAAAAAGGAAACTGAAATTAATGCTTATGTCTCTACATAAAATATACAAGACCATTAGAAGACGATTTCTGTTTCCTTATTTAACTGTTTTACGTCTCTTTCACTGGATCAATGACAGATGAAACATTTTGCACTGTCTCAAATGTGTGCTAAATTATAATTTCTTCAGAAAAAAATCTTTTAGTTGAACTGCAGTGAAAGTTCACATGATCGAAGTTTTATTTTTTATATATCTAAAATAAAATTTTTAAAAAAAGATTTATCCATTGAATCAATTAACAACCCAGACTGACTGTCAACAATAGCTTCAGCTCATCACATTCACTCTCTTTGTTTAGATGCCATTGATGCATCATTGGGAGCAAATTTGGGTTGAGTGTCTTGCCCAAGAACACATCCCCTTGTGACTGTGGGAGTTGAAATCATTCCTCCAATGTTCCATTTAAAAAGTGATTGATATAATCTCCTTCTACCTGGAGTGAAGTATTTCCAAAACACATGACAGAAATGTGAAGCATTGGAAGTGTGTCCAGTATAGTAATTTGAACCCTTTAACTCTCCTAACTGAGCCACTGTCTCCTTCTTTTGGTTCAAATGGGGTAACTAAAAGCATGTTTTTGAAAAAAGGTAACTTTTTAAGAAATCAACATAAGGGCTAAAAGATTGTTGAATAGGTTGATGTGGAGGAGGATATTGGTGATTTATCAATAAGCAGCAGTGATTGTCACTAAAAAAATAATTAAGTAACAGGCAACTACAATATAAACATATAAAGTGTTGCTTACTTTTGCCCCAGTACTCATATTATTGATGCACTGATATGACAATATGAAATTTACTGTAAGTACACCCAAACTCCATCAACCATTAACACTGAAATAGTTTCATTCTTTATTCAGCTTATTGAATCATTGGCATTATTTCTTGCACATGAGTTGACATATTTAATGTGTCATAAGGAAGTGGATGAAATATTTACATTTGTTCCTATTTCCTAACTAAAAAAATGATTATGTTTTCTAATAGTGTCCAACAAATTGAACACCTCAGGCCTTCCAACAGTCAAAATAAATTAAATATGTCCCTTTTGTAAACCAAGTTGTAAATTTGAAAATATGTAAGGGAATGACTGTGGTTCATCCATTTCACACTAGAACAGAATCATTTTGGAGCAGGTTGCATGAGGTGTTTAACTTGGATCCATCTTTGAAAGGCCAAGGAATGTAGCCCTTTGTTTTATGAGCTCTTGCAGCTTTCTTTCTCTTTTATCTTCACTGTTATTCTCCAGCTATCCCTCTGAAACACATTTGAGATGCTACACAGTTTCTGGTTGTTTTTGCAGCTGGACTCTGAAGGTTGAGCAAACCAAAATCAGCAGTATTCCCCTTTTCCCCAGTAACTGGATTTCTGGTTTCTCCACTGCAGATTGCCACCCAGGGTCTCTCTGCGTGTGTCTGCCTCATTTGGCAAAGCAAGCCTGCTAAACAAACCCTTTCAACTCGGGCTGACTTAGGCTCATTTAGACAAGAGAGCAGAGGGAATAATCAATCCTTAGATGCACCAATCTAAATATTTTATCACCTCAGATGCTGGAGGATGGCTGTGTGTGAGGTAGGGAGGGGGGAACTTTAGCTGAACTACAGTTTCTCCAGCTAAAAAAAAAGTCCCCATGGCTATTTCCACCATGATTGAGATAGACATTAGTTATTACTAATCATTTCATAAGAGGGAAAAAAGTATATGCAAGGGGGGACTTAATTGCAGCTCATTTTCTTACTTTATTGTTTTCTGGGTGACTGTTTGTGATGATGAAGCAAAGCTGGTAGTGGTCAGTGTGGGAGCCGATCCTTATCGCTCCTGTTCTCATGCCTTTTGCCAGATGGAGATTTTGGTGGTGATTTCTGAGCTCAAGCACAATAAAGCAGGAGGTATGATACACAGATGAAAGAGGGTCTTAATGGTTTAAAGTGTTAAACCTTGTCTCTCTGCTTATCATTATGGGCTGTAACAGTTTATGTTAATTAGATTGTTTAACAGCCCAGCTGACCTCTTTTGGTCTGTGTAATATGTTCTCTGCTGAATCAAACTGTCACAGTCACTTTGACCAGGGATGCATGAGAGCTTGTGCTTTTATGAAGCAATATTTCCTGATATTAAACCCTCAGGAGTGATTCACTTTTGTTGTGGTTTTCATGGCAGTATTGGTGTTTTCACCATGAGGAAAAGGTTCCTTGGGCTAGTGGATTAAGGGCTCTTTGACCTTGAGACGCAGATAATATAGGTATGCATTACATCTGAAATATACACATAGTCATATTTTATTTAATATAAAGATGAGTATTTAGAACAGGATTGTGCAAGGAGTGCTGAGGGGGGAGCTTGATTAAAGTACATCACACACCAAAACAGTCACCACCAATGTTTAAGTATCACCTTTAATTAATTAATTAATTAATTAATTAATTAATTAAACACCACTAACAGCTGTACTTCAAAACAACACCATATATTTATACAAGTAAGAGAGGTCAATAAAAGACAAGAGCATGATTGATAGGGGTATTAAAGAGTTTCTCAATGTATGTGTGTGTGTGTGTGTGTGTGTGTGTCATCATGTGTTTGTCTGTGTGAACAGAAGCAGAAGGAAACAAGGCAGGAAAAAAGTATGTAGAAGTATCTGATTGCAAATTTGATTTTTATTCTTCAACAATTTAGCAAAGGTTGCAGGATTATTTTCTTGAGGTGTCCACCTTAAATGTTGAACTGTGTTTCTCAACACTGTGAGAAACACTGTAGATTAAACCCTGGTCATGGCCTGTGTGGAGTTTGCATGCACCCCCCTAGGTTCTCTTTGGTTACTTTGGTGCCATGGTTGACTCTAACTTCCCCATATGTATGTGTAAGTGTGAATGCTTGTTTGTCTTGACATGTAAGCCCTGTGATTGACTGGTGACCAGTCCAGCGTGGCTCCATCACTCACACAATCCCAAACATGAGCAGCACAATAGCAGCACAATTTTTTAATGGATGGAGTATTCCAAATGCAAATATGGTGCCCACTGCCAGAGTGCATAGGGCATTTAAACTTGGTTTTTATCAGAAAAAGCGTTCCTTGGGAATGCTCTCCTTCCCTAAAACCCACCTTTTTTCATTTCACTATAGTTGCAGCAACATAGGCCATTGTGGAAAAATGAAATTCTGTTTCTTTAAGTTCGACCTTGCTTTGAAACATGGTAAATTGCCAAGTGGTAGAGATATTCAGTCATAACCATGGTTGTCACCATTAATGGGATGTGGGAGGCTCAGTCTGGTAGTGCAATCTACCAGTCCTAAGTTTTGAGGTTCGAGCCCAGCTCAGGCTGTCGCATGTCGATGTGGACTTGGGCAAGATACTTAACCCCAAGTTTTGCTTGCACTGCTGCATGAGGGGCATGTAAATGGGTATGGAAGGGCTAAAACATGTGTGCAAATACTGAGGGATAACTTACATAGAGATTTCAACAAGTGAGTGAATGTGAGAGTCAAAGGATAGATGTGACCTGTGGTGTAGAAGCACTTTAAGTTGTCAGAAAAGCACTATATCAGCTCAAGTTCATTTACCACTTAGTTCAACTCTTTGAAAAATGCCTGCAAAGGGCTGTCACCACACCTGTATGATGACTGTTAACCCTTCCTTTCATAACATCAGGTTACATCTGTCCAGTAGCCAGGCTATCCAGCTACATCAGTGTCTACTTTGAGACTCAGCCTGTCCCCACAAATTATCCCTCTCCTCACCCAGGGAGCTGGAGCGCAATGATCCATTTGACTAAGAGAGACACCTCCCCCATTACTCTCAAACTGAGCTTGGCACTCCTAACATGGCCATGCTAGTCACAGACAGGGCAAGGTGGATCTAATCTGAGTGGAAGGTAGCAATGTTTAAGCACATTAAGCTGCCCTAAATGGATAAATGTGGTAAATTTGAGGCTGTTCACCTGCATCTTAATCAGTCAAAGACACCATTTAAGGAAGCTCCATTGACAAAAGCCATTTCATCACCGGTATGTTGCGGAAAATTAGTAAAGGCATACAAATATATGACAGCAAAGCCTTAGACCCCGGCATGACTGATTATAAGGAGATTTAGTGGGTGAATAGCGTTTTTGACTCCTGAGAGAGCCATTGAAGACAAGCCTCAGAGGGTAATAGAGTGTGGACTATGCTGTTTCATCCTTGCCTATCTCTGAGTAAAAGGACAGAGTCTGTACTGCTCAAGATGTGTACTGAAACTTATTGAGAAGACAGACAGGGTTTAGAGAAACAAAAATCAACAAGACAACATTTCTCACAATAACTTTCTCATGCTTTCTCTCTGCATCCTCTGTTTGCTAAAGTCAGCACTGTACAGGAATGTGATTTCTGCAATTAAACAGTTTGAACAGCAGAGAAACATAGCTGTCAGGTCATTAAGGACAACAAGAAATGGTCTAAGGGGCTTGGAAATTTCAGCTTCTTAAGATTAAAAAATATTCTTATCTCTATAAATATTTAAAACTCAATTTTATTGTCTGGAAAAAAATAAATAAAAGTACCCAACCAGCTACTGTAATGCCTGTAGTCACCAGCACATTTACTTTTGGTTATTACTCCATTGAGCACCTTCAGGTTGCAAAGCAAATTTGTCTAATCCCCTGCCTCTGCTGCTCTGTCATCCTAAAAGAAGCCGTGGTTAAATACCCAAAACAGCCTGCTGAAATTATCAGTTTATGACAAAAAAAAATGGAGTTCAATGTAATAGTGGTAAGAGTTTTACGGCAGGTAATGGGCCCCTGATATCCTTTAGTTCAAGGCTGGTATAGATAATCTGCACAGCACAACACTGAACATAGGTTAGCAATAATCAACATTTGGAAATTTGTCAAATATTCTTGACAGTACATGTACGTATTTTACTTGCTATACATGATGCATCCTAGCAAAACTTCATTTTGCAGCTGAACTTTAGCCAGAGTCCACATCACAAACCACACCAATTCAATTTTTTTGTTTCTGAACATCTGCAAGCAGAAAGTCTGCACACTCAAAATTCAATTGCTCCTTTCAGAAAATCTTGGGCTAATTGTAAAGCAACATGTTCACAATATAATTGGCTCTGTGCAGTGCATAGTTTTTTTATGATACGCTCAAACATAACTGGAAGACTGGAAACCAATTTGTAGTTAGAGTCTTGTTTCAATGGCAGTCATGACTTCTTGTCAAAGAATACATTTTACATGGTTATACAGCATGTTTGTGAACACATGCCATTTCCTCTTTTTAACATAGTTCTTAGTTTCTGTTTTGACGAAGAGTAGAAGACATCTTAGCTTCTTAATAAAAATAGGCTTTTATTACACAATACAATATCCATGAAGAAACAGGCCCCCAAAAAGCTTGGGAAATAATATCGTATATTCTTAACCAATCCAGATTTAACTTTCTTTTTATAGTTGTATTAGAACTATGGACTACTATGGCTTTTTGACTAGAATGGCTGTCATCTATCTATTTGTATTTCTATGCACCTGCTTAAGTAAACAAAGCTCTGTGACCTTGTCCTGGAGAGCAGGACAGTTAAAAATATCAGAGGCCATTGGAGACAACACTTAATAGAGCAAGCAAAAAAACATTATTTTAAGATAACCTTTATAAAACCTTCAATATCATGATTATGTACATTGTGTTGGTTCCCTGGCTTTACAAAAATGACAGGGCCTAATATTCTTGATTTTTCCAAGTCTTAACAGGATGGAAACTTGAACAAGACTAAGAAAGCAACTGTTCTGGACCAACTATAAACCCTAATTCAGATAAAGTTGTGACCTTGTGTAAAACATTAATAAAACCAATACAATGATTTGCAACTCTGTTTATATTCAATTAAACACACTACAAAGACAAGATATTTAAAACTGATTAACTTCGTTGTTTTCTTGCAAATAGTCTCTCATCCTGAATTTGATGCCTGCAACATATTCCGAAACAGCTGGGACAGTGGCAAAAGAAGACCAGCAAAATTGAGAAATGTTTAAAAAACAACAACAACAAAACGCGTGATTGGAGATCCCCACAGGTGAACAGGTTAATTGGAAAGAAGCGAGAGTCATGATTGGGCATAAAAGGAGCATCCCTGAAAGGCTCAGTCAGTCACAAGAAGGATGGGGTGAGGTTCACCACTTTGTGAACAACTGCATGAGCAAGAAGTCCAACAGTTTCAGAACATCTGTTCATAGCATTGCAAGGAGTTCAGAGGAGTTTGTTATTTGCAGTCCACAATATCATGCTGCTGGCTTCTCTGGGCCCAAGCTCATCAGAGATGGATTAACGCAAGTGGAAAAGTGTGCTTTGGTCTGATGAATCCACATTTCAAACCATTTTTGGAAATCATGAACGTTATGTCCTATGGGTTCAAGAGGAAAAGGACCATCCAGATTGAAGTTCAAAAGCCATCATCTGTGATGGTATGGTGGTGTGTTAGTGTCCTTTGCATGGGTAACTTGCATATCTGTGAAGGCAACATTAATGCTGAAAGGTACATACAGGTTTTGGAACAATATATATCATCCAAGCAACATCTTTTTCAGGGATGCCCCAGCTTATTTCAGCAAGATAATGCCAGACCACATTCTGCACTAAAACAATGTAATCTTGAAGGTGGGACACTGGTCTATATAATTTAGACAATTATTTGTACTCTTTACTTACCAGATGCATCCTGAATATTTTTTTTTGGGGGGGGGGGAGCAGCAGGAGTTGGCTGAATAATAGACCCTCGTGCAGTTCTGCTGTCCTCACTTTAAGGGACAGACAGCCCGGCTTCATGTCCGGTAAGCTCACAACTCCAGACAGGAGCAGGCTTAGGGCCACTTCAGCCAGGCATATATCCTTCAATGGACAGCATGTTATTGAGGCATATTTGGTCTTAGGTTTCTATTTTAAAGTAATCAGAGAAACTCACCAATTGACTGCTTTTAAGCACTTAACTACTAAGCAGCCTGACTAAGAAGTCCTTCAGCAGACTGTAAAAAAATTGTCAAAACTTGATTCATGTTCTGTTTTTTTATTTTTTTATTTCTTAGAAATAAAAGCATTGAACATTTATTACTTTTTACTTTGGTGGTCCAGTGACAAAGTTATGGCTGAGATGGACATATGCCACATAGACTCTGACAGTGCAGGCTTCAGCACCATCACATTGATGGAGCGATGTGGAATGACAGCAGCTACAGAAGAGACACAAAACAAGAAGGAAATTGTAATCATTTTATCTTGTCTACTAAAAATATATAGATACATACATATATATATATATATATATATATATATATATATATATATATATATATATATATATATATATATATATATATATATATATATATATATATATATATATATATATATATATATATACATATATATATATATGTATATATATATATATATATATATATATATATATATATATATATATATATATATATATACACACACACACACACACACACACATATAAATTGTATATATATACATACATACATACATACATACATACATACATACATATATATATATATATATATATATATATATATATGCCAACACTGAGGCTCAATACAGAAACTGCAGCATTGTGGGGCTTCCTGAAATCTTCCCAGACTTTTTTCCATGACTCTTCTTCAGTAAAGTTTAAAGTGGGGCTCGCAAGTCAAACCTCACTCTGGTACCGACACACAATGCCAAGTATCTCCTAAAACCCAAAACATACAGCAGCTATGGATCCTGTATAAATGAATTACAGCTTTGTATCTACAACTAATTTGCTGAATGTTCTGGAATCTGTACTGAAGACAGTGGACGACTTATGACAAATCTTGGTTGACAAGTTTGCTTGAAATACATGTCTTGTCAATTTCCTATCATTAGAAGTCATTGTTATGTTCTGCAACAAAAACAACTAAATGTATACATACTAGAAGAAAGTACATGGCAACAGATACGCTGTGTTAGCTCTCAATTTAAATGTCATGTAAACACAGGGTCTCTTTCCAAAACATGCTGTGGCTGGAACTGGCAATTGACTCCTTGGACAGAAAACAGCCCGACTGATTTGATCTTTTAATCTGCATTTAGTGCAGTCTGGAGGAGCGGCACAGCCAGGATGCAAATGAGCTAGGAGTGAGAGACACAAACATGAGAACATGAGTATGAGAAATGTATATGAGAAATAAGCATAAAAATTAAGGAAATTACTGTTTGGAAGATTATTTCTTTGTTCTCAAAAAGGATCTTAGCCATAAATCATATATTGGTGGAAAGCTGTTTAATTTCCCTTTAAAATTGTGCCACATTTCTAAGGAATATGGATTTGTGAAATGTAAGTTGCACCCATGAAAAATTTGTTGGTCAATTGGTCAATTGGTGTCCACCTCAAGAATAAGCACTTTTGACTGATCTAGATAGGGCCCTCGTGATAGGGCAACTTCAAGGTGGTGTTCTACAATATCAAGTTGCAGCATTATTTGGTGTGAGCCCTAGTACCATATCCAAACTGAGACCAAGTTCCACGTATCAGGGAAATGTCAGAGACAGGCTGTGAAATGGGCGTCCCAAGAAGACAAGATCCCATCATGACAACATTCGTGATACCATGGGTCATTAAGACAAGTAAATTTTTTGCATAATTAAGTTAAGAAAATGTTCACAACCTCAAAAATTGAAAATGTTGCAAGTGATTTGTGCAATTCAGACTGTGTCCAATTTTGTCTGCAATTTTGAGTAAAAACAACAAGAAAATGCCTTAGACTTACTTCTACTTTTGTTTTTGTTGCATAAAACAGGTATTATATCAATCCATTATTCTGATTTTGTGACAACCCTTTGTTATTAATTTGCATAGAATTATACTGTGCATCATCATTTGCCAAGAAATATATGAGCTACTATCTTTAGTTTATATCAGGCAGTCCTGATCTTATGTATTTTATTTTCTGGTCAGTTTTCCTAAATCTAATGGTTCTGACATGTCAACTTTACCTCTTCTGCATGTAAACCAATCACACTGAAGTGTTAATAATCTAGCCATCAGAAGAGGAAATAGTAATCAATTGATGACAGCAGGTGCACATCATTTGCATGTAATCAGAGTGTTTTAATATGTTCTCCTGGAGCTATTATGTGTCAATCACTTCCTCTTGCTGCTGCTTGAACCATGCATTATCTGCTCTGTAAAGGTTATCTGTTGAGCTATGTGTTGACTTAGTTATTGAGATAAATGTAAATAGATTACACAGTGTTATTTTTGGCTCAGAATATTAACTTTCAAATTAAAACAGCAAAGCATAAAGTACTTTACAACCTTGTTTTAATTATTAAAATCAGTTAAATTGTTATATTTTGGTTGGGGACGGAAAAGTTTAGGAAGTCACTCAGCCAGTTTTTGAACTTGGAAGGAAGTGAGAACCCATGAGTGTATAACTCCAGAGACGCCTATGAAAGCCTGTTTGGATTCAGAAAACGAGAGGCCAGAGGGGCTGGAGGAATCCAGTTTCTTAGTCACTGATGGGCTGGGATGGGTTGGCTGCCAGATGTTTGTGGACATGCAAGGAGTATGGCAAGGCAGGCCCTTGCAGCATGCTGCAGCATGTGAAAAAGCTTGGCACCGTCAAAGCAGCTCCCTCCTTGGCACAGTGCTTTGGTGTGCGACCTAGTCTCAGTCCCAGCCCTCTTTCTCCCCTGCCTCAGACCCAATCCAAAACATCCATTTTCTCCTAATGTTCGTATTTAACTCTTTCCTTTTTTTTTCCCTTTTGCCTTTTTCTTTTTTTCCTGCTTTTTCCCAAATAAGGAGGTAAATAATGCTCTAACAGAAATTAGTCATATTTTTCCTCCCTGCATAATGTGTGATATCATATTACTAAATGGCAAAGATATAATTAAACAATTATATGAAATGGCTATATTCTGTTCAATATTCTGGAAAAGCTACTTTTATAGGGCAATAAACAGTGAAGTTCTTAACTTGACCATTTGTGGCTTATGTCTGTATCGGTTTTTAGTGGATCTATGTAATTATCTCAGGAAAGGTTTTGATAGTCTTGACTTTCCTCTGTCTGAAAATGCAGATTTAATCTAATTACAATCACTAATTGTAAGGGTGGGTGGGGTCTTGTATTTTCATTGTATTCAATTTTCTACTTTTTATTTATGTATTTTATTTCATTTTATTATGTAAAGCACTTTGTGCTACAAGATTTGTATTAAAAGTGCAATAAAAAAAAAGTTTGATTGATTGATTGACTGAAATTTAATCAGCTGCCATTTTACTGCAATGTATTGACTTAGTGTAGAAGAAAGATCGTACTGAAGAAGATTGTGTGGAGGTCTATGATCACTTTTGGTCTTGCAAAGGCTTGCTTTTTAATATTCAACCATTCATTAATTTGTTTTAAAAAAAAAAAGGAAGGATGATCTCCATTGGTTATCTTAAGTTAAAACATTTCTTCCTGTTATTTTTTATTGCCAACTATTTGCTTTACAGTTTTAACTGTTTGAATTGCATCTTAGATCTGTTTGCGAAAGTTGTTAAATAAAAAAGAGAATACAACTTTGTTTATGATACCTGCCTGGACAGACTCTTGCTTACCTCACTGGAGTTCTACAGTATTGCATTCCCGAGGAGACTCTTTGGTCCTCTGATAAGGGTTTTCTGGTTGTTTAGCACTCCAAACTTAAAACAAAGGAGACATAGATTTTGAGGATGTGTCCAAACATTTTGGATCTTTTTCCCTTTGGGCTTAAGATCTGATGCTGTTGAGGTTTTTAAAAAAGCCAACTAAAGATCTTACTTCTTCTTGGGATGCTGGTCTGGCAGAGTGGTGGGCAACCAGGCAGGACCCATGTTCATGCTTCTGCCTGTCCGGGTTCAGTCCGGCCTGTGACCTGTTTGTGGAGTGTGTTCCCCTACTCTCTCGCCCCCTTTCAAAAGGCTATCCACTGCCTCTCTTTCTCCTGCTTTTGCTTAATCTGTGTATGTAGTGATGTCATCCCATTGTTTTATCTTTTTTGTTGTGTTCTGTATTCTTTGTTGTGTTTTATTTTTCCCTGTAAAGACTTTTATAAATATCTGCTCTTAAAATGTGCTTTACAATTAAAGTAACACTGCTACTAATAAAAAAATAATAGTAGTAATAATAATGAAAATAATATTAATAGTCATATAACTGGGGTGTTACAGAGGCAATCCTTTGTTGACACAAGGCTGGGTATTTGCAGAGGCTTTAAAAAATCTGTCCATGCAAATTTAGTACCCAAACCATCTTTGTCCAAATGGAAATGCATAAACTTATAAATACACTGTTCAATTCTGTCAGTGACATGAAAAAGAAAACTTTCAGTGTTTCATTTTACAAGTTTATTCTACCACCCCAGAGTCTTACAGGTGATACGGTTTAACTGATGGCCATATTAACTGGTGTGAGCTCATGTTCTTCGGGAATATTTCTTGGTTTAGATTTTCAGATATTCTTGATATACCTCCTTTAATGATTTTAACGTCTTTAGTAACGACAGCTGTGGAAGACACGGGTGACCATGGGTTGCCATCTCATACAGTCACTTATCAAATAGTGACACATAAAAAATGCATAAGGCCAAAAAACAAACATTAAGCTGTCCACACATATCCCACATTTGTCAAAAATTATTGACTTTGTTTCTGATAAAATGAGAAATGGCCATTCTACTCTTCATCTTCAGGTCATTCTTCTTTAGTGTTATAAAGTGCAATAAAAAGTATATTGAGTTAAATTCAGCCCAAAGCAATGTTAAACCTGTTAATCTGCTAATGTCAGATTCCATGATGTGTTATTATTAAGCTAACAAATTCACATGTACATCCTGGTCTATTGTGTTAAATCTTTGAATTTAATTTAAATACTTCCAGTGACCTTTTGAAGCATGAACTTTCTTAAAATGGACATACCTAGTCTGGTTTTTCTATCCTTTCTCCATGGAGATTTCACTGTGGGTTTATGGAGCAGCTTTTTGCTATCTTATCACTATTGTCCTGTAGGGGTCAACCACAGGGCTTGATCACTGACCTTCTAGGTCCTTACAGCTATGTGTCACCCCCCACCATCCCACCCACTGCATCGATGAAAGATGGCCTGTTAGCATCACAGGGAGCACCCATGCGTCCCTGAAGCTGATTAAAACACAGGGTGATAGGCGTTATTTACTGCATAGCCCTTGTGTGTGCTTGTATGTGTGTCTGGATTCTGTTTATGTGTGCATGCAACTCAAGGACTCAGGTCTCAGCGGGCTTCCGGCCTCATAACCCCCATCCATTCACCCGCCCATCTACCCATCCATCCATCCCCCAGCAGTGCAATGGATCATACGATGGAATGAGAAAAAGGAAGGAGGGCCAAAATGGCTGTCATTTCTTTCTGTGGGACGTGTCACCTCTTTAGCCTTGCGAAGAGCTGGTTGAAGGTTGAAGACTGCTGACATGCGCTCAGACCATGATATGCCAGACTTTGCTTCGTGTTTGTGTACATGTGTGTGTATGGGTGCTCATGAGGGTTC
Organism: Cetoscarus ocellatus; assembly: GCA_037902135.1. Taxonomy (NCBI): domain Eukaryota; kingdom Metazoa; phylum Chordata; class Actinopteri; order Labriformes; family Labridae; genus Cetoscarus; species Cetoscarus ocellatus. The sequence goes on along the minus strand of JBAMNC010000234.1, from coordinate 453,560 downwards.
TGTGTGGCCCTATTAGGACATGGTGTATGTGTTTGTACATGCAGCCATGTGCGTCTATGTGTGCGCACCTCAGATGACATAGCAGCTGATGGCTTGTCACTGATAGTGGCTCTACCATGAAATGAAGGTCACATTACTCTCTGGGTTTCATCTGGCCCTCTCATAGGAGTACCACTGTAGCTGTCAGCTAATGAGACAGTGGAGGGGAGCAGGGGAAACAAGGTAGATAAAAGAGCTGAGAGGGTGAAAAGGAGAGAGGGAGGTAGTGGGTTAATGAGAGAATACAGAGGAGAAAAAGTGGGAGGTAAAGGAGAACAGAGCAAAAAAATGGGTGGAAACTACAGAGGCAAAAACTACGAAGTCAGGAGGAGGACAAAACAAAATGCGCGAGAAACAAGAATGTGTGCAGAGAGGAAAAAAAAAACAAGAAAGCAAGAAATGAGGCAGAACAGCAGAAAAGGGGACGTCAGAGAGAGGCAGAGTGGAGCTCATGGGAAAACAACAGACAACGAGGACAAGGAAAGGGGATAAAGGAATGAAAGGCTTGAAGAAAATTAGAAACAAAACTCTGCCTCAGCTCCATTTTCAGGCAAGCAGTGAAATGTAGCTCAGAGGAGCAGCACAGATATGTTGCAGAAACAGTATGGGAGTGGCCCCCTGCAGTCTGCCTTGCACCACACCTTCCTACCCAGAGTAGCCTGCCCTTTGCATCCCCTAATCCTGCATGTTTTGTTTGATGTTTGTATCTCACTGCCTTTCTGTTATGCTCCCTTTTTACTTCCTCCTTTTGTTTCCCCCGTCCCACTCCTTTAGAGAGAGCTCCCAGACAGTGCCTTGAGGCCATCGCACTCAGCAGTGATGGATTGGGTCGAGGGTGCATGGAAGCGGAGGGGGTTGCAGAGCACTGCGGTGTAGCATGACTGATGGGAACATGCATTATTTTCCTGGAGGGCTCAGCCAGCCAGGGCCAGAGCATAGTATATCGCCATAGCACACTGAAAGGGCCTGCAGCACAGAGGAGGGGCACTTTTTTAATGGTCGTTTGGTAACCCTTAATCATGACCTGCTATTCATACGTAATAGCTCATGGCAGCGGCAGTGGAGGATATTGGCAGATGTTCAAACTGTGCTACAGCACTGAGTTTTTGATTGTATGCCGAACAAGCCTCACTCTCCTCCACAGGCTTCAGAGCAGTTAGTGTGTCCATAAAAGGCTGTTTGGCTGAGGCACTATACAGTGACTCACCACCACCATGGGACGTCATCCCACACCCTCTTGCCTCATTGTCATACAACATACATATGCAACACTTCTGCCTCAGCCCACCCTAGACTCTCCCTGTTTTGTTTTTCCCTTTAAGGGGTGAGCCTACAAGGTGGAGTCATTTACAAAAGGCCATAAACATCCACCCAGCTGCTCCTGCAATGCTTTTAAGCCAGGTCATAATGTTTTAACTTCAAATCAATATTCCACACTGTGAATTTCATGGGACTTGGGGAAAAACGTCTGTAAATGTCCTGTCCATTACACCGTGCCTGTCGTGCTGTGCATATGTACTGTAGTCGAGGCCCCTCTCATTCATTTGTAATGAGTCTGTTATGACTCTCCTGAGTCATGATGGAGACTACAGTGTTACTGTTCAGTCAACCAGAACCTGGAGTACAAAGGCAGGGATGTGACACCATACTATACATAGTTGCGGAGAAATGCTATTGTGGTGCAAGCTTCAAGTGCATAAGAGAGTGGAAATGGTTTCTATTCAGCACTGCACATTGGGTTTAAAATGCAGTTGTGTTACAAGAGAAAAAATGACTTTTAAAATTTTACTCTACCTTGAGTGTTATTTTGACATTGAGTAGATATGGGCCATTTTCACTGGCTTAGTAGCTCCGCCATTGTTACACTACAATACATTTACATTCATTGTGTATGGAAGTGATATTTGGGTCAATTTACAGTTCAAAATGGCTTTGGAATAGTGTGAGAGAGAGTAGCATGATATGTTTCACATACACAGAAAGGCAGACACACACACACGAACAGCTCTGACTTCCCTGCTGAGGCCGTGTTCCAGAGAGAAGAGTTGGTATCAGAGAATGTAATAAATAAGACAAAGCCAGAGTGATGTCAGCTGTTGGGTTACAGTCGGGGGCCTTGGAAGCCAACCTGTCGTGCTTGCTGTGTTGAAAACTCTGGTTTAAACTTACTTAAGATCAAAGTTTGTTTTTTTTTAAGATAAAGACACTGGACTCTAAGCCATCCATCAAAAAACAACACAATTCAGTTGTGTCAGCCATGCCTCTAACTTAAATCCTTCAAAATTTCAAAACAGACAATTGTTAAATAATTAATCCCTAGCATGGTGAGAGAACTTAACTACATTAACTATTCAGACCAAAACCTTGTTTTTAGTTTGGCAGGAACACTGTTATTTATGCTGGAAGAATAACATGAAGTGTGACATCTGGTGCTTCTGCAGCCAGCCCCAAGTTGACACCTGAAGAACTGTCAAGTCAAGTCAAGTCAAAGTTTATTTGTAGAGCACGTTTAAAAAACAACCTCGGCTGACCAAAGTGCTCACAGGAGTACAAAATAATCTTGCATACACTTAATAATAATAAAAACAGTAATAAACTGTGATTCTTGGCACTTTGCTTTGGCTTCACTTTGCAGTGATGGAGTTTGCTACTTGATTTGTACTAAAGATAAACTTCCACCACGGCAGGTTTGTTATATATATTTGCTTATGTTGGACTGAATTTTTTGGTAAGGAAGGAGATCACATATGGCCCTGTGGTCACTAGCTGCAGACACTGATATAGACATATGGACAGCAGAAGTAAGGACATCATTGAAGCTGCCATGTGAACAAATGGTTTTCAGTATGAATTAGGATTATTGCTCTTAGAAATTTCTTAAACATGACACAATTATCCTCATTCAGTACCATTGCCATAGATAATTGATTTACACCAATCAAATCAAGAGCTTTTAAGCTCCCTGTCATTGCCCTCTATTTCATCACCTTCTAGCTTCATGTGCAAGTCATTACGGTATAAATTCATAATGAATATTAAGCAATAAAGGAAGCTTAGACGTCTCATGGCCTGCATTCCTGCACCAGCATATTTTTATGATCTTTGCATTTTGTGCAGGTCTGGAATTTTAGGGTCAAATTTATCCTGTTTGATTAATGTAACATGTATGCAAAGCAGTCAGTGTTAAACAGGTGTTTGACCTTTACATCTCCTCGCATGATCTTTATCCAGTCTTATGCTCAAAACTCTTTGTTATTGCTTTAGGAATGGTCTGTATGGACACAAAACCACACAAACTAACAACTAGAATATAAACAAACCTTTAATGCTATTTTTTTTGTCCCAAAAGAACAGCTATCTGACTAAAGGCAACTAAGACTACAAGCCAAAGCTTTTAGGCCGTAATGATGTTAATTATTAAAAAGGTAAACATGACTTTAAAGGATGACTTTAGTTGGCAAATCCAAGTGTTTTCAAAGGCTAGCTTGCATTCTTTCACAAAACAGGGTTCCACAAGTCCATCATTTTAAAATCTCAAGAGATTAGAGATGATAGATTATCAAACTGTGATAGACCAAGATCCCTGCCAAATGGGGCTGCTATTATTCATGCAGTAAATGGTCATTATAACAGCCACAATAGTAGCCACAATAGTCACAATGCAAATAGCCCAGACACAACCTGTGGGTGTTTAATACACAGTTCCCTGCACAGTCCACATATGAAATTACATGCTATTGAAGGACATTTCTTACTTTCTAAAGCTGCCCTCTAGATTCTGTTTTGTTAACGAAAGACTTGGAGTGGTCTTATCAATGAGTGGTCTCAAATTTGAACAGTACCCAAAGGAGGTTTATTATTCAAAGAAAAGTCCTGAAGTGTGCCTTTATCTGACACTTATCACATATAATTTATTCCTTCTGCAGAAGTTTTTTTTTTTTTCATTTGATAGTTTCAAGATGTTTATTTGATTCATTTTGTTAATGCACTACATCTTTACCATACAGCAACACCAAGTCAATTGTGCAAATAAAAAATGGTACCTGCTCAAGAGCAACATATATGTACCCAGTGCATGTGGGATAATCAAACTGTGCTGATGCTATTTTTTTTCTTTCTAAATCTTCTTTACAATTAAATGACCTTACCCTATCATCAATATTGAATCTAGACATGTACTTGAATTACAATGCTCATCTATGTTAAGTTAATCATAAGGCCCTTTTTAGCACAAAGGCCCAAGGAAATGCCCTCTTCTGAAACTACCTGCAGTCTGACTGGTTTAACATATAGCTCACTGACACAAGCTCTTGATTTTATTGAAACAGTACAGAAACAACTGACATATTCATCTATGTGAGGCCACAAATCTTTATTATCCCACTGATTTTGTCCCTTTATCTAGCTCTGCAGTTTCCAAACTGCATTCACAGGACCCCAAAAACTAAGCAGTAGTTAGTAGTATTAAGGAGTTAAAACGCTGTATATGGTTCAGAGCCGTGCACACATGTAGACATACATGTGAGTACATACAAATGATTCTTTATTTGGTACTTTATTTTAGCACGGACTTCACTGAATATGGTTTTATTTCATATTGGTTTACACTATGATTAGTAAACAATAATATTTGTGATTTTTTCACTAAAGTTTGACTGGGAGGTCAAAGCATATAAACATTGATTTGATAAAACATTGATTATGATAAAAAATACGAATCAATCATAAATAACCACATTTTTTAATTACAGTAAATTATAGTTAAACTTTTATAATCTTTAGAATTTCAACAGAGATCAATAGATCAAAAAAGTATCTATCCATCTATCTATCTTTCTATCTATCTATCTATCTATCTATCTATCTATCTATCTATCTATAATCTGTGTCTATCATACATGATTTAGCATTTGCTTGTAAAAGGCTTTGGGGTACTTTTACAAAATAAAAGAAAAGTGTTGACGTTAAACCACAAAGGCAAAATGGATCTATGAGAAGCGATAGCCACTGGCTTGTAGTTTATTTCTCTTTGTTCCATTTGCTGTTTTGATGAGGTTCAGTATTTTCTCAAACTGTCAGTGTCAAGATTTTTTACTACTTCTGCCCACACCATATCCAATCTCTGTAAAATACTTATTTATTTCATGGTATTATCCTGCACCTTATCCAATTAGCTCTGTATGCAAAGTGCCAAGCCATTTTATTTTACATGTCAGTTAACAGGACTCATCTGTAAAAGGGATGACTCTATTTATAATGAAGACAGAGGCTTAGTGTGAAGTGACTTTAGCTGTAGAGACGTTTACGGCACACTCTATTCCACAGTGCTGTCACAGTCCAGCCATCTCCACTCGGCTTGGATCTTGTAGGAGTCCCAGGTGTTTTTGTGCCCTGGAACAGAGGCTTTGTGAGAGGAAGAGGCTGGTGCCAAATGACTCAAACCTAAACACCATAGAGCACACTTCATCCCCTCTGTCTCCTGCCGTTTGTTCCTTCATTCTTACATCTACACTTCCCCCTTTCCCCCTGTCACATTCCTGTATTCCTTCTTTTCCTCGGCCCTTCCTCACACTGTAACATCCCTCTTCCTCCATCCTATCCATGCTTTTTATCCGTGGTCCTTCATCTTTTTCTCTATCCGTCCCTCCATCCCCCTCTGTCCTGCTGTGAACTAGTTGGGCAGCCCAGAACAGAAAGCCTAAGGACAGAATGTCAGGAAATCAGCTCCCATGAAAGGCAATGGGTCGCCACCATGCCTGTATAAGGCCAGATGACTTGCCAGTGTCGTGTGTGTAGACATGAGTGTGCATGGGGGTTCTTATGTTTATCCATGGACGTTTGAGTAAATATACTTACCGCTGTGTGTTCTTTTTGGGTTTGACTGTGTGTAGGTGTGCACGCACTAGTTCAAGTGTGTCATGTCAGCATGTGTGTGTATTTTTGTGCGACTGCAGCCCAGCAGCAGGCTGACGTGTGCCGTGCTGCCACAGGGACCAAAGGGGTTCTGCTCTCCCTCAGCTAATCCAAACAAAGCTCAGGCTGAGCCAGAATGAGGAATGTCTGCACTGTTGGTCATAGACGCGGAGGGTCAAGCAGGATGAGTGTGGAGAGGGGGCTTAAAAGTGTTTGTTTATCTGTGTGTGCATTTGTATTAGACACTAGCTTTATATATTGTCCTTGCATCCTTTGTCCTTTAGCATTTTTTGTATATTTGTCTGCATGCAGCTCACTTCTCCTCATGTATTGGAGCTGAGCCTCGTGTAAACTGTGCAGGAGCCTCGTGTTAGGTGAGCTATTCTTATCCCCAGATTTACCTGATTGCCATGTATAGTCACAGAGAGATGATAAATTCACCCTTGCTGGAGCATATTCAGTCTGCACCAGGATCACACACAGGGGAAGACAAAGACTGAAAAAATATTACGCTACTGCAACACTTGTGTTTTTCCAAGTATCTAGACCTCCGTGGTCTTTCCTCTTGTGTATAGCTAAGTCAAAGTATTTCCTCTCTGACACTACTTTCTGTTTACAAAACCATTTCATTTTATTTCCTGAAAGAGTAAACCTAACATTGAGCTTTTTTTTTCCAATTCAAGTCACATTTGCTCAACACATTCCCATCTGGCTCTCTACTCACATTCCTGTTGCATTTCAGAACTTTAACCACTGACAGTAAATCTGAACTTCTTTGGGGTGAAATCCTGTGGGGGTTTGGAAAGCTGTTCGCTTGGAGGATCATTAGCGTCTTGTCATGAACAGCATTAACCACTAACAGAGAAAAATAATCATACATAGCATATTTATTCATGGGTAACTTTTGGAATGCTAAAATGCTAATCCTAAATCAGGGGAGAAGATTAGCAATGTAGCATTGACTGTTAAATCATCTTAAAGTCTATGGGATTTATGTTGTTGTTTTAGTTAAATACCCAAAGTAAAGATTGTGTGGTATATACAACCTTAAAGATAGAATTTTATACTCCCCTCCAATTAGTTTCCACTGGTATCAGGTGTCTACAGAACATATTTTTTATGTTTATGGCTTAGAGTCCACTCATTCTTAAAAATGGGAAACATTTCAAGTTGAAAAGTCAGAAAAAAAAATCTATGTGACAGAGGCATATATATGTATGTATATGTGTATATATATATATATATATATATATATATATATATATATATATATATATATATATATATATATATATATATATATATATATATATATATATATATATATATATATATATATATATATATATATATATATATATGTATATATGTATATATATATATGTATATATATATATGTATATATATATGTGTGTGTGTATATATATATATATATATATATATATATATATATATATATATATATATATATATATATATACATATATATGTATATGTGTATATATATATACATATGTATATATACATATATAGATATATAGATATATATATCTATAAAGATTGATAGATAGATATATTTAAACTTATCACACAAAGTTTCAGACTTCAGATTTATCTCATTACGAAAGGAAAGTTATCAAACCAACCAACCCTGAAGGATCTCCATAGATTGTATACCATTAGGCATAATAAAGTAAATAAATAAAAAGAAATTCAAGTGGTCTTCCTAAAAATGCGATTATCAAAAATCTGTTTGTATCACAATATATTTTAAGGCTACACATTGTTATTGTCCTATCTTATTATTAGAAATATGTTTCTAAAAGTTGTTCAGATAACATGACCTGGGTTTTAATGTGCCTTATTTGATATTCTGTACTTATGGCAGGTGAGCTCTGACTGTGGGTGTCTATCATCAATAAGGTAACATGTCACAATAATAAATCTTAAAGCTTAAGTACATGTATGAATATGTGCTGCAACCAGCTCCTTACAATTGGTTAAACAACCACATGAGCTTTATTTCAACATAAAATATGTACCCTGGTTAGTACATTAATGGGAAGAAAGTGTAGTAGACATCACTCTCTGATGGTGATTTGGTTCAGATTATTGAAAAAGAAAGAGAAGAAAAATGTTTGGAAAATATTTTTGGGGCACTGTAAATAGACATGGGTGGCCCACCTGTAGTTTTGTGTAGTGTTCTTTAAAAGCATCTACTCTATTTTGGATACTTTTTAGTAGCTTACAAAATGCAAAATTATGAGAGCTGTACAGGGTACACCATTTTTTCCTCTTGCATAGCTTATATTCAGCAATAATCCAAATACCAGGAGCGCAGATGGTCTAGTGGTAACATCTGCATTCCTGTCTGGCCTGTGTCTCATTTACCACGTCCTCTCTCTCTTGCTTTCCTTTCTATCCATCTGCCTTATCTAAATAAGCATTATAGGCAAAATAGATCTTTAAATAATATAACAACCCATGATAAAAACAAACTCTGAAACCAAGGCATTGACAAGATGTCTCTTAGCCTTCAAAAAGTCATCATTTCTGCGGCACTAAGATGGAATAAAGTGTCTTGGTGCTGTACATTTGCCTTTAATCACTTTAGCAAAAGAGGCTTTACACAGTAATGCACCATTCAAAAAGTAGTAAATAAAAGAAAAATCAGTTTCAGAGGAAAAAAATGGCCCTCCCAGCACTGAAAAAGTCTCAAATGTGGAAAAAGTAAGCTTGAAGAATGAACTGAGAACCCTCTCATAGCTGTTGGCCTCTGAAGAGCTGCCATACTGTGTGTGAGCAAACAAAAGGGAGCTCACTTTACTGCAGTGTGCCTGCAGCACTGCTGTGGTCAAGAGGCTATTGTTTAGCCAGTAGTCTGGCACAAGAGGAGACACCCATCACACACATTACTGTCACAGTGGTCAAATGAGAGAAAGAGGTTGGCGAGGAGTTTGGCATGTGAAGTGATACTGTGTGTGCACTCTTGTGTGTTGGCACATGATGACGGTTCAGAGTCAAAGGATTGCAAGGACTTAATGGAGGACTCAACAATAGAAGCATTCAAGCCCTCTACCGTCGTTGTACTTGCTGTTTTTATTCATTTATTTGTTTGTCTGTTTGTGTTTTTAGTAAAACTTCCTTATACCAAGGAAAAAAATCAAAGTTTTAGAAATGTAAAAATTCAAAAATGACTTTGAAGACGGTCTTTGAGAATTTTCATGTTATACATAGCACCAGCCACATAGACTGAATTCCCAAAAGCTTTAGCACTACATTTTCTTACAAGCGATCTGAAGGTAAATGATACTTACTTTTTAATTATTTTAAAGAGATTTAATTGTTTAGTTCTAATAATGTTTAATGTGCCACAGTGTGTTTAACACAGAATACCACAAATAGACTGACTCGTTCATCAACAGCCAGGGTCTCTGCTCTCAGGGCTGATTATCGTGCACAGTCAAACACAACTTAATTAAAAACAAACATGGCAGACAACAAACAGGATGAAATGAAGCTAATGCAGCATTGAGTTACCTGGTGCATCAGTAGCAGTAGAAATTTTGGTTCAATTCCTCTCCTTGTCAGTTTGATTATGGTATGTTTTACAGGACACCCTGTATCCATACTTTTGTTTTTGCTGTTTTTAATGCTCTTTGTGTGTTTGCAATTGTTGCAATGGCTATGTTTGTTGTGCTTCTATCCTTAAGCAGACTGGTACCAAATTGTGTTTTGTCCCATGTGACGCTTTTGCTGACTTTGGTTGGAAAGGGTGATTATCGGCCAAAAAGCAGGCTGATGGTGTTGCAATTTGTGACCTGCTTAACATTAGGTGACCTGAATTAATTAAGTGAGGCTAGATTCTGAGTTAACATCCACAGTCCATTACAAAATGTCTTCCTTTCAAACCCAGTCAGCTCTAGGATCATTATTTTAATAACAGACCGCTTTTGATAATCATACTTACCCAGTTGCACTTTTAAAAACTAAACAATGAGGGAGTTTAATGTATGTGCATCAAAGCAGCAATAAAAGACAATTAACCCTTCAAAACTTTCAATTGTATTTTTTTGTCCACTTGTGGCACTCAGAGCATGTTTTTTTTTTTTTTTTAATTTTACTATTGACCTCTATCAAACAGATGAGCTGGGAGTTTACAGTTAAAGGGGATATTGCAAAAAAAATATCTGAAAGTGAAAACAAATTGAAGTATTTTTTTCAGTAATTAACACTTGTGTAAAATGTTTTGACTTTATATACATTTTTTTCAAAACCTAAGCTCAGCATTGTGGGTTTACCATTCGAACAAACTAACGATTTTATGAGAGTGTATTTTTCTTATGATTGTACTCAGCATTGATATAATAGAATGTCACTTAATCATAATGAAATCAATGCATCATAATAAAAACAAAAAAATCAGAATTTCTAATTTTTGACAACTTTTTTCCCTCTTATTTCAGAGTATATATAGAGTATATACTTTTTAATCTGTTATCTTGATTTGTTTTATTATTGGTTTTATCATCAAGTTAAACAACTGTTGAGCAGGGTCTTTTGTAAATTAATATATGGATTATGTCATCTTTTCTCATAAAATGTGGCTGGAGCAAGCTTCTATGTAAAGATTTATTTTTTGTGTCTGTGATTTCTTGATGGTGAGCTACTTGAAAGGCTCACATTTTCTAGTAACAGTGACAACTGCTAGTTTTTTTAGAAAATATTAATATTATATTATTTTTACTTTTTATTATCACATGCCTTTGTCTGAAACAGTTTGCTTTACAAACATCATTAAATTGTATTCTTCTTAAACGGTCATAACAGTGAGAAAATAATAAATGCTACCGGTGATGAAATTTGTAGATCTGCTCATCATCATTGATGCCTGAAATGTCACTGGTGCCCATCTTGTTTTTGTCGGGCTGTTCACAGTACATGTGTGTGTATATGTGTGTGTGTAACAGAGATACAAAGAGCAAGAGTGAGCATAAGAGTGAATGTGTGTGTCTGATTAGTCTGCATGTGTCCCCAGAGCCCCTCGGCCATGGACTTTAGAGCAGCTGTGACTGGTTTGACCCCTGATCTCTGAATATTTTACTCCCAGGGAACATCCCAGGGTGCAGTGTTTGCTTTTACAGACTGATCTTTTTCCCTGTTTGCATTACAGACACAGTGCATTCTATATATAAGCTATTATGTCCTTTATAGTTTGGTCTGCTGGAATGCTAAGGGACTCAAAGTATAAAACTTTGCAATCCATCAGAGGCACTGTAGAAGGCTTTTATGTGTGGTGAATAATGAAAACGTTTTTTGTTTGGCACTGAAAAATAAACTTTTACCTTCTGTACACTTTCTTTCACACTTCGTTGTGTAGATTTCTGGCAGTAATGAAACAATACAGCAGCAGAGCAGCTGATTTATGACGGGGATCGACCCAATTGCAATGGCACATTTTCAAACACTTTAACTATTTGGCTGTGGGCCTTGTGCACTGTGCCATAACTCGATCCCTAAACTGGGAGTAGTTGAAATAAAATGATGTGTATAAAATGTAAACCTTACCCAATCCATGCTTTGCTTCCAGCCACAAGTTACACTGCCATTTCACAAGCAGGCCAATTAAAAGCCAGTGACATTCAGGTATAGGAGATAGAGTGACATTAAAACTAATTCTTGCTAAAACCCAGTGACATTATAGCAACTGTCGGCTAACTCAAGTGCAGGCATTCACTGACCATTTTTAATCTACTGCATTCTTTAGTGGAGAATGCAGTACTGTGTGGGGAAATTGCCAGTGGCAACTCTATGCAGCCTTTCAAATGTCATTAGGCATTTTTCTTTGAGCTTTTAGCGGTTGAGATGATCTACGCATACTGTACAGGGCAGCTGGGAGATTGAAGGGGAGGGGTGCGGCCTCCTTCAAGCCGTGATCAGAATTTAAATCACTTTTATTGCTCTAGACATTTACATGTGAGATGCATTTGTGATGCTAACACTCTCTGCATGCACAATTTAAAGCGGCACCTGGTTATGTTACTTTTAACCTTATTACCCACCGATATGCATGCTGGGTTTTGAGTTAAGGGAATTGTTCATTGTTACTGTAGTGACGAGAATGCATTAACTATTCAGATTAGGTATGCTTGGTGAGGAGGGGAGCCCCATCACCCATTCCCCCGATCTAACCTCACTCTTACGCTCATGCAGATGTTCTTCCCACCCCTCCTCCTTTATGAATTAGTGTGAGATAGGAGCAAGGCTGTAATAAAGGACAGCTCAGGGACGAAGGACATTGGGGCTTGAAGGTCATACCATGGAGTCGCTAGCACATTGCTTAGGGCAGCACTACTCTCCCACTCAAGTGTGCGTGCACGTGTGTGTTTATGAATCTGCTAGGTATGCATAATCTAGGTAGTGTGTATGTAAGAGTGCATGTAAGATGTTTCGTTGTGTGTGTTTGCACAAATTAATTAGGTATGGCTGTTGTGTCCAGTGAGTTTATGGGAAGAGAAGAGGACATTCTGTCTATTCACTCAATGTGTGCTTGCTCCCAAAGACCTCGCTCCAGGCTAAACTCTTCTGCTCATTAAAGCATACAGGAGCAGTCTTCTTCCCCATCACTCCTGCGTACAGAGTCATAATCAGCATCAGGCAGCCCTGATGTCACTGCTTGCACACCACATGAACATCTGCATTTATGAAGTCCAGTTGATCTCACTCTAAAATGATTACAGTCACATCTTCATATACAGCAGTGCAAATGTATGCGTGCATGCAGACTAACCATGGTTACAGATGTCAGGTGGAACAAAAGCCTACATCTCCTAGATTGACCCCCTCTATCCCCCTATTAGCCTGACTTCTCATGCAGAGCCACAAGTGTCACATCACATCATTGGGAGGCACCATTAATAGAAATATTCATATGGAGAGGATGAGAGAGAAAAAAGCTTTTTTTCGCTCCCTTTTCTCTCATTTTCCCCTCAGCAAACAGATTAGTACCTAATCCGCCCGGGATGAGGGGAGATAAATTGTTCCTGATTGGCTACATTGGGATAAATCAACACATGTCTGCTGCAAATGGATCCACATCGCAGACAGAAAAATTTTTATCAAGTAATTTTCTTTCATGTTTAGTTCAAAAAGTGTACTGCATTGAGATAATTGAATTCTGCCCACAGGATAACACCACTTGTTTTCCAATGCAGTTGCTCTTAGCTGAGGAGTTCCTTCAATTCTTTTAAGACCAAAGTTTTTTTTCAAGAAGGATGCAGTTTAGATCTTCTTATTCTGTGTGACACTGAATAACTGTTGGAGCTATTCTTAAAACACACAGTTTTAATGCTGCTGCTACAACTTTACCTCATGGAGTATATTTACAAATCAGTGATCCACTATTTTTGTTTCATGGATGAGTTTGACATGAGGTAGTAAATCTGTATAAAAGTGGCGTTAGTGGTTTGCACTGAAACCCACTCAAAAAGCATTTTGGGATGGCTAACTGTGCACACCGGGGGGGCACTTTTATCAGCTTTTCTCACTGACTACATAAAATTCATCCATAAACCAAAAATGATAACGTGCTGCTTTTAATTCAATATAACATGACGTCTGTGAGGACTTGCACAAGAATAAGTGTAATGTATGTGTACCTTGACTGCTACCAGTGAAGTTTAGGTTGATATTATATTCTGGAATTTATTTTTATTTGCTTTGGCTAATTAAAAAAATGGTAACCTATGAATCTTTTTAGCTTAGTAAATTAATGACTAGGGATGACTCAATCAGACTCTCTTTGGCCATATATATCGATCATGATGTGTTTTGACTGAACAACTGCTTGAGTGTTAGCTGAACAAGCCAGTACAAAAAGATTTCATGGAGCAATGCGATAAAGTGTTCTAAAAGGCAATACGAATAATATTTCTTTCACATTACAACCCCGGGCGCCTATTTGGACATACCCCTGATGAAGTTACACATCGTGGAAGATCAGCTGATTGCAGAGAGCAGTTATGGTAACAGCAGTGCCTGTTCCTATAGTAGCAGTCTTTGACAAAACATCCAGTGTTTCTACAGCAACAACAAACAAGCATTGTTTTGATATTTGACTGCTCTGTTGCAGCAGCCACCACAGAAAGACATGAATCACTTTAAACATAAAATAAGGATGTTTCTGGCTTTGAATACTACTGAAAGCATGCTGAGGTTCAATCAGACCTTCGTCTGTCAAAACATTTATTGCAGCAGAACATAGTTTGAGTTTGGTGTCAATGCTCCAGCCACATCACTCCTTGCAGATTTAATCACAGCGCAGCTTTGAAGATTGATTAGATATTTCCTTAAGCAACCTGTCAGTGCCTACAGATGGATGCTCAGATGGTAGAACGTTGAAAGCAAGAGCACAGCACTGGTTCAGGCACTGTTGGCTGGCCAAAGCCCAAAAAAGTAAAACTTCTAATCTTTCAGCTTAAAAAGCTCAGTACTGGTATTATTCTTGTCAGGTGACTGAATAATGATGGATGTCAGGTGTTGAATCAGAGTAGCATTAGTTGAACTATCCTTCAGGCATCGCATCACTACTGTGAGAACTCAACTGAAAAATATAACATTAGACATTTTCATAATTGAGACATTTCAGTTGAAACATTTTATGTATTGGACCTTTAAATACAGTTACACTTCTTCAAATCCCCTTCCAGTATCTGTTTTGGTTTTGAAGTCAGCATCGTAGCTCAAACTGGACTCCAGCAGCTTTGGTTTTCTTCTTTGATTTTCCTCTTGATGCTGTTTCAGTGGCCTCGAATTTAACAAGACTGCACACCACTTTTATCTGAGCTGGAATGTTTAAACTCAAATACTGTTACCTCTTCAGTAAGAATTAGTAGGCAGGGGTGTTGTGGGCCAGCATGTGGCACGTAGGAGCAAAGCCTGCTTGTCTGAACAGTTTCTTGTTCTGAACTCAGGAGATAATATTTTCATCGTCCTGGCATTGGTCCAGCCATGCATGGCACAGACATTATGTACCCTTGGCTGAGCAGGCGCCACGCAGGGACAGAAAGTGTGCTTTTATAGCAATGACTGTTTGTGTTTGAGTCCTATATGAGTTGTGATGTAAAGCAAGTACATGAGAAATAAGAGAGATGATGATGATGATGACATGATGGCAGCAGTGAGGTGCTTGAAGCAGCTTCCCCTTTTGTGCAACTGAGAAAACAGACAGGATGGAGGATAGGCTCTGAGACCCATATGCAGTTCAATTCACAGTGGAGATCAGTTTAAAGTGTTGTTAGGCTAACGGAACATTTCCTTCAGAGCAAGGAATCACGTACAGCAGGGAAAGTTGTCTTTTTTTAAACCAATCCCTGTAAGGCTCCCAGGTAAGCCAGTGGGATTAGCACTTTTTTCATTTTATTTAATCATGCGTGAAAGCTTCTTCGCTAATCTTGGATATTGTCAAGTAAGATTTGATGTCCATACCTGCTTCTTGTAGCCCCACTGTAAGAAAGATTTTACCATTTAAGCTCGCCAATAACTTAGTGTCACATTTGAGCTGTTCCACCACAGTAAGCTCAATCACCATAAGACAAAACACTTATTTCAACTGTCTTTATGGAAAGCATTTGAGATTCCAGGCTCCCAGGGCAACCCTGAAGAGCAAGTATCTAATGACTTTGGTTCATTGAACAAATAAATTCTGACTTTTCACAGTTTTGTTTGTCAACTAATGTTAGTCAGACAGACGCTGGATACTAGAGATGTCACAATAGCAGAATTTAACTCTTGATATGAAACAAGTAAAAATAAAACATTTTAAAACCAGAGCAATGAGAAAGAAATCCACTGACGGGTGAAGTTTCTGTTGATTTCCAATTTGCACATTAAGTACAGTCACTAAACACATACAAGTATAGCATTTAACACACTTCTAACAATAATAAGAAGCAGAATGATTAAGGTTTCCTCAAAAAAATGTAAATCAAAATTAAATGTGAAAATGTATTTTAGCAGATGTTGAACAATGTTGAGAGATAATCAAATAATAATAATCAAAATTTCAGGTCGAGGTATCCAAAGCTGTGTTGGTGGAGTATGAGTTCTCGATGGCCCACTGACTAATTATAGCCTGATATTATACATATTCAATATGTTAATGTTAATATTTAATAGATATAAATATTTAATGAATATTTAAACATTTGCCAATATAGATGTAATGCATAGGTAGTGTGCACAACTTTGGGGAGCTTGGCCTAATGAAGGTTTGCATTGTTAAACGTTAAACAAATGTATATACATATATATGTATGTATATATATATATATATATATATATATATATATATATATATATATATATATATATATATATATATATATATATATATATATATATATATATATATATATATATATATATATATATATATATATATATATATATATATATATACATATATATATATATATATATATATATATATACACACGCACATACATATATACATACACATATATACACACACATACACACACACACACACACATACACACATATATATATATATATATATATATATATATATATATATATATATATATATGAAACACTCAACCTTGTTTTCTAACTTCTCATAAATTTAGTTGCAAATAACCTTGACTGCATGATGGATGCTACTGAAGCATAGCATGTTAACTACAGACTCTTAAACAATTCTGAGATCAAAACTTGCCAGTAAGTACCCTTTTTCTTCAACTCTTTTCTTTCATGCTCAGAGAGAAAAAAAAGTTTTAGGAACTACTTGTCCAAAGTTTGTCGTGTCAAAAAAGTCCTCAAGTATAAATTTTGATGACAGTAGATATGACTTGTTGGTCCTAACTGGCTTCCTAAATGATACTTTTAGATCATGCATATTATCAGTTATGTTGTAATTTCTAGACAATTCCACAAATTTTCGCTCTGAGATTATTTTCTTCTTCTGACATCAACCAACTTTTCAACATATGGACACATTTAGGCAGAAATTTAATTAGTCAGCACAAATAAAACAATGGAACAGATATTCAACAAGAATTGTTAAAACACGCCATAGCCTTGCAGTTTTATTGATTTTTGTGTTGGCTAAATGGTTGAGAAAGTCTATGGTGAAAGAATTGCTTCCTGGAGCGAGCAGACAGTTCTCAGAGGCGTAAAGCTTTCACTGGTCCAAGGCTGTTTTTAACCTCTGCGTGGGATCTGAAATGTCAAAAAGCCCAATGTCTTTCATTAATCTCATGACAAAAGCTCCTTGCATCAGCACAAACCTGCAAAGCAACAGCAAAGTGAGAATAATATCCCAAACTTTCAGTGGAAAACAAAACAAAACTCTGCTTGGCCAGGCTGCTCCCACCTCTGATACATCACAATGCCTACATCGTTTTTCTCTTGCACCTTGTTCTTTTTTTAATTAGGAGGGAAATACTGCCTGAGGGCTGATGCATCAGGGACAAAGCACTTAGCATGTCTGGCCCTAACCAAGATTCTACATTTTGGTTCCTAAAATAAATCCATTTATTGCTCCCTCCTGGGTATGCTTTCTCATGCCTAAAAGGAGCACGATGTTGATTATAGCTTTAGCTGCCACACTCTGTAGACTACCCAAGCTTAAGCTGTGTGGCCAAATTTAAATGAAAGGACTGTGGGACATGAATTTGCATAATACACACATAGAGAAAAAGAGGGAGCCTGAAGGTAGAGCCTGAGATGAAATGACTACTTCTTCTGTGAAGCAAAAATTAAAGTCCCCCCCTCCCAAAAAAAAAAAAAAATCCCCTCCCGTAGAGCAAGATGCTATTATCTGTTAAAATTTTGCTTCAACTCAATGACATATCCTCAGATACACCTCATACACATTCATCCTAATGTTTAATTCCCTTGAAAGTTGAACACAGGGCATGTTTTCCTTTCTCTTTGCTTCCTTTTTCTCCATCTCCCTGTGGCGATGTCACAGGGGATTAAGTCACTGAGGCCGAGGGACTTGTTTATGATTCATCTGGAGGGAGGCTGCAGCCGGTAGTAGTGCCCACAGGCCAGGCAGCCAGGCTTCCTCCCGAGCTCTCTTGCTTTCCTGTATGCTAACAGGACACTGAACACCTAGAGTGTCTAATGGAACTCACAGAGACATCATGGAGGGAAAATTCTTGTAAAGTAGGATTAAGTGATTCTGGATGACGTATATGCTGCACCATGGCATGTATACGTCACAGTTTTTGTGATGTAACTAAGACATTATAGATAGTCTATCTCAAATTTGATTGCCTGATATGGTCTATATTTCAAGAATTAGCTAAAAAGAGGGCTTTTTTTGTTTGCACGTGCTCCCTGTGCATGCATGGGTTTTCTCTGGGTACTGTGGTTTCATCCCACAGACCAAAACATGTTTGGTTGGTTAATTGGTGACCCATTAATGTAAGTGTTTATGTGAATGGTTGTGTGTTGCTGCATGTCAGCCCTGTGATTTCCTGGGACCAGCCCAGGGTGTGCCCAACTTGTCACCCAGTGACAGCTGGGATAGGCTCCTGCTTTTGCAGCAATGACAGCTAGAGCCTATCCATGACCTAAAAATGGATCAGTGGCATAAATAATGGATGTTTGAGTTATTACACAGTGACACGCACTGTCACTTCACATAGGAATTATGAAATAAATTTTTTGTGTCATTTTAAGGGGGCAACAAAACAGTGAACCAAATTTTGTTGTTGTTTTTTTTGTTGCATTTTTTAGGGTCTGACACCTCAAAGCCAAAGCAGTTCCACATAAGTGACATGATTTTGCCTGTTTCATTGACCAGTGGCTGCTTGTCTGTCATCTCCTTCAGCTCGTCTTGTTTCAAACTAACCGCAGAACGTGTTGTGGCTCCCTCTGCTCTGTATTTGATTTAGAGTAAGCGCTGTTTTGGTGGGAGGATTTGGGTACACGCTTAAATGAAAAGTAAGGAATTGTCTCTGAACCTCGATGACAAAACATTTTGACTGAAGGAGTGGAGCAATGTATTTGGCACAGTAATCTTCTGAACAGGGTTATCTGCTTTCATGAACGTGAGAAGCCAAAGACGTACTGGAGCTCAATAAGTTCCCTAGAACTAGCATGAGGCCTGTTGAGATGATACAGTATCTAGTTGTTTATCAGGGCCACACTGATACCATATTGTAAATGCCTTTATTAAATATGCCTTATATTTTCAGTCAGGTATCTTGTGTCGGGTAAACTCCCAGAACAGACAAGTACACTTTTTGGATTGTCACAGAAAATGAAATAATTTTGGCCTGGGAAAAAGGTTGACTGTAGAGAAACTAAAATCAGTACTTTCTGTTTCTTTCAGCATGAATGTGCAAAGGAAAGTAATCCAATAACTGCAACCACTTATTCCTATCTGTTATTATGTTTGACTGGTTGCTGTCCTTTTAATATGACACTTAGTAGTGTACTGGAAATATTTAGGACTTTGAGTGCATTTTAAAAGAAGTGTTTTAAATAACAAATTCAGATTTTCACTCGAGTAGATTCAGAGTGCCCCCTGCACTTGTACATAAGTAAAATTTGACTAAAGTAATTGTACTTTTACTTGAGTACAATATTTGTGCGCTCTTTTTCTGCGACCCTGATATTTAATTTAAAGACACAAAGAACATTGCCTTCCAATGTGAACTGTGTTCACAACCTGTTTTTCCTTCTGGGTTTTTTTTTTTTTGTTTTTTTTTAAGGAAGAAAATAAGTTACGTTACATAGATGAACATTACTTTTGATACCAAGACAAAAAAAGTAAAGCCTTCTTTTTAGAAGAAATGTGTAAAAATGTAACTTGTTACCTTTTTATATAACTTGCCTGTACTGGTCATCATTCTGGTTCTTACAGGTCTTGGCATTAGCTATGATAGGGTATTAAATTGCTATTTCTTGGAGCATTCCAGGTACATTCCATCTCTGTGAAGGTTTTGAGTGCTCTCCAATCCAGTCTTGGCTAACTGCAAATCAGATTTTTACAACCTGTTGGAGTTGATTAGCAGCACTAGTGTGCATGTGCATTGTGGTGAGGCATGCTTTTATGAAGGCGTCTCGCAGTAGGTAAAACACAGAGGGTGTTAAAGGTTAGTTTGAAGCACATGTTCAACCACAAAATGAGCTAGTCTCATGCCAGGCTTTTCTTTTCTTCCACTATTACCAGTCTCCCTTGTTTGTCATAACTAATAATTCGTTATTAGTGGCAAACTAGCAGAGAAGAGCCTAATTCACCATCACAGCCCCAGTGTCAGGGGAACCTACTGCAGTTCAGAGGGACTCACTGTCTTCTTTTAATTGCTCTTTTAATTAACTTGTGTCTAGCCATGGTCTTGTCAGAGGATGCCCGAGCATGCCATTTAGCAAAAGGTAATGAGATTAACCTCTCGTTGACCAAGCAAATGTAGATTAAACATTATGGCCCAATCAAATGAGCTGGGCTTTGTTTACTCATGTGCACAGGCAGGCGGCAGGCAGGCGAGCCACAACTCTCTCAGCGGTAACATAGCTAAAATGTCAGGGGGGATAGAGGGGAGTGTGTTTGGCAGTGAGTGGCAAGTGTGGCCGACCAGCTGCATGGGAAGCAGAGGGAGAGCAGCCAGCGCTGAAAAATAGTACGAAATTCTCCCTCTATGCCTCGCTATCTCAGGAGAGGCGACTGCAGACAGTCGATGAAAACAGGCTGCTAATCAGTCAGTCACACTCACATGTGTTAAGCCCGACAAACCACACACCTACAGCAACCCGAACTTCCTCTTCATCCCTCTCACTGTCGCACCACACATATTCACTCAGAAAGAATGCAAATGGCACCCTCTTCCTCTATCCACACACATGCATATAATGACATGACCTCCAGCACCCTCGTTGAGCAAGCACACTAACTGATCCAGGCAGGAGAAAACAACACATGGCATGTAAAGCTGTATTTTTTCCCCCTCTCCTCTCAGTCCCAGTGAATTCTTGTCCAAAGTTTACGGCATTGCTCAACACTCACTGTAATGTCTGTGGACACAAGCATGAGCATTATGCCTTAGAGATCTTAAAAACATAGTCACATCCTCTAAGTATTCAAGTGTACATCTTGTCATGGACACTGCTTTACCCTTTACACAACATACTAGGGCCACAGAGAGGGCCGTATAATTTTTTTTCTCACTGCCAGAGGGTAAAATTGTTATTGATTTAAGATACTTTCGTTATTTTACCTTTATATACATTTCTAAATTCTTATGAAAATATTCATTATCAGTATAATATGCGAAACACAGGATTTAGGCCAATGTAAACTTACTCATTGTATTAAACAGAGTATTTATCTGCTATCAAAATATGTTTTAGATTGGTTGTCTTTGTCTTTATGTTTTCTTTTTCTTAACCTTTGCTGAGGGAGTTGTAAAGAAATGATATCACTTGTGTCTGGGGTTGGTATAACAATTTTATTTGCTCTGCTTTTGGTTCAGCTTATTCACTCCAGTCATTATTGGCTTTTGATTCTGATTCCAGATCTTTTGGAGAGTTCAATAACATGTTTTTCAGAAATGCAAAATTTACAATAAGGTTGACGAATTCTAGGTCCTGATAGTGAGCTGTTAACTGTGGCAGAAATGTTTCCATTATATTACAAAAAAAATCAAGTTTATCAAGTAATGAAAAATGTTACCCAAGTTTAATGTTGCTGTATCTTGTGCTAGCTCTGATGTGACTTCTGTTAGTCATTTAATACAATGATAACACATTACATTAATAAGTAATAAGTAATAGAGTAATTTTGTTTGTTGCAAATACCTGCTAAGGGAGACTCTTCCTCTCTTGCAAGACAATGGCAGTCCTCTTCTTCTTCCCTCGTTTTTTAATCAATAAAAGTCAATTGCTACCTATGACATGGGCATTATCATGTACAGGAGACCATAACTCCATAAATCCAGTTTATTGATGATGTGCTTTGTTCAGCATGTACATTTTTTGTATTGCCTGTGTATTCATTATCCTTTTTTTCTGCTTTTAGCTTAGTCAAAGTCTCAGCTGCAGCTGCTTCTCATTACTTTGTTTGCAAAGTATGAATTCTTCTCAGCCACCCCAGGCACCAATCCAAAACCCTGTACTGTGATTTTAAAAGTAAGAGGTGGTAGTTATGTTCAAATCTGATTATATTTTATCTTTATGTTTAATACAGATCACAAGTTCTCCTAAATTTAAACAAAAAGAAAAAACCTTGGACATTCATCTTTGCTTTGAGTCTTTAAAGGAAAGGGCCTTTCAATGAGAGTTTTAGATGTTGCCATTGTGTTACTTATTATTTTATTTTTTTGGCTTAATTTAGGTTTGTTCTTGTTCTTGTTATTTAGGTTTTTTTGCAAATACTTTCTCCTATTTGTTCTGTGTTTATGTGAAGCACTTTGTGCTACATATGTTGAATGAAAAGTGCTATACAAATAAGGTTTGATTGACTGATTGATTGATTGATTTCAACTTAGGCTGAAGTTAGAATATAGATAATGATATGTCAGTATTTGAAGTAGATGTAATATGTAGATATCAAAGGGGTACAAAAGGTATGTGTTTACATGATAACATATAATGGAAAAACTAGTATTCACATGCAGACTGTATTGAAATTGATTTTCACTAGGCCCTTTTTAGTGATTTTCTGGGATGGGGTGATATGGTTGATGGCACAGAAAAGTATTCATCATGGGAGGGGGGCACGACTGAAAAAACCAAGAGCTCTATAGGATAAGAAAACCCTAGATTATCTCCAAAGCACATCTAATGAACCTTTTATTCAGAAGTATCTTTGCACCAAAGCTGTTCATATATAATAGAAATAAAAAGCCAGTAAGAACTCAAACAAGGACCCTGTGTAGACTCTAGATCTTATAATTCAGTGTTTTGTTTTCCAATGATCCATATATTTTCCAAGAAATGTTTGATGGTAATCATTTTTGCTGCTCAATTCTTGTAGTTTGTCCTCATTTCCTCTGGCACATCAGTTAACAGTTTCCACCCCAGTGGCCTACTTTTTAGCTCCTCATCCACTGTACCCCCCTCTATCACAGCACAATGCAAAGTGACAGATTCCTCCTTGTGTTGAGGCAGAATCACATTTTATTAAATTCATATTTTAATAAGGGGTTGAGAAATTATTTCATCCAGTGGAATTAAGTTACCAGCTTTAAATTGGAAATCTTTACTGGGGCAGCGAGAGCCAATTGCAGAGACTTTAGTCATGACTTTCGCCCTCTTTCCTCCTCGCCCAAAGCATCTCTTGGAGCGAGTGTCCGTCCTTCTCCATGCTGGCATAAGCTGCCTCAGCCCAGCCTTTGCTGCACCTTGTTTTAATCAGGCTTTAGGGAATAAAATATGGGCCTGTGGAGCATGCTGTACCCAGGCTCCATTCATCTGGTTTCAATCTTCCCTCCGCCTTTGGATGTGGCCGCATGGGTATTCCTTTTCTAGACATTTAGGGAGGGTGGGAAGAAGTGGTGCTGAGCAGCTCAAAGGGCAAGCATATTAGTGTGGAGGAGGGTGTCTGTATGTGTGTTTTTATATATTGCTGTTACTAGACAGCAACTCTGAGACTAGTTCTCTTACTTAAGATGGGAAAATAAGTCTCCAGGCTTTTGTATTTTTCTGTTAAAAAGAGGCACACCTGTAGAGTGATGCAAGGATGACCTGGTTTTGTAGGCTTACCCAGGAGTTAGAATCACAAGTGTTTCATCATTTAAAAGCCTGTAAAAGTTATTTAAATGATTTTCTGTATGAATGCCTCCATTAGGTTTTTATTGCACATTACTGGTCCCCTATAAGTGACAATAGCTGATATTGATTCTGCCACTGACCTTCTTGGGAGTTTTGTTTCATCAGCTTGTTAAGTGTTTGGTCAGTCATCTTAGCTTTGTAGTGTACTGGGTCAAAAAGGCACAAAAGTCATCCTTATTCAATCAGCATCATGCATTAATCTGTTTGCTTTGTGCAACTGAAACATTAATTTTACAAAGAAGATGGACATCTGTAGTCTTCAAACAACTGTTACATTTGAACACATTGTTATCATTTTGTATCTATTTTCATCTAAAACTCATTTTACCAAACAGACAAATCATGATGTTACCAGAAGGTCTTAAAGGTAATGGATTATGTAAAATTTATCTCCTTGGGGTTTTGATACAAATTATGGCTATGGTGTGCCTGCAAACCCCCACGAACTTTGGAAAATCTCTTCTCTTCCCTTCCTGCTTGTTCAACTTTCCATGAAAATGAGTGCTACTTTCAAAAAATAACATTCCCTTAATGATGTAATTGGTTGATATTCAACCTCCTCCAAGATTGAGGACACTCCCTAAACCAGGTCCTTTGTCAGCCCACAGCTGTGGAGGGAACATACCCTGGCATGTGCCTGTAACAACTGTTAACATAAGAGCACAGTGCTAGAAAGATGGAGATATCCACTCACAAATCGGGCAAAGCAGACACAGCTCATGACAAGTTACACCAAAACTGCTTGTTCTGAGCAGGGTTTAAAGGGAGGGATTTATATGCATGCCAACATCCAGTATAGGAGTGTTTTTTTTTCTTGGCAAGGGGCGTCAAAATCTTATCTGGGAGTCCCCAGTTTACACTGGTCTCCCCTATGACCAGTGTAAACTTGTAGAAAGGAGCAAAAGTGTGACATTTAAAGAGATCACAATGTTAGCAGTGGAGTCTTAACCCTGATAGTTTTAAAGAGGAATGAAACAGATATCAACACGGAATTTATTTATCATTTATATAAATTATATAATTTATTTTATTTGATTATATAAGCGTAGAGTGGAGGGGGATTTGAGAGCAGCTGCTTCAAGTGGATGCAGCAGATGAAGTGAGGAGTTTTTTAAGCAAAAAGTCTAAGGTGATGCAAAGCGTTTTAATCACAGGTGATGTCATTGTGACTGCAGGTTACATTCTGATTGGCATACCATGGGTTCTAATTTTGCAGTAACATTGACACCTGTTTGATCCAGGTGACACTATTTTGTTGTTTGGTGCTGTAAATGTGGTAGGGAAAAAAAGAAAAACACAGTCTTTAATGTGGTCATATTTTACCTTAAATCAGGTTCATATATTTATATTTGATGACAGCATGAGTATATTCACAATCACCAATTTTCAACATATCTGGCTAGTTTTCATACACAGACTACCCCTGAACTTGGTCTATTCTCTATATGTCTGGGAATCTCTGTTGGCACTCCGGCTTCTTTAAGGCTCCTTTCCTCAAGTGTGCCCCAGTCAGCTCTGAGTGGTTTACAGGCCTTCTGTGGTAACTGGTCATTTCAGCGCTGCTCAACACTATGTTGACAAAAGCTTTGCTTTCATTCTAATGTCTATGATCTGCAATAGGCATGCTACCACCAGACAATGAGCTTCAACTTATGATGAAACAATGGTAGGTGAATTTGGGGGAGCTGGGGGACAAATATTTAAGGAGGCTGCTGGGGTTGTATTGGGAGGAGAGGGAAAGGTCTTAATGCAACAGATGTTTTAGTCCTGTTCATGGATGCGCTCTGTCACATAGAGGAGACATATTTAGGACACAAAATGGCATATAAAACTCAAAAAGCTCTTTAAAGAAAATACATCATGGTCAACTAGCTTTATCAGCACTCCTTCAAACCTAAATTGCACACACAAAGATCATCTCCCAAAGACTGTCTCAGTGTGACCTGATCAAGTCAGTGGTCATGGCTGTGTTTATTGCAAGTCTGATATTGTTTTTGAAAATTCAATAAAAAATTAGGACATTTAATGTTCCCAGCAAATTCTGAAGTGCTATGGACATGGCTCGGCAAACACCCTTTTGTAAGACACAAAAAGTTTTAAATTTTTAAGTGGTGCAGTTCCAGATGTAGATCAGGTTGCTGTAAAATACCAAAATATATTCAGCTTGTGAATACCACAGACCATATTTCAGGTATCTAACTAAAAAGTCATTCAATAATCCCATAGACTTTGTCAAAATGCTATTTAGCTTGTCTGTTTTTAGACTTTTATTGTACTACTCTTTGCAGCATGTACCTTTCAAAAGACATACATTTTTTTATACATTATCTGGCTAAGCTGTGATGTGGAGTTTGCTTTGTTTGTACTGCCAAATCAAATGTTTTTCAAGCCTGTGCTGGGTGGAATACTTCTCTGCTATAATAATTTCCTTGCTCTGTCTGTTTGCATCTTTTCACACGTGAATTACTGTTGTTTTGTTGTGTATATATGTATGTGTTTGTCATCAGCAGGTGAAAAGGTTAGTGCCCTGCATTAATTGGCTTAGCTAATCAAAAGGACAGATGGTAGGTTAGTCCATTAGCTCGCCTAAATGAGCCTAAGTGAGGCCTTTTCCTGGAAGCCTTGCAGCCGCTGTTGACCTCCCTGGTCACCATGCAGCCACCACTCAGCCTCTGTCAGCTGCCTCAGCAGTCAACACCTTTCAGCATACAGCTGCCAAAACAGACGTGGCATCTGCTCACCTCTGGGGAAAAGGCAGCAATCGACGTGTCCTTCCCAGTCACAGGCTTGGATGGATAGGTTACCTCTTTGTCCTCTGCAGCTGCAGCTACATGAGTAGCTGTAACGATATCATCCTCTCATTTGTGTACGAGGTGTCCCCTGCTTTGTTTTTTTCTGCTTAACTGATCAGGTAAAATGATATGTCAGTTACATACCATAGGACTGGCAACAGCTCTAATATGTCATTGACACAGCACGCTAGTGCTGGGCGGATGGAGGAAGGGAGTTAGCCTCCCGTCTGTTTTCAATTAGCTGATGAAATGTACAACATGGGAGCTGCTCTGCTGCATTCAGTTCTTGTCGACACATGGAGCCAGCAAAGAAAATAGGTGTCTTGGATGAGCAGGTGACTGTGTCTAGCCCCTAACTTTGTCAAACATTTACTGTGACCTTAGTAATGGAATTAAATGTATGTGTGCAAAAAGGCACGGGAAAGAAGGAGAAGTACACTTGGTGTGTTCAGAATCCTCAAACTCTCCCGACTATGAGCTCCAAAAATGTACAGCTTACACAGCCAGAGCTCTGATATCTCACAATGCTTTAAAGCTGAGCTTTAGTGCTGCTCCAAATATAGCACCAGCTCTAGGCTTGTTTTCCTCACACTTCCTTTGTTTGTCACGTGCAGTCCAACTTAACTGTGTAGCCCACTGTGGCTTTTATTGTCTTCCCACAAGTTGTTAACTGCTTCTTTGAAACACCACTGGAGTATTGAATTGCATTTAATAAAAGTCAGGGGTCTAGTACTTTATAGTGCAAGAGGCAGATAGTATTTGAAGTTTTCATCGGTCTCACACTGTTGTGAAGCATCCATCATCAGTGGTAGCCGAGGCGGCGATACATTCCACTTCCTGTGGTCATACACCTAGTCAGCTCTATTTTCAACCTAATGGACATAAAAAAAATTGCAGATTGCAGCAAAATGGACTTGGCAGCACAAAAGCTTATTAAGTATTGATCCGCTGAGGTCAGTGCCCATGTCCAGCCACTCCAACAATGTGAGAGGAGTTCGTTCGCATGCTTGCCAGCCACAAATTGAGATTAGACCACATAAATAATGGGGGAAATTGAGGAGCAGTCTGTTTCCTGGGGCACTGAGAAAAGAGCCTACCTTTGAGTGATGTGCCAGGAAAAGAGACATGTGGAAAAGGTTGTTGATGTGCACTGTGAGCACCGACTGGTTATCATAGCAAGCCCATCTGTGCAGAATCCAGCAGTTCTTACTGTAGCTGATATGATATTATACCATACCAGTGCCCACCAGGAAAGCTTTAAGTTAATCAGCAGCAGGTGAACCTGTCTGCTACACTATTTTAATGAATACAGCCCATCCTGTCTCTCACTGCACCATCTGTCAGGTATGCAGAGTACAACTGAGTTAAACTCAGAAAGAGCAGCCTTTCACTGAACAGTCTAAACTATCATTTGTGTACCTTAACTGGAGATCTTTATTTTGAATATCTCCCCCTTTTTCACAAAGCCCTGCCAATAAAAACATCATAATGCCAAACAGACCGAGAGATAAACTCAGCCCAGGGACAAAGTTCTTGAAAAAAGCAGGAATCTAAAGAAACATTTTCAGAAAGAATGTGGGGAAAGTTTTCTGTGTGAGGGAAACAAAATTTCATTTCTGTTAAAGTAAATACAATTTATTTTAATGGCTGCAAAGGTTTTATCGAAAATTGCCAAAACTGCTGACTTATTGCTTTGAAACTCAGCTATTGTTTTCTCTTAAGTATGTTACTCGAATTCAGTTTTAGCAAATATCCTTAGAAAGCCCTATGAGCCTGGATTTGGAAGAAGCTGTTTTTATGCTTTGCTAATATGTCAAAGGATTTACTTCTGTTTTCTTTTCTGAAAATTTGTTATCCCCCATGTGGAACACAAAGTTTTATTGTGTCCTCATGCACATGTTGCAGTGAGGATGTGACCTTTACACACACACATATAAACACAAGGATAAAAAAAACCCTGGTGATTAGTTTCTACAAGAAAACAACTCTCCCGTTTGTCTCCATCGTCTCAGATTTGGAGACGTTCATTCAACAAAGTGAATGTGCTCACACGCTGGTCTGCTTAGGCTTTGCCAGATGTTGGGAGGATCTGTTGCTGCAGCAAAACAGAGAGGTCAGTGTCCAAGCCCTATTTAACTGAAGCATGTTATCTGGTGCAAAACAGACCATTTGACATTTGGACCCTGTTCAGTCTGAGGACATTATATAGAGTAAAAAAAGTAGATGATTTCAATACCATGTCGACTTCATGTGATTTTAACATAAGTCAAGCTGAGACTTATCAGATGCATTACTGTAATTAACATTCTGAAAGGCATCAACCATTTTAAACATGATGACTCTGTGCTTAACTTAAATTTTCAAGTCAAAAAGACATCACTGTTTTCTCTTACTTTAAGACAAAAAAACTCTAAGTTTCTGCTTGTCACTCTTTCCATTTGCTCATATGAATAGTTGTGGTTTTTACAGAGGTTTCATAAGATGGAAAGACTCATAAGTCAGATCGCTTAAGAAAATGTGCAGTGTCCTAATCTTCTCTTTTAACTGGACAATGATGAATTCTGGAAGATCTCTGTTTTGCAAAAAGGCCATACTAAATTTTGTATTACACATGATTAAGCCTGCCATTTCTATGAAGCTCTGGGCTATCAGGCTGATTCAGGTTTTAATCAGAAGATTAATGGGGGAGCCATAGCACCTTAGACAGCTTCACCCATGAGTATGGGTGAAGCCACCAGATGCAGTGCTGATAAGAAGTGTATAGCAATGTAAGCAGGTTTAGCTGATTCCCCTTCCCTAGGGGATTGGTGTAATTAGCTTTTCTCCATCTCCTCCCTTCATCCTTATTTTGCAAGGCGAAAATGTAGAATACTTTAGGGGAATTAAAAGTGCTTGTGGTGAAACTAATTTTGGATCTATTTTGGGAATCTGTCAGTGGGATGGCGAACCTATCGCTCAAATTGACAGCAATGACGAAGCCACGAAAGGCGAAAGGCAGGCTAATGAAGGCAGTAAGAGCAGTAGGGTGAACATTTACCACACAGCCTTACATTATTCAGACCTTCGAGGTGTTTCATCTTCCTTTCCCATTCCCATTGGTCCTTCCTTTTATTCATTTGCCTCCCCCGTTTAGGTTTAAGCGACTATCATGGAAAAGGCTCCATTCCTCTTTTTCTCCTTCTCAAATCCACCCATTAACCCTCCAGACTTCTTAGAAACCTCTCATCAAAGATGAACAAGTTCAGGTTGGCCCTTACTTTTTTTTCTCCATCTCAGGCTCAAGATGATTTAGTCATCAGAAAGCCCTCACTGTGATTCAAATAATAGGAGAAAAAAACAGAAGCTAAATGGCATATGACTAATGCTTGATTAGTACTTTCTATTGATGAAGTTTTGATGAATTTCAGTGTTGGCTTAAGTAAATTGAAAGTCATTATTTTTTCACAAGAAAATTTAACATGAAAGGAATATGATCCTTCTTCCTGTTTCTTGTCAGCACACTTACAGAGGTATTTTGGACCAGCTGCAAAGTCTTTTTAGTTTCCGGGTTGAACTGATTATTATAAATTAAAAAATTCAACTTAGGAGTGGCAAGTAGGAATACTTCTTTTAATCCTTTTAGGAGAAGATGTAATGAAAAATTAGGATTTTTGCACTTACACTTTGCTGTTAAAAGGCTGATCCTGGTATAATTTTTATGAAGGACATTCTGACTACATCTAACTCCCAGACCTGTTATTATAAAGTCTTAAGCTGAGATCATGGGGACGCTATTCTACTGGATAAATTGTTAAATAGATTTTAAGGGTTAGCATCAAGCATGTTATGATTAGTTTTCCTATTTTCAATTAGTAGCTCCAATCAATACAGATATGAAACCTGGGCTTTGGGTTTCTTTGGATACCAATACCAAAAAAGCCTTAAGATATGTAAACTTAAATGGTTTTCACAATCTTCTCCATAGTCTGTGTATTTCATGCAATATTATTCAGTGTTTCTCCCAGATCTGTCAGTCAAGGGCGTTGGCCTCATATCACCCATCTGGTTGGGGTCACATGAAAGGAAAATGTTAATACAGACTAACACATTTTTAATCTCTTCTTTCACTACATTTAGTTTATTGTTGGTATAAAACTGATAACTAATACCACCCATAGATTTACTGTCTTTGCAGTGTAAGAAAAACACATTTTGTTTGTGTCTCATTAAGTTATTAAAAGTTGGTGGGTGAAAGAAAAGGTGTTTCAATTCATCAGGTGTTTAAGAGAGATAAATCTAAGAGATAGCCACAGAATATGTAAGAAAACAAAATATCTTCATAAGTCAAAAGGCTGTGCCAAAATTCATGTCCATGTGCTGCACCTGAGACGACCATAAACGATAGCCACTGTATCAGCAAATTAATAAAAACTTACCTTTAACATTGATCAGGAAAGAAGAAAAGCAGGAGCATGCTCAAGCTCTACTTAAATAAAAAAAAGTACATTTCAGTGAATTCTGAAGGATGGGTAAAACTTTTTCTTTTTTTGATTTTAAGGAACAAAATGTCATCACTCACCCTCTGCTATCACAAACCTGTGGAACTTTTAAGCCTGTAGCAAGCATTGTGTTTTTGTTTTGTGTTTTCAAATAATCACGAGGAAGTTTCCCTTGTATTTGCAATAATCAGAATTTACTGCTTCACTAACCCAATTTTTTGTCAACTGCCTTTGCCTAAACGTGGTTAAAAAGACAAAGCGAACACGCACATCCCTTGGTGGGTGCTGGATCCACGAAAAGATTTCCCAACCAAAAAATAAGATTTATTATTTGAAAATCAGTGATGTTTCAAGCCGTACAGCTCTTTCTCAGACTTCCTCAATTTAAACTAAATGTGTGGTTAACCCTCCCCAGCTCATATCATTAGCAGTTTTTAAATAGTTTGCAGTTGTAGAAGTTGTTTGAGTAACAAGGGTGAAATACAATTGTAAATGCTTACCCTTTGTTGTTAGTCTCCAACATGCCATGCACAGGTGTAATGGAGCAACAAGAACAGTGATTTAGCATGTGAACATCCTTACTGTAAACACAAAATTACATTCACCAAAGTACATAGATCTCAAGGATTGTGCATAGAGTTGTCCATACAGTGACAAAAGGCCAAACTATTTCTCTGGATGGCCAAGGTTCACAACAGGATTAGAGGAGCTCATCTCTTAGAAGCAAACTGTTGCCAGTTATCCAGGTCTTTCTTGTCCAAGATATAATTGTGTATCATCTAAATAAATAGTGACACTTTTTTAAAAAATCTTTTACTGCTAACAATTATCACCTGAGGGTGAAAGAAATCTATGAGCCCTGGACCCAGTAAACTGCTGATTAGCATTTTGTTGTTTGTTCTGTATTCATGTCTTAACACTTCCATTATGTACCTTGTTAAAAATGCCAACAAAACATGTGTCAGCAGTAGGGAGCATCAGTCACTGGGTTTGAGGCAATGGGGATTATGGGATTTTTATCCCTTCAAAGAGTCAGACACCAGTAAAGAAGAAAACAACCCCTTTGATTTTCACAGAAGCAACGTATTCATGAGTTGGACCTTGAAACTACAAGGAGACTAGTATAGTGTGCTATATGCAAAACATGTGTTTTGATAGGGCTTGATAACTTGGTACATTTGAAGAGACTTAGCCCTTAAGAAGCTGTAATTAAAAAGGGAGCTATGGCTGTGTGAGTAAAAGACTCTCTCAAATAATGTACTGGGTTGGGTATTTTTTTTGAAGGAACTTGGTTCAGGCTAATAACAACAAGATGTAAAAACTTGTGTTTTCTGGCCCTTAAAGCATGCATATATAAAAATGCTAAAAGCCAACAGCAAAGGTCAATGTGTAAAGCCCTGTCTTTGAGCCACATTGGGTAGTATTCACACTGTTTGGCATCTGAATAGTGAAAGTATATCGGTTTGGCCAGACAAAACCATTTGAACAGCATGCTGAGCTGTAAGTATTCACTGTTGTCTCATCAGTCCCATGGTCTCCTCAGCCACTCAGCTAAAAATAAGCTTTATGTAGCAATAAGAATCAAAGACTTGTATTTATACTTTTATACTGCACTAGTATTATACCTGTCAGACTTTGCTAGTTACATGCACAAGTTCTTTAATTAGGAATTTTAGAGGAGAAAACAGCAAAACTAATTACATCTTCTGCACTGAATCACATCTCATTATAAGCCTGTAATGGGCAGACTGTAAGCAGGTGATTGTAGCTTTTCCTGCTAGATGAGACAGTGCACATTACTCATTTAAGGCATGAGACTCTGTGTCTGATGCCCTCTATATTCTAAATCCAAAGTTTGTGTGTTTTGCCGTATTCACTGTTGTGGTAAAGCATTGTCCCACACATTTCTGGCATGCAGAGAGGCAGCACTGAAATGCCCTTTGTGAAAAAATGAGTTTGCATAAAGCATACATGATATACACTAGTAGTCATGCATGGACATTAAATATAGAGGGTCAAATGTGAATTCAATGCAAGAAATACAGCATGAACTCTCACAGTGGGGAGTTGTCAGCAGCAATGAAACAGTGAAACCTAAAATCTTTTCCTCCTTTTGTGCATCTGCTAACCTGTGTCTAAAACCACCTTTGTGCTGGTTTAATCCTTCCTCCACACCAGTGATTACTGTAAGGGCTCAAAATAAGGCATTTCACCATCCCAACATCCTCCCTCAACCCATTTTCTCAATCCTTTCATTCCTCTCACCCTCTCGTCCTCCCGCTGTCCCTCTCCCTTCTTTGATCTGCTGCATTGGAGAACCAGAGGTCATAAGCTCTGGACGCTGCAAAGGCCCAAGCCGGGCCAATGTGCTGACTGAAGGGATACAGGGCTTGACTTTGGGCAGTGTAAAAGACCCGAGCCTGTCTTGTTTGTCTGTCTGTCCGTCTCACTGGCCACACTATAATAAGATTGTGGGGCTCTGTAAGGCAGATTTACTGGAGCACAACTCCCCCTAGGGCCTTGTCATAGAAATGGGTTCCTCCATATTTCACCCCAGTCTCTCACTCACTCCCTTTGTCAGATTTGTCTATCTATCGCTCTCACACTCAGCCGCTCTCTCTAATCCTCTGATGTTAGCCCCTTCCTTCTTGATGATGTGCTTTGTTTTTGCGAGTTAAGACTAAACCAAGTGACAAGAGTTATGCTAAGTAAAACAGTGGAGAGAGAAGGAAACAGATCCTGGGACATAAGACAGAGCACAAGCTGCCATATCACAACTACCCTCTACATTTTATTTCTCCCCCAACACGGACATGTTTCTTTAAATAGGCTTTCCATGTCCATGTTGAATTTGTTAAATGCATGTGAACGCAAACACAGCACAATGAGCAACAACGACACAAATTCAAAGTCTTGTTTATTTTAATTATTACTGTCAAGGTCCCCTATATTTAAACAATAAATCTCGCTAGAAACAATTGGGAAACTACAGATAAGCCTTTGTACACCAGTTAATACCTTTTTTATGTGTCTGCCTTGCAGTTTGTGCACACAGTAAAGGCAATTTTCGTTCTGTTACAGTTGCTACATTTCAACAGTTTGTTTATGTGAAAAAATCTGTGATCTACAAAATTAAAATGTGGTTAGGCAATTAGATGCTTTTTTTTTAAGTTTATCTCTGACATAGACTTGGGATGACCCGGGTCATTTTTGACTTAAGGTTATTTTTTTTCCAAAATGTTTACTTTCCAATATGTAATCAGCACTTGCATGTGGATGTTAACCTGATTAGAAGGTGGGTAGGGCTCTAGAACTACTTATGATGAACTCAAATGACAAACAAGTTTGTCATTATTTGCCAGTAGCTGTTGTGGTCAGGTTATCAGATGTGTAAGGTTAGTTGTGCCCACTTTTTACTGTTTCTGTACCGTCTGTTATTTAACATGTTTATTATTCTTGTTTGTAAAACAGTATATTTATTTGGAGGGTAAGGCTTAGCTGGTGCCTTCCAATGCATCAGCAAGCGTTGTCTAGTTGGTTGTTTTTGACTTATTTTTTTAAGATGGTGTGTGTGCTCATTTACTCCTGGATTGAGAGTTTTACTCAAAAAATCCAACACTTGACAAATGGAAGCAGACTGATTGAATTTCAGTGCTGAGCAATTGCTATTATTCTATTTATTCCGGCACCCAACAACATAACAAGAAAACATCTCTTAGACTCATGTGACTTGACTTGACTCTTGTGTCGTCCTCCAACTTGTGACAGCAATTTGTGTTTGTCTCCAGTTTTGCTTTATTTTTTCTCTGGCTAATGCTGCGACCCAACTTGTGACAAAGGTCATGAGTGAGTCCATATCCTGCATAAATACAACATGTTATCAATCCAGCTAAATAGCTGGATTTGTGTCTGTCATCAGGCAAATTAATCTTGCAAGTCTTCAAGCAGATACATTTGCCTGTGGTTAAAAAAAACGAAAGCCTTTGCTGCAAAATAACTGCAAGCCTCTGACTGGCCTGTAATTATTTATCTTTTTATTTATTTTTAGCTTTCATTTAACCAGAAAAAGGAAACTGTTTGAGATTAAAAATCTCTTCATCAAGAGTGTCTTTACAAAACTTAAAAAAGTCTTACTCATGAAATACAAAGGCAAGAAATAATTCATATACTGGTGTTTATAATATATAAATATTGACTACAGTCGTATTTATATATATATAATTTTTGAAAATCCTCCTGAAGTTTCTAATTAATTAATGTTACAGACAGGATATTCCTTCAGCACCTTAAGCTTTTTTTTCTTGGAGGCCTGCCCTTCCCAATCATCATCTTCGAGGTGGTGCTCAGAAATAGATGTTTTTTGTTTTTGTTTTTTTTTTTTGCTGCAGTATTGTGAATGGCTTGTTTTGCAGAAATGGTTGTTTGTGCTGTTGTGGTTGATGTGCAGCCTTAACATGCAGGCAGTTTTGAACCTGAGGATAATGGTTGTTTCGTGTGTCAGCCACTTTATTTTGTGTCAGGGAGCTGATTTATCATCTCCTAGGACTAACTATTTTGTATTAAATATGACTGGAAAACCTTGCTCCAGTGCCGTACACTGTGTTAGGCTCCATTTTACATCCTGCAACGACTCCTGTCCTTGATTGTCATTTCATTATTTGCACTCACTTTCATACTGTGTGAATATCTGCTCTGGAGATGAGTTGGGTTGTGTATCATACTTGATGTTGACACAAATGATGTGGTCCAAAAGTCCCAGCTGTGCACACTGTGCAGTGAATGAGGCCAATCCAACTGCAAGCACAAGCTCATATCAAGGGGAGCTAATTTTGGGAGGACTGTGTCATCCATTTCACAGAAACAAAAGCCCTTCTGCCAGACTATAAATAATTGGGAAAGTATGGAGCAGCCTTTGTACACCAGTCAATACCCCTTTTGATTTGTCTGCCTCACTGTTCATGCACACAGTGAAGGCAATTTTCTTTCTGTTACAGTTGCTGCATATCAACTTCAAGTGAAAAATATTTGATCTACTGCACTAAAATGCAGTAGTTGGGCAATGAGGTGCTTTCTTTAAAAAACTATCTCTACCATGGCTTTTGGGATGACCAAGGTCACTGTTGGGTCAATTCCATATCAGCTAGTAAAAAGTTAAGTACTTTGTGTGGAAAAGATTGTGATTCCTTGCTTTCAGCTGTCACCCTATCTGTCTCTCAGGTGAACTCCTCCTTTTAGAGAGCCTACTGTTGAGGTTGTGAGCAGTTTAGTTGGAGGCAGAATGTGAGAGAGGAGGCAGGGAGCTCTTATCAAGCCTGCTACACAGAACTGGGTTGGCCCCAGGCTTCAGATGATTGTGGGAGCACTGATTACAGGCCAGCCTGAGGAGCTGAAGGGAGACACTAGACACAGGTCTGCCAGCGGTTCCTTACCTCTACCAAGCATTAACTCCCACCATTGAGTCATTGTAATGCCCACAAACGCAGTCTAACCATTCAACCTCTTGAATATACTTTACACTGCAAAGCTCCCTGGCTTTCCCATGATCCAAGCTAATGTAGGCTGGACCTCCACAAGATGGATGAGCCTGCAAACATAGCATTAAAAAGTCATAAACAGGGATACCTTCAGGGTCCAGGAGTTCCTCTGCGAGAGAGGATGGCCTCTTGTTTTTCTGCTGACGAATGATTTAGAGAGCAAGTGGTTCTACAAAGCAGAAGAACCTCAGCAATTTGCCCTGCTGATCCCAAGGTGCCAAAACAGACACGCAACTCTGCCAACCTCAGAGTGCACAACATGGCCAACTGGTGACTGTGACACGTGAAATTTTGACTTGATTGGCAACGAGTATGTTTACATGCTCTCCAATAAGCCAGTCATGTAAAAAAACAAGTTCTTTTTCCATCATTGATTTATTTTTAGCCCCATTCATCCATTCATCATCCATCCCTCCGCCCATCCACCCACCTTCCTACATATTTCTTTCTATCTATCTACCTATCTATCTATCTATCTATCTATCTATCTATCTATCTATCTATCTATCTATCTATCTATCTATCTATCTATCTATTTATCTATCTATCTATCTATTTATCTATCTATCTATCTATCTATCTATCTATCTATCTAATAATCACATCTTGGCTTTTTTAAGCTTCTGCACTTTAGTCTTCATGAACTACAAATAAGTATCCAAGTAGCTAAGCATCACTTTGATAAATTGCTGTAATATAATTACTGTTTCTGAAAAATGTATATTTCACTGGTCAATCAAAAAAGTATAATTTTAATAATAAATAGCTACAAGCTAACACTAGTCATAACATTATCTCATCATTTTTAGGTACTTGTTCATGTAATCTCACTCTGTGAGGAACCTGGAGTTGGGACTCATAGTAGGCAACTTGTAAAGTAAAGACAAAGCTTGAAAAAACATAGCTACTGAAATCCACCATATGAATTCACCCATATGGGTGAAATGTTTTTAGAAGTGTTTTGTGTGGGGCCTCTCTTCGCCCCTGTGTCCTGCGTCAGCACTGACTCATTGGTTTCACAGCACAGAGCTGACATTTTGATTGGCTTACAGATCTCTTATGGGACAAGGTATTGGCCCTACGAGGGTGGATGGTTGAACAAGTGGACAGGCGCCCAGTGAGTGCTGATGCATTCACAGGCCACATTTGGCCTCGTGTGGAACATTGACAGCATACAGTTGTGTCTGCTGAGCACAAAGGCATTCTCTCATTTAGTGGCTCTGGCTTTAATCACTCCTCAGCAGATACAACACTGACGGTTTAACAGTTTTTTGTTCAGACCAGGTCTAAAGCCATTATGCTTATTTATTCATGAAACATGGGAATTTGAATTCATTAAGAAGCATTATAATGAAAAAAAAGGTATCAATAAATGCATAACCCATATGTCTACTGCAAAATCCTAAATGAACATATGCTGGCTGGATAACTTTATTTTAAGCACTCAGAACCCCTAGAGGCCATCAGCTCTTTCAGCAATTAAATTAAAGGCAGGTAGTTAAGCTAAATGTTGTAGAGCCAAAAATATCTGTCACATTCAAGCATGTAAGCTTAGTGGAGCTATGCAGTATTGTACAGCCTCTCTACCAGGTGGAGGGAGTCAGATATCTCGGCAGATCACCACCCCCTTTTAGACACACACATACACATGCATACACACACAGCTACACCATCCATGGCTGCAGCTTCCAGCAAACCCCCCTGACGCCTCTGGCTAATTCTACTCAAGCCCACCGGGCTGTCCAGCATCCTCCAATAAATTAGCCTTACTGCTCCCCCGCAGAGACATAGACCCTGACAGTCTTGATACAAACACAAAGTCTCTGACTGGTGCACACACTCAGACCTGTTGTTACTTTTTACTGTTTTCAACAAGTAGTCTGTCAAGTGTGTTTGCAAAGATGTGGACAGTGTAAAATCTAGTTTCCATTTGTCTTACTATGCTTTTTATTACAAATATTCAACATACCGTATTTGTATTACCTGATGAGTTTGTATAACCTGAAAGTGTTGCTATTGTTGCTGGGTATTTTTTAATCAATGATTGTGTCAAAAATCCCACACAGTGACCTAAACCTTGTTCTGGGGGACTGCTGTGCAGTTAGGACACTCCTGTATGATTCAGTGTAGTTAGCCTGATTTTGTGAGAGGGGTCTGGCTGCAGACCTGCACAGTCAAGACCCCTCATTGCAGACCTGCACTGTCAGGACCCTTCCACTGCGATGACCCAAAGTGACGTTTTTTTTCTTACTTGATCCAGTTTGTTTATGCCTTGTAGAGTGTGGAGAAGTGTTTTAACAGAGATTTATTGTTTTAAACAAATTTGTAGTGCGAACTAAACTAACAGCTGTCCGTTTTGCTGATTAAATTAAATACTGGAGTAAAAAAATGTGTGTTTTAAGTAATGTTTTAATGGGATCATAACAATAGCTGCACATTTAGTTTATTTTTTTATCTGTAGAATAACCCTAGAAGTGGTCATCCTTTTTCATATTTTGTCTTTGTTTTTTATCTTGATATTTACTGTCCCGTTATCCTGTTAAACTGGAAATGTATACCTATTTTATTCATCTTTTGTAATTGAATACATGAATACACACATAAATCATACTTACATTTTAAACATAAAATAAAGCCCCCAAAAGTAAAATAAATCACACATGAGACGAAAAATATGTATTTCCCGGTATAATTGCTTTTAATTTGACAGCCTTTGAATCAACTTCCGATGAAAAATAAATACTTCACGGTATACTTGCTTTTATTTTGAAAGGCTTTGAATCAACTTCCAGTCCTCACAGCGGAGGGGTCTTAACAGTTCAGGTCTGTAACAAAGGGTCCTGACAGGGCAGGTCTGCAGCCAGACTGTCTTGGATTTTGTTGCAGATGTTTGCTCATGTCACATTCAGTTAGGACAAGGTGTAAGCCGCATTCACCTGACTAGTTCAGATGAGAGGAGAGGGACTATCTAGCTTAGAAAGTACATCTGATTTAAAAACCCTCAACCTTTGGTAACTTCATTGGTATTTCTTACTTATAACAAGGAATACAGCCCTTGTTTTTAACTGTTTACAGTGTAACAGCTATGTATCAATGTAACAACACTTCTAAATACTAATGTATTTGGAACTATGGGGTAAATCTGCATTAAAACTAAATTATGTAAATTTTGAATTATTAGATATTTGGATATTGAATTACAGCACCCCACTGTTTTTGCCCTCCTCTTTGTACATCTGTTTTTAGTGTAAACCCTAATGAGTTGGTTCTGACCACAACACTCTCAAGAAGTGGATGTGGCTTTAGGGCTGTGCTGTGATGTTTACTTTGGTAGCTTAGTCCTGATCAACCATGTTAAACTGGAGTTAGCCTTGTGATTAACAAACAGCTGGTGTAGGGTATGTCAGTAATTGGGGGATATTTTTCTAATGTTTGGGCTAGGTTAGACAGGTAATGGACGCTTTCATTTTCATGCATTTATATATTTTAGGAAACTATCCAAAAGTAGCTTCAAAGATTCCCAAATTTGAAAATAACTTAAAACAAAAAGGGTGGCGTCCTTCAGGTTTTTCTGTCTTCTCCCTCGTTCATCTTTCAGCCTCAGTCGATGTACTGAGCTCTTCCAAAATGAGCCACATGGCCTCTTTTGAGCTGATGGTTGGTGTTTGAACTGACGCTGTAAAGCTGTCCACATTTCATATAAGAGGACCTTTGCCAAAGTTACATAACACTGAAAGCAGGAAACCAAGGCCTTTGGTGGAAATGGAATCAGGGATTTTTTTTCCCCATTTAATGTTGTTTTACAGTCAAACTCATTTTAATGCTATGTTAATGGGGGGTGGGGGGGTTGAAGTATCTTGTTTAAATATTCCTCCAAGATATCAGATTTTGGCATGCCCTAAACTCCCCTGTTCTATGCCTGCTCACCCCAGGCTGCCTCTTAAGTTGTGTTTTATCACGACTCTCTCAAGAAGTGGATGTGGCTTTGGCTTTCCAGCACTAAGCTTTAATATTCCTGGTGGCTGCACTGACATGCTTAGTTGTGTTTCTTCCATTGCAGCCACCTGTGGGGCAGATAAACACCTGGCTCACATGGAGTTTGTCACAGGTTGGAGAGGTGGAATGTCCCCTGATCACGTCATTGGGGAGAATACTTTTCAAATGAATTGCTGAAGAAAACTTTCATTGAAAGGTAGAGCAAGGTAAAAAAAAAAAAAAAAAAGAGGAGAGATTGTTGACATGCTATGGACATATTTTGATATGAAAACCATAAAGTAGTTTATTGTAGATTGTATAATAAGTATCCATTGCACAATATGTATCCATTTTTGGCTGTGTTTTAACTGATTATGACTTAATATTGTGTGTGTCTCTGAATAACATAATTAAGGGTATTGGCTTGTTGCTGTTTTTTTGCAAAAATGCACTGAGACAGATGTTTTGAATTGAGGGAATAAAAATATGTGACTGATTGTATAAAATGACATAAATTAAATAAGTAAACATTGGCATCATTAAGTCAAAGCAAACATTGGTGTCTGTGTTGTACCTTGAAAAATAAACAGCAGCACACTGTTTCATTCCTGACAGCAACCTCCCACAGCCGTTGCATTGAATGTGAATGATTTCTTTGACTGCCCTTGTCAAAATAGGTTAACAAAAGAATAATCATTCTACTTTACTCTGACTTCACATGCCAAAATCCATTTCCTGTTAAAAGAGCCCCCTACTTGTCTCTCTTCAGTCTGGGGTGCTTTGTATCCTGGCATCTGTCAGATAGTTATGGAATTCTAGGTCATATCTCTGACTGTGTATTCGTCTCAATTTCCTCTACCGGCATGCTCTTGCTTCCTATCTGCAGCATCTGCCTCTTGTCTCAAGTTTGGATCAAGCCTGTGTCCTCATCTGACATCTCTCTTCCTCTCCTCCTCTCTTCTATATCCTCAGTTCTGTTTAGCCTGCTGTCAGTGGATGCCCAGACGGAGATGAAGAAGGTCGTTGGGGACAATGCCACCTTACCGTGCCACCATCAGTTTCCATCCACCAACTCTCTTGACATCGAGTGGCTACTGCAGAAACCTAACTCCAAACAGAAAGTGGTAAGATAATGATCCTTTTTTATTCTGTTTTACAACAACCTTTAATTTAAAACACATTTTTAAATAAGTGGAGACGATTGGATTGGATTGGAAGGGAAAGGAAAGGAAAAAGCAATGCTGTGTTTTCTTGTACTTTATATGAGGGTTCAGTGTTGTCAACCAAAATTCACATCGCACCATTTTTTTGTGGAATAATGATACACGATGTATGTTGCAATGCAAACAGTATATTCAGTAAGCAATAGTTGTCAATCCCAGAATTAAGAACTTTAACATAGCTTTAGTAAAGATATAACAATGTAATGAAAACAAAAAAAAAGATGTAAAAAGTTTGGGACAAAATACCAATACAACAATAATTGTCCAGGCACATACAATCCTTCTGTTGATATATTGGCTCCATCAATATTTCAATTTTTTTTTTTTTTTAACTAAAAGCTTGCCCGGTCAGTTTGACACTGCAGTACTTGTACTACAAACGGCAGGGTCAGTGAGGTAAACTAAACTATTTGTTGTTTAAGAACTCCAACAAAGTTCAAAGAAAATATGTAATACTACAATGACAGAAACAATGAAGGATAAACTCCAGTCCATTGGCTGCTTGTTTTGTTTACAAGGAGGAGATGTATCATCCTTTGTGTGAAACACAGACTTTGTTTAACCAGAGCTTACACATCAGGAGTTTCATGGCTACAATGAAATAGATTTTGAGAAATGGGCCTTTATGTTTGGAAAAAATGAGAAAGCTTTTGATATTTCCCTGTCAATAAAGCTTCACAAACACTACAGTTCATGAAGACTTTACATTTAGTTACTATCCACTTTATTTACACTGAGGAAAGCTTAAACATGTGATGGAAGCAGGTCAAGTATAGGTTGACCTACATATATATAAATATATATATATATATATATATATATATATGTGTGTGTGTGTGTGTGTGTGTGTGTATATACATATATATATACATGCAATTCTGACAGTGTGAAGGACTTTGCATTTTATTAAGATTAAACACCAATATATTACCCAAAAGGGTGTTAAATACTTTTTTATTTTTATTGCCAAAGTTTTAAACAGGTATCAGTTGACTTTGACAATACACATTTTCAATGTGATTTGATTGTTACTAATAAAACACATTATCCTAAAACAAATTAAACATATAAGATAGATTACTACATAGTACATGGTTCAAAGTGTAAAAAATCCTTTAACTAAATGTTACACCTGGCACCTTGTTTTTCTACCTTTTATTTAATCAATTCAGTCAACATTGCACTGATCAAGTCTTATTACACTGACCAAGAAAACTCAGTACTTATTTTGATATAACATATATCTTTGTGAACAATATTGTCTTTTAGTCCCCCCATAATCTTCCCTCCATCTTTCTCCATTATGTCATCCTGATTGATTTCCAGCAGGAGCCATAATAGTAGCACATTACCTCAATTCCCAAAGTTACCATGACACTTCAAATTATAGTGTCTCTCACAGAGGAACAATGGTGCTGCAGAATGCTCAACAACTTGTTTTGTTCTCATAACATTGGTCTCTTGGCTGGATTAAGGTGTGCACTGATATAAAAAGGACATGATCCATGTTCCATGCATTTCTCAGTTCCTTTTTAAAAAGCCTTTTAAAGCCCCTGCAAGCACAAATTAACAAAACATGTCTTCATAAGATATTTATACATATCAGCTATCTATTAATCTTGGGAATGATTGTTGTAAGGTTTGTAAAATATCAGCAGTTACATTTTTTAGGGTGTTCAGAAACTGGATGTAAAGTGGGTAGGTTGAAGACAGTCATTTATTTCTTAATAAATAACTCAACCAATAAAAACCCACTCATGTTCAACAAGCCTTCCTCACCTTCCACCCCCCTGCCCAATCAGACTCTTCATGACAAGTGTTAGCAACCACGCCCACACTGACCTGAGGAATCATCTTTACTGTAAAATAAGCTGTGTTAGAACATCATTTTCTAACACTTAGATTTGTTTGTACACTCTCAAATGTTTGAGGTGGCACATTAACCCTGGATATTCTATGAAAAAATCCAAAATATTTTGTTTCCAGAGGCTTTCCCATGCAAACAGTCTTAATCCTACATTTTTTGTTTAGGATTAGTAGCATACTGTGACCTGTACTTTCTCAAAATTGAGATTCCAAGTGCACATTGGTTTAGCTTCTGCACCAGGACATCTGATACTCATCTTGGTGTCTCCTTTTTCTCACAGTTATCAAAAATAAGGTCCTAAACCTTTGAATGTTTCAGTGTAATATAAGAAATTATCAGGTTATAGACTAAAGCCTGAGATATTCTGTAATGTATAGTTTAGCATTTTTATTCAAAGTTGAAAAACAAGTGCCTCTTAGGTTTATAAAATTTAGTTTTTTATTTATTTATTTATTTATTTTAAATCCGCTTTTTTTCGTGACCTGAAAATTAGGGATGATGGAGTTAACATGTTCTTTGCCTGACAGCAACAACACTGAATGTGATAAAATTACTACTGAGAAAGAAAAACTATTAACTAATGTTTACCATTAATATACTGTTATTTGTTGTTACAGCAGACAAAGCAGCAGCAGAAAATACACTGCAAACAAACAAAACTGATGATTGTGATCAAAATAAGGGAACATTTCAGGATTTTTTTTATTTGTATCAACCAACAATACAAAGAAAAACTTGGAGATTTTAAGATATCAGGCAAATGTAATTCAAACCAAA
Source organism: Cetoscarus ocellatus (assembly GCA_037902135.1). Lineage (NCBI taxonomy): Eukaryota > Metazoa > Chordata > Actinopteri > Labriformes > Labridae > Cetoscarus > Cetoscarus ocellatus. The sequence continues at coordinate 409,157 of JBAMNC010000234.1, read as the reverse complement.
TGCTAGCCTACAGACTTTGCATAACAACTGCTGTATTTCTTCTATAAAGAACTTCACAGCAGACAGTATTTTCCTCCAGAGAATTAACTGTACACTTCTTCAGCAACAGTCAAATGATATGACACACACACACAAAAACTCCTTTGAGGAAGAAACACTGTTACCAAACTGTTCGCTCGTGGGACAAAGACAGTCAACGCTGCATAACTGTCACTCTAAAGTGCTTTTCCTTCCCTTGCAAGTTAGTTTGCTTGTTGTTTTAGATCACACCATTGAAGTTTATCTGAGGATGCCACAATTATTTAATATATCATCTTTGCTGTTTAGATTATTCTTGTACAATTCAACAACCAGAGAAAGGGAGATTTTTTCTGTAATTTGAAACTGAAATGTTGTAATCATTTACAGAAATTACCACAAAATAATAATGTATGCGTTTTGCATTTTTTAGTTGAGTACTTACAATACCTGAATGTTTCCTCAAGTGTTCAAAGCTGGGTAAAATCTTTATTTCATCAGTGAGGGAGGATGCATTATATAAAAGTGATCACTATGGCCCAGCTGCCATGACAAGTAATGTTGATGTGATTATTGACGCGGAAACACTTGGTGTTGTGGCAAAGACTGCGACCTAATAAAGCTGGAGCTGCAACTGAAAGCTGCTGTTCTGTTCCTGTATCTTATCCATGTTTTTTGTTGCTTCCTTGTGATGAAACAAAGTTATTGTCTGCCATCAGCATCCCATTCTGTTGCTCAAGCTTCCCTGTGGTGTGAAAATCCATCCCCCAGTCCCCATCCCTTGATGCGCATCACTTTGTAGCCCAACTAGAAATTTCAAAGTCAAATTGCGACACGCACTCATCTACTTTACACTTCACAAGGTCTATTTACAAAGAAATATAGCAACAGTTCCATTTTGTAAATTAGTTTTACACAGTGCACTTCCCATAACGTTAGTTTTGCATCCTTGTGTCCTCTCTCCTCAGCTGACCCAGAAATAGTTCTCCCTCTACCATGAAGACAAATCTCCAATCCCTTAAATTTACACGTAGGAAACGAGGATGATTAAGGAGAAAGAAGAATTACCCTAAAATATCCCTGAAAACTGTTTGCAGTGTAATAAAATTGCTGAATGACCACGTGCCCCAAATGTCTTCCTTTATGCTGTAAATAACTCTCTGGGCTCTAATTTCCTGGCGCAACTCAGGGTGGCGCAGCCTGGCGCACCCCGCGCAGTGGTAATTTCGTCCGGCGCAGCGCCGTGCGCAGCCAATTTGGTAGACCGGCTGCACCGAGATGGGTGTGACGGCGCACCAGGGGGAGGTGTCGAAAGATTCAGCTCGGCGCAGTGACAATTTCGTGCCAAAAAACTGTGCGGAAGGTGCGCTGAAAGCCCGCCAGCACCAACCTGGTCTATTCTCTGCACAGACGAGGCGCACCCCGTGCAGTGGTAATTTGGCTGACAGGCGCACAGTGCGCACACGTCACCAAAACAGGTGTCCAGAGTGTCAGGCACATTTCAATGCAATAAACAATCACAGCAACCACTATTTAATGTAACCGTCTGAACCTGCACATACATTTGTATCTATATTAATTGTCCTGTCACATCTGATGTCAGACCAGAGACGTTTGTCATAACTAATGAGTTCACATCTCTCAGCCAACCACAAACAGCCATATCATCCGATACGGAGTATCCGGCTTCAGTCATCTCATGAAATTCAAAAGAAAAGAAAAAAGAGAGAGATGCTCTCTGAATAAATGTAAGTCACTCGGTGTCTTAAGGATTTACCTGTGATTGCCCATATTTCTCTCTTTTAATCTTTATTCTTAACGTGATCTAAAAAGATGGAGTACATTACTGCAAGGAGGATGAGGAGGAGATATATTTTCACCAAAGGTTCTGCTATTTGGCGATTACAGACCAGGAATGCTGGTGGATCACAAGCATGATGAATGGATTAGCCTGCTGCTGTGTGTAAATGTAATTATCACTTAATTTTGTACTCCTCTATATGGCAAAGGAACAGATTACATCTGTCCCGCGAGGTGGTCCACACGGTGACGCGCATCGTGGCCTCCAATGTGCGGCCCGGTGGCCCGTGCGCTCTCCCAGTTGCTGCAAAAGTGACAGCAGCTCTGACCATCATCGCCATCGAGGAGAAATTGTCACTGCGCCTCGCCCGCGGCTCATTTAAAGGCGAGGAGAGGCATTCATTTGATTGGTGAAGATTACACTCGGCTGTGTTAAACCCACTCACGCCTTCTCTCCTCCCTCTCTGCCACTTGTGCCGCTGGGAGAGACGGAGGCGTGGGTGCGCCTCCCTGCGCCAGACTGCGCCGTGCACGAAACTTGCAAAATGCCCCGGACACACCCCGTTTGCGTGGCGCAGGCACGGCGCAGGGCAGGTGCGCCCCGCCTGCGCCTGGTCTACGAAATTAGAGCCCTCTGAGACAAACTGGTTTGCACTGTCCGTCAGCTGAGGCACAGCACCTCCTTCATTGTATGTTTGGTTTTAGGGCATGGCATCCATAGAATTTCTGGCCCTCTTCATAGATTATTTTTTTCTCACTCAGTCAGTTCTGACAGCACTGACCTGTAAGTTACATAATCATTTAACACAAAGCAATGGTGAATATATATATTTAAAAAAAAACATTTTATATTATTTTTTTTAGAATTTTACAAAAATCTCACTTTAAATTCAGGGAGGTGCCTTGTGGACTATTGAGCAAATCAAAAAATAATCATTCAAAGCAAAGCTGATACCTAAGATGACCTGTTTCACATGTCCATGATATATATTTAACAAGTCCACTGGGCAGCAGCCTATAGAAAGAGTTTTGAGGGAGCAGTCACGTTTATTAGGTGTCAATTTGATGATGTAGTAGGTGGGTGCTGCTGCTTATGAGTTTGGCACATTGTGCAAGCTGGTTGAAAAATCAAACTTGGTGATTTCAGATTTCTGGCACCTGTCAGGTGGGAGCTGAAAATATATTTCCAAGCAAGATAGTCTTTCTTTGTCATTCTTCCCTTTTCTTTAGTGAATAAAATGTTTGACTGCTCTGATAAAACCCCAGCTTTGGTAGTACACAGGCTAACCCTATACAAGCCACCATTATTGCCAGGCTTGCAGTCATCTGTCAAAAGGTGGTCTGTGCTTTTGCACACCTCAAGCATTCTGCTTGAAGCTGTGCAAGATAGATTGGCCTGATGGACAGACATGGGATCAGGCAGATCCAGCTGCTATTTAAGGTTGAGGAAAAGCTGCTGTTATCATGAATAACACTGATCTGTATCTACATGAGGAATATAATGATTAAGTTCATCAACCATAACTATATTTTTTTTTTCAAAATCAGTGATGTTTAATTAAGGAATGATGGAAATGAAAAAACATTACCAAAAAATGTTAAGGATTTAAAAGGACTTTTTTTACTGAAGGTGTTTATTCACAAGGCTGTCATAAGTGAATTAGCTGAGCTGCTCATCAATAACAGCTGACACTGCTCAGACTGGTGACGAGAAGAAAAGGATTTTTTTTCTCCTCTGTGCTTGTTTCTCTTCTTTGCATCTCTTTTTCAGTTTCTTAATGGATTGAGCTAAATCATAAGGGAGCAACACAAGTGATGGTTTGGCAGTAGTTAGCAGCATCCACTTTTGACAACTTTTCTCCCTCATTTTGTGAAATTTGTCCTCATTTCAAAACAAGAAGTAGGGAGAGGAGGCAGAAAAAGTTGACAATGCATCTCTACTTATTATCTTTTCTATTATTTTGACTGAGAACCTTTTGACACCAGATTGTACATATTTAGTTCACAAAGCCTGTTTGTGATTTCTATGCCCTGTAGTTTCCTTTATATGTCTCCTTCACTTGATGGAGTTCTTCTTTGCACAAGACAGACAGTCTTCAGTATCAGGGCTTCTCTTTCTCTCCCTCTTCACAGCACCAATAGCTGCCTAAAACAACCTGTTCCCCGACCTACCTGTGTGACATTCTGCCATTGTTTGTCAGCAGTTTAAGCCCATCAGCTCAGAGTGGCAAGCGCAATGCCGAGCAGAGACTGTAAAATGAATGCAGAGTTGCTGACAACAGGAATTGCTGAACTGATCATCTACCACATAGTAGACTGGTCAACCAATCAGTGTGGACTGGACCCAAAACTCAACCTTTTTTGAAAATTAGCAGTTCTAAACCTACTATCGAAGTTATCAAAATCAAATATATGGTACCGAGTTAAGACAAAAAATGGGCTGCTTAAAAAATCCAGGCAATAGTCTAAAAATAACCTTCACAGATCTTTTTCTAATATCTCACAGCCCCCAAAGACATATTTGTATCATTTCACTGGTTTTAATTCATTGCTTTTACTCACCCAAATTGAACATAGTATCTGATAACAGACAGAGCGTTAAATCTCACCACCGTTTCTGTCGGAAGAAAGAGATTTCCTTTCTCTTTGGGAGTCATTTGTTCATTCACTGATGTGTTGGTTAGCACACTGAAACGTAACGCTCTGAGAAAGAAGAAGAAAAGAAGTGTGTGAAGGGGAAACTGAGAGGCCAGGAATGTAGGAAAAAGGGGGAAAACAAGTGTCTCATGCTCTGATGAACCAGAGGGCTGCTGCCACATTGTGATGAATATTTAACAAGAAGATAACATTGAAGGCGCCATTAATTAAAATCAAATGTCTGAAAATTTGATTAGCAGTGAGACTGTGCCTGCAGCTGAATGAATAAATGATTCTTTTGTTCTGCTCTAAGGCCATGTTAAGGGAGAGAGAGCATCTTGTCAACATTTAGCCTTTGTTGGCAAATATACAGGCTGCATGTGTAAAGGACGTATGGGGCTGGAGACAGGGCAGGAGAACGGCACAGTGCATCCCACTGAAGTGAATTTACATTCATCACAGTGCATTGTATTCAGTTTCCCTAACCAGAGGTACTTGAAACTGTATTTAGCTAGCTTGGTGACAGCGGTGGCAGAGACAGGATGTAATTTCCTCAAATAATGTAAACAATGGCAATAAGCTGCTTAAATCTGAAATTCTTCCCATAATTTATTATCCTTTCTTGGAAATTACACCGGCAGCAGTGTAATACTTGTGAGGGTTTACTGTATGCTGTTGATGAAAGCAAGAAATGCAAAATTGCTGCCCTTAAATGCATCTCACACATATTTACATCAATAAGCATGACAATTATAGTGAATAGAACTGGTTGAAACCAATAATACAGGCTTCTAAACATGGCAGTGCATTTTTGTTCAGTAGTCTTCCTCTTACCATAAAAACACACTATGAATTGAAGCCTTAAAACCTCATATCCTGAATTTTTTACATTTCTGCCAGTGTTTCTAGTTGTTTTTGTAGTCTGGACGCATTATTTTGTATGGCAGAATGCAGTCAGATTAGTAAAGCCCAACCTCTTGACCACAGTAAAACAGAGTTTGGGGGGGGGGTCAGGAGGGCAATAAATTGTCCATAATGCAATACTAGAGAAAGCACATTAACACCTGGATAGAAGACTGTAGAGAATAGATGTACAGATACTGTGTTGTTCACACACGACAGTGTTATTTACACACTTCACTAAACTCATTTACAGAGAGGCTGGTTTTCCTTCTCTCTCTCCCTCACTCGCTCAGTAGATGTTTTTAGAGGATCTAAAGCCATGGTTCTTATATGGTATGGCGGGGCACATAACATTTACTTTATTTAACATTTACTCTCATTTATAAATGTTGCTTAACTTTGTTAGAAAAAAAAAATGTTATGCAGTCTTTAATATTTTATAAGGTATGTATCTGTAAAGTAAATACTGTAATGTAAATAATAAATAACATACTGATAAGATACTAAAGATTTTTAATGACTGTAAGTATCATCGCTGTCAGGCACAAATCTCCTATCTCAATTTTCTATGATTTTCTTTTTCCATAAAACAGTGCCATTGGTTGCCTTGCATGTTGGTGAGTAGGTTTTATGAACTTCTAACCAACTGAAAGAATAAAAAAAAAATTGTTCTCAGAACAACACAATATTCATTCATTTCATAGTGGAGTGTTGTTTGTTTAGTGTTTGTATTAACTTCCTTAAAAGTAGCAGTTTTGAAGACAGGAGGTTTGTGCCTGACATCAATGACATACATGTGCTAGCTCTGCCCTGTCAGACAAAATGATCAGCCATCTTTGTCTACTTTTTGCCAAAAACCCAGGAACTTCATTTTGTCTGCGACAATTAAGGAAAAAACTTGAAGTATGTAAGGTTTTTTTTCTACTTTGCGTAATATTCTACAAGCAACTTGCAACAGTAGAAGGAAGAGAAAGGTTCATACATCAATGAACTCTGTTTCTTATTAAAAGAGATCAGCATAGCTACAAGCTAATAGTCTCACTCTCTTTGATTTCATAGCATGCTACACCTTTGTTTGACCTCATACAGAAAAATCTGAGTAAGATTCAAAATTACCACTGCTCCTTGAATGTCGCTGCTCTAAATCAGCTGGAGTGAGCAGTCCCCTGGACTTAAATTTTAAGAATAACCCCAAAAGCGCTGTTATTTTCTCTATTTGAGTAAGAAAATCATTTCACATCACAGTGCAAAAGTATTCAGTATATATTTGCAGACAAAGTTTATTGCTTTCAAATAGGAGTTGAAGGGCGCATGTGACAGCAGTTTATGATATATTTAGCTGCTTAGATGTCATGGTTTTTCAGTATATCTGTCTGGCATCTGCTGATTCAACTGCCCGAGTCAATTGGGGCTTCCCTGTGTAGAGTTCGCATGTTCTCCCCATGCATAAGGGTTTCTCTGAGATGCTTAGTTGCTTCCACAGACCAAACGTCTAGGGTTAGATTTGGTGGCTCTAAATTCCTCCTAGGTGTGAGTGTGAAATACTGTCTGTCTCTCAGTGTCAGCCCTGTGATTAACTGGCTCTAAGTCCACGATGTACCCCACCTTTTGCCCACTGAAAGCTGGGATTTGCTCTCGACAACCCAGAGAGGGAGAAACAGTTCAGATAATTGAAGGATGGATAGATATCTGACACTTTAAATAACAATTTCAGGCTGTCAGTGGCAAGAGTAAGTAGTTTTTATTGATCTATTTGGCACATTTGCCTTAGATTATCATTGTGCCTGGCCCTAATGGTTCCACAATGTTTCACAATACCAAGCATTTATTTATTAACAAAAAATAAATACTTATTAAAAAGAATAAATTGCGCAACTGAATTTTTTTCTGCAGACATAAATTAAGGTCATGTTAATTTATACTCTTCATGCAAGTTTTTAATGATACATATCAGAGTTACTTGCCCATCAATGAAAAATCAGAAGTTCCTGTTGTAATTTTTTATAACTAGACCAAACGTTTCTTCATGAGACTTCTTATACGTGCACAGACTCCAGAGAAGGCAGGGACACTCCATGTCTGCAAACACTATTTTAATTTTATGAAATAAACAAACCATCTCATTATAATTTCAAACTGCACAAACAGCCTGCAGCAATTTCTCTAAATTCTTCTTAAATTCCTCATACTCACTGGCACGTTTTTTAACGCTGTGTCCATGTCGTTTGTGTTCAGAGCATGCACAGGCATAACTAGAAGCACAAATACAAACACAGCAAAGTCTAAACTCATTTTTAATGTGAGTAATACATGTCCAGAGTTCATAAGAACACTGAAAGTACAGCCATATGCTGATGCTCTTTAAATATTTTCTTTTTATTTAGGTTTCAGGGCTGGGTTGCTCTGTGCCTGTAGGGATGACACAGTAATGTATTGCTTGTTGCATTTATGGCGTGTTTGCTTGCAGCATGTTTGCAGTAAAACTACTGTAGCATGGGTGTGTAGGTCTGTGCACGTCTGTGTGTAAATGGTCGGTCGTCACCTGTGATACAGCAGGTGACCCTGCGTCTGAGGCACTGATGTACTGTGGCACCGACATTTAGCAGTCCCCATCTGCAGGCTCTCACTTGCCCTGAGTTATAGGCCAGTGTGACAGCTGTGTTTGTTTGTGTTTGTGTGTGTGGATGAGAGAGAGAGAGAGAGAAGGAGAGAAAGAGAGGCAAGGAGAAGACAGGAATAAGCAAAAGCATAAGCAAGCAGAGATCATTCAAAATAATCTTTGATTTTGAAGCAAAAGTTAAATTTAATATAAAATCAGATTTTCTTTTTAATTATCCAGCATGTGCAACTTTTAGCAAGCATTTTTTTGAAATGAAAAACAAATACAAGGCAAGGAGATTGAAAAACATGTGACATTATTTCGGTAATGGCATCACTTTAAAATTTTGTAAGTAAAAACGGAAGATTTTCCATTTGCTATAGAAAAAATTTTCAAGGACCAAAATGGACCCAAGTATGTGTGACTGTCAGTGCATTTAAATGAATTTATTTGTAATTGAGCAAACTTTTATACACATTTTATATGAATGAGTACACATAAATGCAGACTGAATATAACTACATATACACTGTAAATCAATGTATTTAGTTACTCAATCAACAGCATTATTTTCATTCGTATGTCTCTATCCAAAATTAACCTCAATCATAAAGTCAGCAACCCATGTGTGTCTTATGGTTCTTGCCATTTGTGGTATCTGCTTAACTCGGCACAACTGCATGGGTTGGATACTTCCTGCTTAGTTTTTCATGACAGAAAAACTGTATCAGTACCTCTATTAGGTAGGTGGGACTGTCACAGTCTGGCTTCACTAACCCACGGTGGCATCCTCACAATGACAAAGAAGGAAACAGAGGGGATAGAGCTGTCAGCCCCTTTGTGGCTGTGTGTAACTGTTAGGAGATGAAGTTTGTTTCAAAGATGGTTGCAAGCAGCAAAACAAAAGTGGAAGACAGTCTGGGAAGTGATTCATCATTACAGAGTCGACAGTGGAAGTTGTTTAATTTCAATGTTGTACAAATATCTGTGCTAGGTACTTGGTACAATCCGAAGTGGAATACCAGAACTGAGTAAAGTCGAACCGAGTCAAGCTGTGCAGGCATCTTAGCCAAAAAAAACAGGACAATGAAAAATGCAGAGCCGTGCTCCCCTTGTTTTTCACAGTTTAATGTTATTGATTTCTGTCTCCTTCTCTGTTCATTAGTCTTTGGGTGTGTTCACTCACCAACATAAGTTAAATATCATTGAGGACAAATTATAAATTTAGCTAAACTAGTGATGATAACGGTGAAGGTATTGACAGCTGGATTCCAGAATTGTGCGCCTCTTACCTAAAGAACAGTTCATACATGAATTCTCTAGGGAGCACTCCAGGTGTGAAAATGACCATAGATATTTGATATCAAGCCATGCCGCATTAAAATATATTACTTGGTATCTGAATGCCCAAAATGGATGTTACCACATTGAAAACAACTCTTAAGATTTCCAAGTTGAAATTATTTGAATGTTTTTCTTACATTCCAGATAAGCTCATCATCTTTCGGGGTCACTGACTTTGTTAGACCTAATACTGATATAGAGCATCTGACTCTGTTTAACTAAATATGTTGTAGGCTGCTAAAACTCAAGCTCAGTTGTATGCCATGCTCTGAAGGTCTAATAATTCATAATACCACAAAACACTGCACCCAATATTCATCTGGTGGTTGTTTTCAAAGCAGATTGGCTAGAAGTAGATTGTGGTGTATCTGAGTGATGGAGTTGAATACCTACCTTTCTCTTGCTGACTCACTCAGTCACTAAGTCACTCTTCTTGTGTGCATAGAAACCTAGGGGATAAAGGTGCACTACATGCCTGGTTGTAAATAATGACTATAGAATAAAAACAGATACAAGCAAGGCAACAGATTTTAAAACTAGAGACTGAAATGATGTTAATCAGTCTAATCAATAGGAATACCACTAAATAGTGCAACAGCAGTATGAGGTAGAAGGCTTGTTTTAGAGTTGCCTTAATGGATTATGATATTTAACAGCATCTAGGACAAACAGTTTTTTGTGACTGTTTCTCTTTACACAAGAGACTGTGTACCTTTGTCCTGAAGGCTGAAGCTGAAAGTGCTGAATTAATGAAATGATTACACAATAAAATGTTTGGCGGGAGAGATTTGTTTAATTATCCAGCCTTTTATTTTAGACACAGAGCTAAAATCACACCAGTGCCACTGTGGGTATTTTAATCTTTTATCACAGCACCAGAATAGATTTTTGTTTGGTCAATTTGACAGCTCCCCTTGTAGAAACAGCACAAGGAGATAACAGTGCTGACAGATAATCAGCTAAATGAGCTCTGGTAGGATACTGGCATTCCACAAATGCATTCATTTGTAAAATATTATTTCCCAAGTGTTAATTAAAAAGTGTTAACAGTGTTACCCATGAGTGCTGCTATTCTGTTTTACTAAAGGATGTGCACCCACTGGAGGACTGTGTGGTATACTGGAGCTCTGCCTAAGCCATCATTAAACTTATGTAATTCTAAATGTTAATGGCAGAAAACCAATCAAATATATCAAGCGTAACACTGTTGGGACGTGTTGTTAAGTGATATGAAAGACTTATTTCAGGGATGGATTTCATTAAAAATATTAACACTGACACTAGTTACAACTAAAGTGTTAGTTGACATTATCAGATACAAAAGAAAATTGGACAGCTCTCTCTTAAAGGAAGAGGGCACTTGCTTTGCCTGAGGGAAACTGTACTTTGAAATGAATTCTGTCCCAATCAGAAAACAGACCATAGGCCTCTTTTCTTTGTTCCTCTTAAATCTGTCTCAAAAACAATAAACACAACATGATTCTGCCTGTGGCCATCTTATATAATGTATATATACATTATATTTATATATTTATATAATGCTACTTTTAAGCAATGACAATCAAATTTAACTTTGTCCCAAAAGCACACAAAAGGTTTTTTGGAGGAGCAAAAATGCAAATATGATTACTTGTTGCTCAACGATTACATATTGTGTGGCCAAAATTAGGGCCAGAGGGCCCCCTGGAATCTACATTGGTCACTTTATGCCAATCAAATTTTGGACAGTGATGGCTTTTCATCATGTCAGAGGTTATAGTTATGTAAAAATCATTCTGGGTAAAAAGCAGACTTCTGTTGGCTGCTTCTAGTAAATGTTGTATTACCTGGAAAATTTGTTCCGTGGGTCCATCTGACTCCAACTGCTTTAACATTTTTCAACTAACATCAGACATACCATCCTTAACTTCATTTTTTATTTTAAATCTATCAAACCTAAAACAAAATTTAAATGCAGCTTTATTAACCTACATCAGTCGTCACTGCTTCGTAATGGTTATAGCTGTTAATGATCATTTTGAAACTACCTTTCCAACCATATAGAGGGAGGGGAGGACACTATTTTAAGTGAAATTCTGCATCTCAGGGAGCTAACCTTCAACAGATTTCAATTCAGTAGTAAGCAATATAATAAAGACACACTTCTGGCATCCATAAATATCACTGATATGATTTTTCATTCTTGTCCCTTTGTCCCTGCTTTACCCCAACAATCTTTCTGTGAAGGTCTGTTCAACATTGATCTGGTTCTGCTCAAGTTTCCCTGCTACTAAACACATTTTTTTTTTTTTTTGCCATTGTTACTGTTGCCAAATGTGGCAAGGGACTATACTCATAATGGCTTCAAATTTGGTCTGAATTTTTGTGACACACTAATAGATAAATTAGTATTCAAATGTTTAGATTTATTTGAAAATCTTAATTGCACCCTTTTAGTGACTTTGTGTTTGATGTGGTGGCACAGTGAAAACATTATACTTGAGGGGAGTGTTACAACAAGTAACTGAGAGTGACCACAGCACTTGTCTCAGATGTCCCCAGAACATATTCCTGTAGAGTCTAGACAAAAGGTCTTTTTCGATATTCGATTCTTGTCTGAAAAGCCTTCCATTCAGTCCTGATTACAACAGGCTGTTTAAGTGTGTGTAGCTTTATGTTACAGAACTTTGTCTGACAACACCCCTTTCAAATGGCAAATGTGGCTTTGGCTTTCTAGCATTATGCTCTAATGTTTACTATGCACAGACATGCATAGGTATGTTCCAACTGCTGAAGGTATCTGCAGAATAAACAAACCCGTGGCTCAGGAAGTGTCTCCCATCAGGGGGAGGTGGCACATCCCATAATGACATCATAAGGGGAAAATATCCAAACATTTATTTTCTGAAAGAAGAGGAGTGCAAAAGATGGAGAGAAAGAACTTTTCCGTGTTAGGAGTAGTTGTAGATGGGCCATGGACACATATTTTGTATAGTAAATATTAAAACATGTTTTGTACATTATATGTGACCTTTGAATAAAATGGAGCCCATGGGGCCAGTAATTTTGGACTGTATATTTACATGTTAGGACCCTAGACAAATCAGTATGCCACAGAATGAAAGAAAAGAAGGGAACTGGCCTGTGAAGTTGACCTTAACAGTAACTTAGCAACTTATTTTTGTTGTCAGCACTAAAATTTAATGTGAGCCAGATCAATCAGCTGCATGTTATTCAAAAGCTGGCACCAACACTGCTCATCCTCAGCACAAGCATATATAATAGTAATCCACACCCCGCTTTGGACCATTCACAGGTCCCATCAAGGGCCCAGTCATTTCTGTGGGCTGGCCTGATAACTCAGCCTGACTGACCCTTGACACCTTCACATTTGACAACTGTGCTCTCCTTGGTTTTATGTATGTAATCATATGCATGTATGTTCTTTATTTCCATTCATGTAATCTGGCTTTTGCCAATCTGTATATATAGTTACTCACATTTTCAATATTTGGACGAAACAGGATGTGACTGTCTTTCAGTGGGCATAATAAGCAAAAGTCATTGTAAAGTTTATATTACTTAGAACACTTAATTGCAAATATCCTCACCTTCCAGTTCTTTATATAGGTACTTTATACAGATCTATTTCTTATACCCTCCGCACTTTTGCACATATCTTGATCTTTCCAGTACTGATCAAGTATAACAATGCACCCCAGTAAAAGCTATTATGACAATCTCTTGAGCTCCATAGTTTGGAAACGTATATGATCTAGACTACATAGGGTTCAAGTTAACTCTTAAAATATGACATGTCTTCACCAAGAGTTTTCAGGCTGCACAGAGGCACAGTTGTGGGCCCCACAGTTCTGCTGGGGGCCCACTTTCCATCCAGTGGCCACTTGCATCACAGCAGAGGCCTAGTTCAGCTGCACTGTTTTTAGTTATGCCACCTCTCTATGCATTTAAACATTTTGCTGACACTTTTATTTTTATTCTGGTTTTGTTTTTTAATAAAAAAAAAAAATATTTCTAAATTTCCGTGTGGTTTATTATGCATTAGAGTAACTGTAACCTTCAAGTTCAGTAACCTCTGTCTGATTCTGATTCTAAGAAAAGCTCTTTTTTTAATATGTAGATCATCACCTTCTTTGGAGGCCAGGTGTACACCAACGAGGCAACAGGCAGTGAGGCCAGCCGCCTGTCCTTTGCAGGGGAGTACCTGGGAGGAGACGCCTCCCTGCTGATCAGTGACCTGCTGCAGTCCGACTCAGGAGAATACAACTGTAAAGTCAAGAGCGGGGGAAAGTACCACTGGAGCCAGGTCAACCTCATTGTGCTGGGTAAGTGATTTCAACACAATGAATATAGATATATTCACCCAGAATGCAGGTGGGTATCAGCACAGGTGCACACATGCATCATAGTATGTCGAGACACGAACCCATTTGTCCATACATACACACTCAGTTCATTACACTCATACACGTAGTGATCTAATCACTGCATCATTAGCCTGGCACAATTCCTCCGCCATGCTGACTGATCTAATGATTCAATTTGATTCAGACAGTGTGATTTGATTGTGCTCATGCTGTTTGGGTTTGTTCAGATTGGTTTTTTGATGAGGTGAGACCAGAAATGTAGGACCCGCTCTGGAACTGCATAAAACTGATTGATTCTCTTGGCGTCTGAGTTACAGGCAAGCATCATGTTGAATTCCCTAAATTCCTACTATATTGCCCAGGCTAATACATTTATGAGAGAAAACAGACAACATACCCTGCTCTAAATCGAAGGGACAGTCTGTAATGAAATTTAGTAGTTCAAAACAACATAAAAAAGCCCACTGCCATTAAATCAACAATAACTCTAAAATAAGAGGGTCTAGAATATATTTTAAAAAGTTGTGTATTACCTCTTAAACCACAGCAGAAAGGGCTTTTTTACATCCACACTGCAAGTCTATTGTCTTTGTTTAAGAATGAAATTTTGTCTTACATTTATTTTAGCTTGTATTCTCCTGACATGTCAAGACAAATATCTACTATTTATATATAATGATGGAAAAACATCTGCCAAATGTGTAAGTATTTTTTCCTCATGCAGAGTAAAGAAATTAGACATACAGGATAATTAGATTGTAAATCTAAATTTTTTTTTACACCTAACAAGTGAAATTTAAATGTGAAAAAATAATACATTGCAAAACACCTTAATTCATATCTTGGATTTAGCTGGACTTTTAGTGAGTGTAGCTAATAAAAAAATCATGAATATTTTAACCATAAATTGGCCTTTTTAAGTTCTGGGTTTTTTGCAAAAAGCTCTATGGTAACATTGGTCTAAGTCGGCACATTTTAAATAGCAAAACAGCTCTGAAGGACAAAAGGCAAAAGGGAGCTGCTAGACACAAAAGCCAGCTACAAAGTCCAGCGGGAGGAGCAAGATAACTCTCAATGTCAGAAAAGCAGGAGATTTATTAAAACATCATGGGAGATTAGTTCAACCAGCAGTTTATTGCTTTTCTAATGGAACAGTCTGTTAATCCTCCCTCTCTCCTCTCTTCCATTAAGACATTTCAGCGAGTTAGTGCCTCGATTTTTACAAATTGCCCTCAGCTTTGCAGTGACACTTTCGATTTTGAGAGACGGACATTTTCTTTTTTTCTCTTCCTCTTGCTCCCACCGCCAAGATAATAGCTTGGCAGCCAAGCTGGTAGCTGGCTTGGCATGAGACAGTGTGTGTGCACACCAGGGTTTATGCCTCCAGTGGTTGTGTTTATGTTTATGCGCAAGCTTGCATAGTAATGTCCGTATGCCGCCTGCACTGCTCCTGCTGTAGAGTGTGTGGATATGGGTGTGCATTTTTTTAATTACTGTGTTTTTGTCATTATTTTGTGTTTGTTCGTAGGCAAATACAAAAGCTGTGCTATCGTTATGTGTGTGTCTGAGGTTGACCATTCCAACTCTTCCTGCAGTTCAGCGTAAATGACCCTGACAGAGCTGTGGGAAACACAGACGGACAGGGCCGGGAATGGAGGAAAATTTTGTTAGATGCACAAAGGGAGTCATACACATAATCTATTTGGCTTTATGTACTTGCCAGCACTTTCTCACCACCTCATTTTAGTCTTATAGAGCTACTGACAGTGCTACTCTGCTGACAAGCAGCAGCCAAATTCAGGAAAGTCAACCCGCCGCAATGACAGTGCTACAAAAATACAGAATTGATGTTTAAATATAGTTCTCTACTGATCTAAAAATAAGTCACATGGGAGGGACAACAGACAACAGTCTGCTACCTCCTCCTTTGATAGCTTTGCAGTGTCTCTCAGCATGTTTCCAAATAGAGCAGCTCTGCCAGGCTCAGCAGGCACCAGCTATACTGTACTGTGCCTCCAGCTACTGGACTGTAACAAACCTTTGACCTGTGGAGAGCATATTCCCACAAGCGTTCACCGCCAGCTTTCGGGTCACATTGATCCATACCCTCTGGGACTGTTTCATGCATCCGCGCTGGCAAATGTTATAGCTAAAGGCATTTTATTTTTTTGTATTGTCAGTGCACCCATCTGTCAGTCTGATCATCCAACTGTCCATCCAACAGACTCTTGTTCTACTCAATATCTGCAGTGTCTCTCATAATGCTTCTAATGTTCTGCAAAACAATTTTCTTTCCTTTTAAAACACATCCATATCTGAAGATTTGAAGGGGAGAAAGTGATCATGATTTACATTTTGTCAGGCTCCACCCCCACTTACCGTTGCCAGGTTAAAAAGAAATATTTTCGTACTTCCTTCCCATTTTGGGCAACGAAATATACCACACAATGTGCCTAACTTAAATTCATTTTTGATGTGTTTAACTGCCATGTCCTATTATA
This sequence comes from Cetoscarus ocellatus, assembly GCA_037902135.1. Lineage (NCBI taxonomy): Eukaryota > Metazoa > Chordata > Actinopteri > Labriformes > Labridae > Cetoscarus > Cetoscarus ocellatus. Next base: position 392,988 of record JBAMNC010000234.1, on the reverse strand, counting down.
AAAAGAAAATCATACATTGAACATTGGGTCTTAAAAGTTGGGGCATCAGACAAGTGCCATGAAGTTGTTTTGTTTACTTATTTTTACTTAAACAGGTATCTTCATGAAATTCAGGTCTGCTCACGAATAAAAGTATATAATTAAGTTTAACCCTCCATGTGCCAGTTTAAGTGCATGGCATGATGCACTGATAATTTTACTAAACCAGAAAAAGAAAACAAATAAAATAATTTTAAAAAATGAAAAAAAAAAAAAAAATTTTCCTTAGTTCAGATATTCTATAGGGGAAATCTTTTTAACACAGTCTGGGAAATGCCAGTGATTATTGGAGGAACTTATTTGAGAGCATTTATGTTTATAAGCTGTATCATCTTTAAGAAAAAATGAAGAAAGTGAAGGAAACAATGCTATATATATTATGCCTGAAAAGTGAACATTTTGAAATATGTCCATCAAGTTATTGTTTATGAACATTATTTTACTTTTACAGCATCAGATGATTTTCCTAACTTCAGTCCTGTTGTAACAATTAAAATGATCACTTATTTTCCTCCATTTAACCTCTGTATGACTTCATTTTACTTTGTGTCCCTGATATTTTTGTGGAAGAAAATTTTGACTTCCCATATTCAAAACATTGGAAACAAACCCAGTCTAAGATTTGTCAAAAATTGTCTTTTTTTGTACTGTTTACCCCTGTTTAAATTCCCCATTTTCACTAGATAAAGTGCAGTCTTTGCACAGGAATACTAAAATGAGAAAGTTTTTCCATTTGCTGTTAAGATTTAACAGCTACAATTTTAAAGCCTAAACACATCACAGCACTTCATGAAAGTTACATATCAATATGCTTCAGTAGCTATATGATCAAAAATCATAGTTATTGCCAATTTAAATGAGGCAGTTTCGGCCCAAATGGATTAATTGTGCACACATTGATTAATGCTATGTTAATGTTGACAGATTTTAACAGAGAGTATACATTTGTTAAAAAAAAAAAAAAAAGAAAGAAATGAAAAGAAAAGAAAAAATCACAATTCTGTCAGGTTGAATATTTATGGTTTTGTTGTAAAAAAAAAAATACCATAATCTTAAAAAAAACAAAAAAAAAACTTTAAAACAAAAAGTCCCATTTGCTTCAAAGTGGGTCACTGGTTCATGAGGGTTTGTTCCATTTTGGGTTGGCATCATAACCATAAAGACAGCGTTGCAGTTAATTCCATGAGGATGACCCTAAATCTCTTTTCAGCTCTTTTACTTTTTCCAAATTACCCATCTCTGATGCCAGTTATGTCAGCTAATTTTAGCTGTTCTCCCATGGCACATCAACATTGTGCTAGTCTGCAAAAGAGGTAAACAAGATGTGTCATGTTTTCCAGTCTGACTAACCAGACTAGCATTAATGTTTCCCCCTTAAATGATGTTTGTGCTATTTAGAGTAGAAACATGAACTAACAACAGCATTTTGTGTCAAAACTGCCTATCCTAATTTTTCAGGATTTTCTTTTTTTTCTGCATAACACCACTATGGATCGCCTTCCGTGTCTGTGATTGAGATAAATAAATTGGAAACCTATTGCCAAATTTGAGAGCTGAGGTTCTTGTCTGACTGCAGCAATTTGTAATTTATCCAGTCAGTGACAATTAAGATACTTAAAACCATCATAGTGTCACATATCACATCACAGTGTCTGAAATGTTTTCTCTTATCTTCAAACACATGTAAGTTTTGTATTATTGATGGATTAAATTGACAGTCCAAAGACATTTTTTTCACCTTTGGTTAAGGAAATGGAATGGAAAAATTCTAGATAAAGATGAAGATACCTTGAGTTGCACCCCAAGTACATCATCTAACCATGCTGAAGTAACAAGAGTAAGGGCACAATTTCTCCATAACACACTGAAAAGATTTTACATGTGCAAAAGTTTGTCTGGCTTAAAGATGAAAGGGCTTTCTAATTGCTTGGACCAATGAATAGCAAACAACTGTTTTTTACGTTGGTTGGATATTAAATAGCTGCCAGTATCTTTGGAGCTGGCAGGAAGCTGAAAATGTAGGGCTTTTGTGGATCTTTCTTGCTTCCTAGTAAACTATGCATGTGAAGGTTAATGGCTTTTGAATAGTTAGCAACAGTTTAAGCTCTTTGCACCTTTAGAGCTGCACTTAAAATTGTTGTTAGAATTTTTTATATAATAGAAAACACTTAAGAACTTTGTAAGACATTTTTTTTTCTGGTTCCAGCTCTTTGTGAAGTTAAGTTAGTGTACTGTGCAAAACACATTTTACCTTAAGTTAAAGATTTTTTCACTGTGAGAGCAGATGAAGGCTGCACATGTTCTTTTTTTAAATTCATTTTACATTGTTGTCCGGTATGCTGTTAATGACACGGTTATGTTAAAAGAAGAAAGTTGTTGTCTTCTTTGGTTAGTTTTCATTCAGTTATACCTATAACATAGCGGCATGTCAATGCAATAAAAGCAGCTTGTCAACTTTCATTTTATCCCCTTAATTTTCCATACATGTACAAACAAATCTGGGAGAAAAGCTGTCACTGTCACTCGATCTAATGTGAATGTCAAGAACAGGCTCCTGGAAAAATGACTAAAATGCAGACACAGAAACACCCAGTCCACAATGGCAAAATTTCGGTTTACTAACAGTCCAAAGTTTGGTACATGGAATAGCAAACAACAGAGAGGAGAGACAAGGCTATAAATACACAAGGTGATTGGGTGGGATTAGACGCAGGTGCAGAGAGAACAATCAGGGAACAGCTGTGACAAGACGGGGCAGACAGCAACAGACCTGAAACAGAGACAGGGGTTTGTAATTTCAAAATAAAACAACACATTACATGAAATAATAAAAGCAAAAAAAGTTAACAGACAGGTGATCATGACAACAAAAGCTTGGCCACCTTTAGCATAGCCTTTCTGTAACTTTTTGTTGACAACAATGTAAGGGCAATGGGATGAACTTGGTGACTTCTCAGCTACCTGAAAAGTCTTAACAAACTCACTTTGAAAAAAAGGAAGAGCACAGTACTTGAGCCTAAGGTGCATCAGGAGTAGTATCATAATTTTGGCTTCTCTGTATGGATGTGGAATGTATTTATTGTTTCTCTCGAGGCAGTTCACAAAATAATCCTGTAATTATTTTACCAGTAAGCATGGTCAATAAGATCTGCATGTTGCCTATCAATTACAGACTACAGGGACATAAGTAAAAAAAAAAAAAAATCTACCTGGTCCATACATATGATGAGGGATAGATTTTTTTATTATGTAATTTAATTGAACAATGTCACTGTCTAATTTGTTTTACCATACAGTTCCTAACAGTCATCTGTTTGGAATAAAATGTTACTTGTTATCATATATAAGATATTGTACTGTAAGAAATCTGAATCATTATGGCCAAAGTAAAACACAAAAGAAATTGAGTAGCCATGGTAGATTCAGCAATACTTAATTAAAACAATGTAAATTACACTAGAACTTAAATGAATAAGATAAAATTAATAATGTATGTTAAACATCTCAACCTTATGCAGCTTAACAAGCCATATGTGTTTTTATTATCTCACTTCTGCTCCTCTGCTCTTCCCTTTATGTAGAGTTTTATTATAGGGGAGATATACACTGGTGTTGGACAGTTAAACTTTACTTTACATTATGGAATAACTCATGCTTCAGTAAAGTCTTCTGTTTAAAGAGAGAGGGCCCGCAAACTGTGATTCAGCTTCTGCATGGCATGTATAAATGTTTCATCTGCCCCTTTAAGTCCTTTTTATTTACAATGAATTGGATTTTGATATTATGATATAAAAGAAATATTTGTTTAAATTCTATTTTATTGAGACAGTAACTAAACAGCCACAGTTAAAGTAACTTCATGAATAAGGCTCCCATTCATGCCATACCACTACACAAAGCCTCTTTTTGTAGAGCCAGAGATGAATATATTATAATTATATTAAAATGGAGTGATAATATCAAATGAAATTATTGCTTTCATTAAGTTAAATAGCTTTGTCAGTGTTTGTTAACATGAACTTACATCTTGCTCTGTTATTAAAGTGTCATTGGTTGGATGCATCATACAAACAGTTTTTAAGCTTTGTGATTTTCTTTTGCATCAGTATCTTATTGTACTTTTATCTTGTGTTGTACATACACAATGAGGGTTTGTGAGAAAATGCGAGAAGGGTAGTGTTTGTGATTGAAATCCTCTTTGTTCTAAGAATTATTTGATATTATGGTCTGTTAACAAAAAATGTTGGGCATGTTGCTAATGTTTCTGGCCTTGCTTAATTAATCACACTGCTACAAATGTAACAGGCTATGCTTGTGGCCATAGGTGGAGCCATGAGTCAACCTACAGGCCTGAGACCTCAAGTGTTTTCCAAAAGTAGTTAACCTTTGAGATAGTAAATAAAATTATAGCCCCAGACATCCACAGGAAAAAAAATCTTCTCCTAGTTGAACACAACAAAACAATGCTTTTTTTTTAAAGGACTAAAACAAATGTTATTTTGAAAGCTTTAACAAGCTACAGGACTGTATATATATCACCAAAAAGTGTCCATTTAATCTAACAGCCTAAAAGGAATCAAATTAACAGGGGACCATGCACGAGGATCATCCATGGTTTGGACTAAGTCCCAGATATTTTCCCCTTCAAGACCCACCTTGCTCTTTGCATCATCCTGTGCCGAATAAGCAGCATTTGGACTGCCTCTTTCTCATGTCCTTCATGAATATTTACCAGACTCCTTTGTATTGTTCTTGCTGAATTGCTTCTCTGCAGTGTGATGTTATTGTTTTTCAAGGCACACTAAACTAAGTTAAAGGCATTAAAAGGCTTAAAATACTGTACTAATACCTTAAACAAGGCATGCATAATATGAGAAACATACAGTTTGTCCTAACATTGTCCAACATTGGAATAACTACAGTAATATATGGGTTTTGATAATTTAATAAAATATAACACATGCATGTAAGTTATAACGTAGTGTCCTATTTGCTGTTCTAATGTTTCATACAACATCTGCTGACATCTGACTGCACCAAAAGGTATGAAAGCAGTGCTGTTATAACAGGAAAATTCACTTGACCACATTAAAAATGTTGTTTGTAACATACTACATTGTGTTTATAGCAAAGGCTTAGATTGAGATAATGATAAAATTGTAACGAATTGTGCAGCCTTACCTCAAATTAGTTGGAAATGTTGCTCAACTTGAACCGGTTTTTAAATTCCATCTGTATATCTGATGGGTTCTGTCTTCAGCTGAAATACAATTTGGGTTTAAAATTCAGCTGCTCTCTTTGAGGTATTTCATGTAAAGACAAGGGTTGACTAAATGCAAAAGTCAGAATGATATAACTGTGTAAATGATTATGATGACTGACTTTTAATCTGTGTGATTTCTGTATGTTTCTACAGTTAAACCCTCCAAGCCAAACTGCTGGATGGATGGCAAACCCCTGGAGGGGAGTGATGTCAAGCTGAGCTGTAAGTCCAACGATGGATCTGATCCCATCAGCTACAAGTGGGAGAGAGTGCTGGACAAAGGAAAGAGCCTGGGCAAGTTGCCAAACCTGGCACTGATAGGTATGAAAAATAATTGGCACAGGCTTACATGCTGATTCACCATTCAAGGCCTCTGCAGAGAAATGCTGTAAAGATTCATTTCAGACTTAGTGATTTTTATGGGCTGCATTTATCCAAGGAGGAGTTTTGCTGAGTAAACTGCCTTGCCATCACTTCCTCTATATTCCACATTCGTATATTTGCAAACAATGGCCCACGCAGTTACACTCCCCTTGTGGTTCTCTGGGCTGATTCAGCAGAATAATTAACTAAAGGGCACTTAGATTGAATCAGACTGTCCTAATTAGGCCATTCATTCTACATGCCTTTCTTATCTCTACACACCAAAGACCAAATTATGCATACTACATTGTTTTTTACAACAGAAAATCGCACAACAAAAACAGCTCTGTGATTTTTGGTTGTACTCTGTTGGGATAAGTTGTATAAACAGGAGGATCCAGGCTGATGCTGTGATCTGATGAAGTTTGTGACAGGGAAATATCAGCCTGGCTGAAGTATAGCTCCATGCATGAAGTCAGCAGGAATTCAGTGTTTTCTTGGACTGTGTGTAGAGTAGAGAAAATCAAATATAAAAGAAAACTGGACTGGCAGTTCCTGCTACATGCTGTAACAGAAAAAAGGGAAACGTTGGCTTACTAGTTACCCTGAGGCACTATTTATTCACATGATGTAGATTTTGGCTCTCCTCTTGGACCATAATCAGGCATTTCTGTCTCTAAATAGTAACACACACTATTTTTATCTAAAAAGCTAATAGAAGGGCAGTCCTCCCGACTGTTTACTTTTAAAACCGGCACAAAGACCCCCAGGGCGCCAACCTCTTTGTCTCAGTTTTCCCTTCAGTGTTCAACTGGCATCCGCAATGGCACGTGCCCAGACAAAAAGCTTCAAATTAATGACCTCCACCAAACAACACCTGTTCAGTCTAATTAGTTTTCATTGGACGATAACACACAGCGTCAGTAGCCATTATTTATGGGTCTGGTGAAAGGTAATATCACATGGTTGTCATTGGTGGGGATGACTTAATATCTCTCTGGGCTCCATCGCTCTCTCTGGCTTGCTCCTGCTTCTCACTTCAAGTCCTCTTTAGTGTGATGGGCCTTCATTACATCCGCCAAGGAGCTTATGGGTTTGCTGGCGTATGTTTGTTTGTCTGTTTGCTTGTCAGTCACCAAGATTATGTAAAAACTACTGAACAGATTTGGCTGAAATTTTCAGGTGATGTTGATGAGGGCCCAACTTTAAAATGATTGGATTTTGGTGGTGATCCAGATAACCACCATTAGCGAACGATTGCTTTTGCTCAATAACTGCCTAACTAATAGTGATATCAACATGATCCCGAGTGCTACGTGTGGGTTTTCAGGGTCAAGGAATCATATTATGATGGTAACTTTATCATGGAACTATTGCTTATAGATGTAACAGCAATATGTGAGCTACCTTAGTGGAGGTTTGCTCTCTCTGAGTACTGTCTAGTTCTTCAATAAACTCTCCATCATTGTCTCATGCTGCTTCCTTCTATTTCTAAGGCTCTTCAGCTTTCAGATGTCTGTGCAGTCCTGCAAATGTATTTAAAACTGAAGATAAACTTGGAAATTTCAAATATCCTCCTGAGTATTTAGTTTAAGAATTTTAAATAATAACGATGTCATTTATCAACACTACTCAGTACTACCTCACAAGAAGGTTATGTTTTTGTTAGTTTGTCTGTTTGTCCATCTATCCATTTGTGAGTAAGAAAACTCAAAAAGCTTCCAACAGATTTTGAAAGAAATTTCAGGGATTGTTGGTTATAACACAAGGAAAAACCGACTAAATTTTGATGGTGATCTAAATCCTGATTCAGATAAAGAATTTTTTTAAAGATCTGTTACTGCAACGATAGGGCAGTTTTCCACATTTTAAATAATTTCTCACCCAATACTAATGGCAATGCCCTGGTGGAGATTTGTGTTCTAGGAGCACTTCTAATTGTTCATGAATTACAGATTCTCCTTCGTAAAGGACATCAATCAATCAATCACTTTATATAGTGCCAATTCATAATAAGTGTTATCTCAAGACACTTTACAAGTGAGCAGGCTGAAGATAAACTCATTTTATTGATACACATACAGTGCCCACCATAAATGAGTACACCCCTATTAAAAGTAATGTTTTAATCAATATCTAAATGAACAAAAAAACAATTTCCAAAGCTTTGAAAAAGCTGAGTTTAACATTTCCTTTTTTTACCATAAGATGGAAATACGGGAAATATGATAACTTTATTTAGCTTTGCCCCCACCCCTTTGATTGGGGTGTACTCATTTTTGCATCTTGATCTTAAATTGAGAAAAATACTTTTTTGTGTGTAACTTAAAAAAATCTTGTTTGCAATCAATGGCCCACATTTGGGGGGGGGGGGTATTTTGTGGTATAGTATGCCATTGGAAATGTTGATTTTGAAAGGAAACTAAAGGTTTTCGGACAAAAATCTGAAAGGGTGTACTCATTTTTGCTGAGCGCTGTAATTGGATTAATGTGTACATTACATGTGAGCAGTGAAATGGACCATACAGTTCTAGAAATCTGGTAGTTTGAGTGTTAATTTCCATGGTGAAATGACTGTGAGGAATTAAGGCTCCTGTCTATAAAACGAATATGAGGCAGCGCAAAATCTTAAATATGACTGGTAGTAGCCTGTCTCATTAAAAGGTGAACTCTGATCAGAATTTCCTGCAACAAAAATTATCTGTGATAATCTTTTTAATGATAAGGCCTTGCCAAGGTTAGGGAATCCTCATTTTGGGCCATGACCCTGATAACTTAAAAAAATAATAATAATTAAGCTTTCTAGATCCATGTCTACAACTGAACATGTAAATGAGTTCTCGGGTCTCATAAGGAAGTAAGACAAGGAAAAAATAATGTTTGGGAGAATTAATTAAATAAAATTGTTTTTATTCCCCAGATCTCAAGAACCCTGAGATTGTGACCCTGAGGAATCTCACCATGGACAGCGCAGGTGTCTACAGGTGCACTGCGAGCAATGACGTGGGAGAGGAAAACTGCACCATTGTGGTCCCCATTGAGTCTGGTGAGGGATGGCAGGGGCGACCTTGCAGTGTTCACCTCACACCAAACTGCCACACTGATTGATGGTTATTGTTTCTACTTCAGCTGGAAATAGTTTAATTCCCCTCCTCTACCTCTCAGTCTTCCTCCTCACACCCTTCCCCCTCACACCCCAAGTGCTCCAACACTATGGAGACTGCGCTAACCGAAAATGGTGGCTACTGGTCAACACCTATGCTTCAACAGTTATGTTTCACTGTCACACTAATACATTCCCTGAGAGGCCCCAACAGTTGGGGTCATATCATGTGTGGAGAAAATGACACATCTGGTTGTTCAGCAGAAACAGGTTGACAGCCCTGGTGTGAAATTGAATTTGGGTGCTGTGGCACCAAACGCAAGGAGTGTTGAAATATACCTCCTATATTAGAGGGAACCTTAAGCATTTGTGAATTAAACATTAGGAATGAAACTGTGAATTCTGTGTTACATGAAGTGACTATATCTCTCATCACTCATCACTTTCTCTTTCCATTCACAGATAGGAACAATGTAGGGACAATAGCAGGCATAGCAGGAGGAACATTCCTCAGTGTCTTCATTATCATATCAATCATCTGGCTCGTCTTCCAAACGAAAGAGAAAAAGAAGTACGAGGAGGAGGAGACTCCAAATGAGATCAGGTTTGATCATTCTCTTGTCTTCTGGGACTGTTTTAAATTTTTTCAAGATATAATTAATTCTAAGATGCATGGGTTTGTGAGCGAAGGTGACCATGTGGGCTTTTCTTTTTGTATTTTGATATCTTTGTCCTCATGGCTGTTGCTGAGTTAGTGATACCATCCTCATACCTTTACTGGGTTCAAGCCTTCAATTGTATGTGAACTCCAAGTACAAATAAACTATGCATTGTATTATTAAATGGATTTCAAATGTGTGATGACTGTTTTAATTATAATTAAAGGCAATCAGACTTTCTAATTGGCAAAGCTGAACTAAAAGATGTGAAACTGCTGAGAATGGACTAAAGCAAAATCTGATGCAAGACAACATGAGTAAGGTGAGACAGAGGCAACTCTGTGTAAACATATACAATTTCTAGAACGCAGAGCTACCTGAAGGTAACCAAGAAAAATCCTAGGGTACAATTTACTGATAATTAATAAAAGGTCCGACACCAGTGCTAATGTCTGTTGCTCACTTTCTACATATCATTTCTAAATCTTTTTCCCTGATTTTGACTCTCTCTTCCATTAAAGCATTGAATCCCAAAAATAAAACTTAAAAATGTGTCTGCATAAGCATTAACCCCTGAAAGTATAAATAAAAGTCATGAAATTACTGTATGAGAGTTAAAGATTATCTCATGTATGTAAATACTGTATATTGAAGTAAATAATTAGATATATTTTATATGTATTTGAATTAATTATATTGGGTGATTTATTAAAATAGGAGATTGAAACACCAACTTAAAGAACCGGCTGCTAAAAAGGCATTTTGCCTTATAGCATCCTTCCAAGAAGAAACTTCTAGTGCAAAAAACTTAATCCAATGCAGAAGCACAAACAATTGCAGTTTCTTGGGTTTTCACTTGAGGTTTGCTGCAAAAGTCAGGAGTCCCATTTAGGACATTTAAAAAAATGTTAAGTTTAAAGCACAAAAAAACATGCTAACATTCTGTTCCAGAACAACACTTTGGAATAGATAGCTCCATTTTTTGTCATGCCATGATGTATCGGAGGTGTCAGGCATGTCTTTTTACATACAGTACAATGCATCACTGATTTTTCTCACATTTTGACAAGTCATAGCTGTGTGACACGAGGGTTAAAGTTACACATTATGCAAAATACAGTTTAAATGGAGTTCATTCCAAAATATGTCCACATGGCCTGTCTACAAACCACAAACATGATGCCATTGGGGGATATGCAACCACATCCAGGGAGAATACACATCCTGAGCCAGGTGTCTGTTCTGCCCACATTCGACTCCAGTGGAAGTATCACATCTAGGGATGTTTGTGCATCCACCGTAAATGTTAGAACAACCCACTGGATAGCCATAGCCTGATTCACTGAAGACGAGGTGGTCTGATATAAGTCATGAGGATTTACACTAAAATATATTGCTTTGACCTGGGCTGAAAGCAAGGACTTTCTAGGCATCCAGTACCCAAATGGATTCTTAGGCAAGAAACGATGTGAGTGTAAAGGTGTACATTTTTGCCTCTTTCTAGATTTATCCACAATTCTGTAAAGAAAACAGTTCCAATATAAGTGCCACCGTCTTTTGCCTCAAAATGCCTCTTCAGGAACCATTTTGTGACTTCACTGAGACTGCAACCTTGGTTCTGACATCATGTACATTGCCTGGCTTTGTTTTTAACCGTTCTGATCTAAGCACACATTTATTGTTAATCTGATAGTGTTACAATCAATTAAAAAAGAAAAACAGTTCATATAAACAATTAAACACATACTGACACAGCAACAGCCTCTTGTACTTGGATGTGCTGTCTACCTGTTTGAAGAAAAAACAACACACAAGAACAAGGTTGAGTGTCCATCGATTGTCTTTTCACAGCTTTGTTTTCACACCTCTGTTGCATTTTGTGCTTGTTTGTATGGGTGACTACAAAGCTGAAGGATCGCACCAGTGTTCAGAACTGTGTGTGTAGACCCTGTGGACAGCCAATGACACTTACAAAGGCAAAACATTTTTTGTGACAGACAGGAGTGGGTGTGCATATTTACCATTGTAAGATTGAATAATGCAGAGTGGTTGAGGGACATCTTCAGCTAAATAATGTAGATGTGGTGAAGTGTTTTCTGTTTTTATCCCATGTTCAGAGTCTCAGCCTTTTCCACTAATGTGCTCAAGCAGACCCAAGCTGCTTTAGTGACTCCTGAGAGTGGGTTTAGAACCAGTTTCAATGCTGTTTGAAGCTTTTTTTCAGGAGTTACAGAACTTTCTCTGATGTTGCTGAAAGTTACAGCTTCCCTGCAGTGCATGGCTGAGAGGTTTCATATTTGACTTTTTGTGAGAATCAAAAGCCTTTCATCAGCTCGCTATTATTACCAGGTGATTTAACCTTACAGCCCACACACTCTAGTGACCAAGGGACAATGATTTATGATAACTGCAAAGTTTTTGGTGATTAATGCTACTGTCATTATAAATTAATTTTCCCCATGCAGTTTCTTGTCCTCTGTGCTATTTTAAAAAGGTTTCCTACTCATGGCACAGAAGTTGAATAATACAGAAAAGTTTTCATTCCATTCTCAGCAAAAAAACTGTGTTTACCTCTAACAATTTTATTAGAAGAAACAGACATTTCAGCAGATATTGCTTGCATAGATATTTCATGCAAATGTGTTTCACAAAAACTCAGGGGCTGTGGGGTATTTAATGAACTATGAAAGAAACTCACATAATGCCATTCTCATGTAAATACAGTCTCAGAACAGTCATTGGGAATAAGGCCCTGCTTTTGTCTCACTCTCTTTGACATTTTTTTTTTTGTTTGTTTTTCCTTTGCTTGAGATGTGGCGTTTTTGCATTACGATGGCTGTGGGTTGATGGGCGAGTCATTCATTTGTCGGGAGGTTCGATCCCCAGCCACTGCCAGTACCTGCTGATGTGTCCTTGAGCAAAACACAAAGCCTCATATTGTGACAGTGGTGTTTGAATGTGTGTGAATGAGATTAGTTAATACTGACTGACACTCTACAAAGCAGTTTGCCATCAGGATGTGAATGGTTGACAGTGGCTTAATGCCAAGTTCAGTGATAAAAGCGCTCTCTCCCCCAATGCCTTATTAGTCTTATGCTGTTAATCTGTATGTTGTAGTCTTAAAGTCTCTTTTTTGGGGACTTGTTTTTAACAGGTCATGATTTTAGCAGGCACAGAGCTGAATAATTTGATGTTAAAAAAATCCTCATGTTATGATATATACCCTATAAGGTAAATGGACTTGAAAGGGGGTATATGATGCCAAAACAAACGAACTAATTATCTGCTCAAAAAATATAAAAAATAGAGACACTTTTACTTGATGGCCAACTTTTTAAAACTGTGAAAAACTCAAAATGTCTTAGGACAGTCCTGGACAGCCAGCTTAGCTTCTCTGAAAAATATGTTTATTAAGAATTTGAATTGCTCACAAGCAAGGAGTATCCTCCTCAAATTTTAAGAATTTGTCTGAAAAGTCATCATCCCATATGCGATCAACATCCCAAACTTCCCGAATGACTTATGACATCCAAACCATCACATGAACTGCTTTACTGTTTTATTACATAGATTTAGTTGCTGTTTCTTTGTTCTTGACTGTGTTAATGAATTTCTTTCTATTATTTGTATCAGGAGAGCCTAAGGCAAGTTTCCACTTTTGGTGGATGAGAAACATTTACATTAATCCTTTTTTATTGTGTAAGCCCACCAGCTCATGACATTTTGCTAATTTAATCAAAACAGTTAATGAGATATATTTGTTTTGCTTTGTTTTGTTTTCCACAAGGGTTAGCACAATGGAAAGTTAATAATAGAATGGAGCATTTAGCATTGTTTTATGAATATGGGTTCCTTTTAGATCTAAAATAATCATTCTCTTCTTTGCATTTCTATCTTACCACAGGGAGGATGCAGAGGCTCCCAAGGCCAAGCTAGTGAAGCCCAACTCTCTGTCTTCATCTCGCTCTGGTAGCTCACGCTCTGGCGCCTCCTCCACCCAGTCCATGGTGCACAACAGTGCCCAGCGCGGCCATCGCCCTCGCCCACCTGCCGTGGCAGCTCTCAAGGAAAATGGACAACCCCCAGGTTTCCCCCAGTCCCCACCAGCCTACACCACAGTGGTGCCCTCCAAGACCCCTGAGCCCCCCACCACTCCCAAATTCAACTCCAGGAACATGTCTGGGCCCACACCTCCAACCCTTATGGTTCCCGCACAGACCAAGGCCTTTCAGACTGTGTAGGACTGAAAGAGAGCCCCCACCCCGTAGCCATGTGAAACTTCCTCTCCCCAGCCCAAGCCCCACAGCCCTCTCCCAGACTGAGACTCTTCAATAAACAAAGAAATGCAACTAGTTAAAGGATGTAATTAAAAGAATCAATACTATAAGTCCAAAGTACTTTACATGAATGCATACTTAAAAGGGAAAATAAGACATGCTTGCCCCCTACTGAATTACATAAACCAACAAAACAAAAGAAGAAAGCAAGGCCTGAGATGCAACACTGTTTGTGTCTCATAGCTAGAGGCAGAACTTATTTTCTGAGCTCCTGCTTTTGGCTCTGGAAGACACAGGGAAGCACCGTGTGCAGTGAGGTTGAAGGAGCCCCCCTAGTAGAGCTTTTATTTATTTATCAAATCAAACGTATGCGGCATGCTGTGGAGGAGGAAGGGTAAAAAAGTTAAACAGGAAGGGCTGGATGATAAATAGATCCAGACTCTGAGCCAAGTACCAGTGGAGGTTTTTGCAGCTGTTGAGCTTTGGTCGACGACGAATGAAAGACAGATTCAAGCAAGGTGTAAACAAGGAGGAGCTATGAGCCAGAGTGAAAGACATTTCCTAATTTTTATTTCCTCTGATGAAGGGGGGAAAGGGGTGATGGGCGATAATCTAATACATGTCACCCTTCTCCTCTGCACCTGCTCTGAAGCTACAGACTCCCTTTGCCTCTCATGCATGGTCTGGGCGAACTATGCCCATCCATGCTAACAAACGCAGCTCGGCGTGTGCATTGTTTGCCTCAGGTGGCTCACAAACAGCTCATCTGCTTTGCCAATCAACAGGGGAGGTACAAGGATGTAGCAGTGACAGTAGAGTCAAACCAATGGAGTTGTCTACCCCCTCCCATACCCTGTCTGCATCTATGGACATCCTTTTTCTGGTACTGAGTATCTTCCCTGAATAATTAAATTGTATGTAATAGGCCTATAGCAAGTCAATACTTTAAATATAGGGAGTACTCATCTATAAGACCAGCTGGACTTGTATTGACTTTTTTTCTGTTCTTCAGTGTCTCTTCTCTGAAAAGAGTGTAAGGGTGACAGACAGCTATATGTCAATTCATCCATTTTTAGAAGTGCCACCAATTCCTTATTATTGATGCTTTTTTACACTTTTTGTTCACTTTCTTCACTCTGAACTGAAACCAAAATCTGTCACCATGAATGTGTGATGTACAAAGATGGTAGATTCTATTATTTTCAGCACCCTGAGTTAACTGAATTAGTATCCATGCAAAGGCACAAAGGACTGACTTTGAAGTGTTATTTTACAACTACCTTTGTCAGAATGAGGGGTATGATTCAAGAGACGTCAACTCTGTTTCTATAGGGTGTGTATGGTACCATTGTCAGTACTCTCCCAGGATCCATAACAATGCAGTGGCACTTGATTGCTGTCTCACTGAATCACCAGGTTCTGCTTGGTTATTGGTCAATCTGTACTACTAGCCAGACCCCCGTTTGCCGTAACAGGTGACAGGACCAGTGCAGTACGAGTGAAAGTAAGAGAAAAAAAGGGCAAGTAGCCTATCTAGTGTGCCTTTGCAATCCCTCTCCCATTTAATGTTCTTTTTTTTCTTTGTCCTTATCTTCAGCACACCAGTGGTTAAGTCTCTGTTCAAATCCAGCTTTAAGGGTCAACAGTAGCAACTACTGAGAGATATAACGTCAGAAGCATGCCCTAGAAATAACTGATGTAGCCAAGGGAGCACCAAGCAGAGTGAATTATCCATGGTGAGAAAGCAATCCTTTGCCATGGGACAATGTACTGTACATTCTGTAATCAGTCTTGTTTTATATTGTACATACAGATAGATATACGCACATGATGTCATTTACTTTAATAAATAAGGGTATGTGAGGGGAGATACGTCCCTCACAGAAGAGTCACATGTGATCCAAGAGTGAATTCAAATCTGCTTTCCATGCACATGTTGTTAGTACAAACGAGCCCCCCTAGCTCTAATATAAGACCTCCTTCTCATGAGAGGTGAGATCTTCAACAGTCCCGGCATGTCTCTCATGAAATGTTGTATTGATTTTATCGACTGCCCGAGAAAAAAACCTCTTCTGATTTTACTGACCCCTTGACCTCAACTCAATCACCACCTTGGTGTCGAAGGTGTCCTCAGAAATACAGCCTTGAAAAGCTATCTCATAATTTTCAAGTGAATATTTTAACACAGGTATATGTTTTGTGTGCTATACATGGGTGCAGGACATCAACGGGGTAGAAAGTGATTGATTTCATTTACACATATCACTGGAGTTGAGTAGCTTTTTCGTGTACTTATGTTTTTAAAAGCAGTGCTTTATTTGGGTAATATCTGCAAGAACTTGTGATTTATTACATTTCACATAGCGTCTTAAAATAAATAAAAAGTGTAAGCAAGCAAGGCTCTAATTTAAGTGTTATATTTACAGTGGCAAAATTTTACTGTCAATACTAAGTAATATTTCAGTACTGCACTAATATCACAATACATGCACAAGATGAGCAGTTCCAGCTTCTGAGTGGCAAAATGCCCACACTGGTACAGGAGAAAGCAGATTAAGACTTTATTTATGTTAGCATATGACAAAAACTTATGGCAAAAGTCAAGTTTTTTTTTTTACCAACTTATTTGATATGTTATCAGTTTACTTTTTGATAATATTTTAAAACTTCATAATTGTAGATAAACTGTTGTTCATTTACTTAATTTTTGATTTGCTGACATTCAACATTTTTATTATTCTACTAGATGAAAAAATAATGAGTCAAGATGACATGGAGTTCTTAATTTATTAATCATCAACTAAGTACATGTTGGTCCTGTGATATGAATAATGAAACACACGCTGCTGTTGCATCACAGCTTGATCCTGGATGTATAAATATACTGCAACTTCAAATGTTTTTGTGTATATTTATCATCAGCTGGAGATCTGTGATGCCATAGTAGTGATTGTCAGAAACATTTATGTACAATTTAGTACTTTTCATCTCAGTGATTTTACTGTTAATTATTATTCCCAATACTGGCCTGTAAATTATAACTTGTTTTATACTGCTATATCAACATTACCTCATTGAGCAACTAATTTTGGATATTACAATTTCTTAAGCAGTGATATTACAGTAAGTAGTTGCTCAACAGTGCTTATTCCTGTCACCAGTATGTGCTCTTTGCTGCTTATTGGCTGTCCTGTTAATTAACAAATTAACTAGAAAACCTCAACTAATACTTACCTTTCAGTGGTCATTGTTTAATATTACCCACATTTAAACTTTTAGATACAATCTCCGGTTATTAGTGTGATCAGAGCAAGGAATAAAAATACAGCGAATCTTAAGTCACATTTGGTTTTTACAGTTTATGCAGCCTAGTCCAAAACAAGTCATGGCTTTAAGAGTTGAGGACTGGAACAATGTAAACATACAGCACATTCAGAACTGCCTGAATATCCTGTTCATACTGAAAACTACAGAGATCAGTTAGATCTATTTTATCTTACCAAACAGCTGGATTCACCATATCCACATATTTCATTAAAAAGGGAAACGGTCCATCCTGTGTGTCATATAAAGACCTAACATGTAGTCTAAAGCTCAACCAGTAGATCAAGATCTACAGGTTGGTGAACCCTGTTCTATATTTAGTTTCCTAACACATTTTCACTTAATATCTCAATCATGTAACTCATACATATCAGGGCATTTTTCTACTTAGTGTTGATATTATCTGTCTTATGTAGAATTTTATTCTATTTTAAACATTCATATATCCAAAATGAATAACCTCTGGACTCATCACACTCCAGCTGTAGTCTTTTTTTCCAACAACACTAAAAAGTTTGCTAAAAAATTCTCAGTACTTAAAGGTCACATTCTTCTATTGTTGTTGAAAGGGCCTTGGGAAGCAGAAGATCATAAAACTTTTACTAAACTCTCAGTTCACAGAGACATGCGCTATGCTTCTTAAAGAAAATGCCCCTTAAACGCTCTGTTTTTACTTCCTCGGGTTTATTATGTCATAGCTGTACAGCCTCCATCTACATGAGTGTTCTTCATGTCACAAGCAGATGCTATGACATTTTTTTAAAGTCCACTCCAGGGCCTGTAACCTCCACTCTTCCCGCCCAACAGACACTGGCTACGTTTATATGCAGTCAATATTCGGGTTAAGATCAATATTCTAGTTTCTGAAACATTCGGAATCACCCAGTTTACATGTGTGAGCAAACAGGGTTATTCCTCTATGCATAGTATCCCGAACAAAACAGCGATGCACGGAGAACGTCATCACGCACGGAGAACGTCATGACGCAATGCGCGTCATTTCTGCTTCTTCTTCCTGTATCCAATAGCAATGAGAACAACAGAAGCAGCACGGATAATGAACGGCCCGGAGCAGCTAACAGTCAGCTTCATTTGCGCTTTGGTGCTGGTACTGATCCACCACCAGTACTTGACGCTATTCTTTGTCAGTTTCTTCATCAATGGAAGACAAGAACGTGAAGAATTAGGAAATCGAGCCGGAGCTGTGCCATGTTACAACAAGTACTTCCTGTACTCAAAAGACCAAGATTCCTTGCGAAAGAACATGGGCAGAACACAACTTAATGTTCCTTTCAATTAGGATATCCCAATCGGCGTATACGTGACCAAATATTCGGGTTAGAAAAGGAGTAACCCAGGGTTGATTTTTGGGTTTTTAAAAACCGGAATATGAGCACATTCTGGTTTTTCAAAGGTTTTTTGGTGTTTACATGGCTGCACGCAACCAGGTTATTGCTAATATTCCGGTTATGAAAGGTTTAATGACTGCATGTAAACGCAGCCATTGTTTTGGCAGCCAATCAGCACAGAGCTCATTATCATAGCCTCCCGTAGCCTCCTTGCCCCCTTAGATCAGAGTGGTCTGATCCTTCACAAAGACAATTTCTTTATTCAACCTAAATCAAATTCTGGCTTAAAAGACACCATAGACATGGTATAAATGTTCAGACACATCAGGACAGGGCACCTTTAAAGCACAGTTTAAATAAATTACTTTTACTCTCAGTAGATTTACAGAATGCTACCTTAAATTCTGTCAAAGCAATGTTGTGGTTTTCTTTCCACCCCTGACACCTAACTGCCCAAATTTTAACTTTTGGGACCAAATCCAAGGCAAACCATAAAATAAAGTCTTTTTGATTCTGATTCTGAAACTGCCATGATTTTTTTATGAGTCTGTTTATACCATCTATAGCAATCCGTTGGTTTGGTTTTGATGACTCATGGCCTTACTCTCATGTCGTTTTAACCATTTAATTTCACTACTAACTCTACGAGGAGCAAATTATCATCGACCAAACTCTTAAAAGCATATGCCTTTTAGTGAATTTTGCCCCTTTGTGGGATGGTAGTGGTGCCTTACTTTGTTTCGCTTAAGGGTCGAAAATTTCCACAAGTACGTCAAAATATGTGCAAAACCAACATCTGTCTGAAAAGCATGTGGTTTGAGTTTGCAGTTGAGATTTCACTTGTGACTTATCTGTAAGGGTAGATAAGAAAAAAAATGCCTTTTATATTCAACCAGAGACAGCAGTTCTGATTTGAGCAGGGATGCTACTGTGAGTGTGCGTCTGGGCGTGCGTGCTTGCGTGCATGCATGCATGTTTGTGAATGTGTGTGAGTGCGTATGTGTGGGTGTGTGCATGTAAATTCAGTATAAGCCCTTGGGCCGCACCCACACAATCTCATGTTAGCCATTCTATGAGTGAGAAGGATCCAGTCAGGCAAATAACCTCTATCCAAATTGATATGACTGCAGATTGGCAGTGTTTATTTTAGTTTTTACTGACATATATGCTTAATGCACTCGGCTTTACAGACAGCAGTCATGTTTTTGCTTGTGGGGGTGGTGTCAAGAGAGAAAGCTTGTCCATAATTCATAACAATTGTCAGCTCTGGAGGCCACTTGTAAGCTCCCTCTCTGCGCTTGCTGTCTCTTAACATGGAATCCACTTGGCCCTGGGAGTACTGATGGCACGCATACACAAACACAGAATGAAACAGGTAAAAGTTGTATATACACAAACATAGACAGGTACATATGGCAAATTCAGGTCCACACTGAAACACAGGTTAGTGCTTCTAGCACAGTCACAGTTGCACATGTGCTCACATATTTGCAGTTTGCACAAACAAAAGCCCAAACAGTCCTTGTTATTTCTGCTCCCTCAGAATCAATTTGTTGGATCGAATGTCTGGAGGTATTTCAGCTGACTGATGGAACCGGGATTCTAAATGCAGCACCAAAAGAGACAGGCTACATCACCCAGGGGGTGCACAATACAAGGATAAACAAAAAAATATTGGCTATTGTAACAGGACAAAGACATACACACATACTCACATGCATGCAATTTCACATGCACACAGAAAGACAGACATTGCTGTGCATTTTAACAATCTGTACAGCACATGCTTCAACTGTTTTTTTTTGTTTTTTTTTAATGTGGATCTTTGAGTGTCGCGCTGGGAATCAGACGAGCTATAACAGGATTGATGTTGAGCCAGGGCTCCAGGCTCTTGCCATTGAAATTCCCTTCACCATGTAGCAGTGGAGGTGGAGGATGGGATGCAAGTCTTCCAGCTGTTAAATTCCTCCAAGCTTTTTGATTTGCTTTCCAAGCAACTGCAAGTCTCAGGTGGCAAATTCCCCCAGTTTATGAGCCCTCGGTTTGCATCTCTCCACCTGTGTGTGCTGCACTGTGGTCTGGCAAACTTGCGCTCCTTCCAACAAATGAATTTTAAGGAGCCTTTGTTATTTCTATAAGGGAGTGAAGGAGGATTGTGTAAACACACCTCAGTGTCGGCAGCACGTATAATATCATTCCTTAAAACAGTATCCATCAGCACTGTATACTGTCTTATTATCAACACTCAAAGGTGCATTAAACATGAAATCATTCATCCTTATCCTGCATTATATGATAGGAATATGAATCTCAAGTAGCCACAAAGTTTTATGTTCTGTTCAGGGTTTTATTTCTGATTAAACTGTTGAGTGGGGCAAAAGTAATGCTCAGATTTTGTGGTTTGGCCTTGTGTGTCAGTATAGGGGAATGTGATGTATTGTTAAGAGAGGAGAAGGGTGAGATGTTTTCAACCTCCAGAAGAAAAGCAAAGGTACCTGCATGTCATAGGAGATTGAGCAGACGAACGGGAATGCTTTGCTTTGATGTAACATAACTGTATTCGGCTAAAAATAGTAAAAACAAAAAAAAAGTTATAAAAAAAGGTATAAAATCTGCAATTGTAAATATATATTTACAGAAATTTTATGAAGCTTTATTTTGATCCTCTTTATTTTTTATTTGGAATTTATCATCCATGTACTTTGCACTTTTTTGTGTGCTGTGCTCATCACCAGCCTGTGTGGGATCTGTGTGGTTGGCCGTTTTCTCTTGACTCCATTGTTTTGATGTCAGGGGGAGACATGCTCAGCGCGGCGGTACTAAAGGGAAATGTAAGAAACACTTTGGTTTTCTTTACTCTCATCAGTTTTTTTCTGCAGTGGCTTCTCTTTGATTTTATAAACAGTACAGATTTGTTTTGTTTGTTTAATCGTTTGATGAAAACAATCCATGTAAATATCACAAGTAAAAAATGTATATTTTTACGACTTTGGAGTTATTACTCTTTCATTTGCAAATAAAATATTCAATGACAACTCAAATGTTAATATGGGTTTTGATTTGGATTATTGCATGAAAGGACAAAACTGATATTTAAACATGTTTTGTTTGGGGAACAACAACAACAAAACACTTATTTGTATTTTTTTCACGGGGTTACCTGAATGATTGGGATATAAGGGTGGTATAATTAAACAAAAAAAAAGTACTTTATTTTCTTACCTCATGTACGACGGAGTTTCGAGAATAAAGTCAAAAAGTTATGAGAATAAAGTTAAAAAGTTACGAGAATAATCACATGAAGTTACGAGAATAAAGTCATAAAGTTACAAGAATGAAGTCAAAAAGTAACGAGAGTTATCTTATAAAGTTGTGAGGATAAAGTCATAAAGTTATGAGAAAAAAGTCATTAAGTTACGAAGTTACGAGAATAAAGTCATAAAGTTACGAGAAAAAAAGTCGTAAGTACTGGCAAAGACATTAAGAAGGCTATTTGTCAAAATTTAGATCAGTATAAGCATACCTTAATCCAGATGATGCTCTCATTTCATCCTCCTTGCGTAGGCAGATGGCTGCATTTCTTGTACAACCTTTAAGAATAAAGTTTGTTTTCTAGTTTAATTTAAATAGATTTATGACTTTTTTCTCGTAACTTTATGAGATTATTCTGATAACTTCATGACTTTATTCTTGTAACTTTATATTTTTCTCTAACCTTTTGACTTTATTCTCTTAACTTTATGACTTTATTCTCGTAAGTTTATGAGATTATTCTCATAACTTTATGACTTTATTCTCGTAACTTTATGAGATTATTCTCATAACTTTATGACTTTATTCTCGTAACTTTACTTTTTTTAAACATACTTTTTTTTTTTTTTTTTAACGTTGCCCTAATTAATTTTTTTATTTTTATTATTTTATCCAAGCCCAAGTTGCAATATTATATGTAATGAATTGCAAGCACTTTTTTTGTGTCATCAGATTGGTGGGCATGGCGCACATTGAACAGAAGGCTAACTTTGAATGAAATAAGCAAAATTGCATGAGCTATTGCTACGTTTCTCATAAAGTCATAATATTTTTAAATCAAGGAATTTGCACAAACTCTTCATTAAAAAGGTTTATTTTACATGTATTATTGTATCAGGGTTTTTTCTATATTGTCCCATCAACCCAAAGAGGGTCTGGCAGGATGGGATATGATACATTTGACTGGTACAGTGCTCGAAAGCCTTTTATTAAGAAGACAATTATCAAGCTTGCCATAAAACCTCTTTGTATACTCTGTTCCAAATTAGTGATTTCTTACCTCACTATGCATGACCAACTGTAAACTGCAAAAATAATAATCTGGATGTTGCTTAGTGTTAGGATTGTGAGTTCTCCTAGTGTCCAGATTTCAACTAAATTCTAATTTGAAGCACAATTTGAACGAAATCAAAGCAAAAATATGAAAATGAGAATCCGAACAGTCACCCTGATCTGTGATTATCGTACATTTCCCGGGGTGATCAACCAAAAGCTTGTCCCAATCACCCAGACATAAAAATAAATAAATAAATAAATAAATAAATAAAATGTTAAAATCAAAATGATCCATTTTTTATTTCTCTCAAAACTAGTAGGTTTTACCCTCTGGATAGCTAAAAAATGTACCATGTGTTGACCCATGTAATTAAATATCTGGAGTATTTACAGACCCAAAAATGATGTAAAAAAACAACCCAGTTCTATGATAAAGGTCAACCTATGTCCAAAAATCATGAAATTTGATGGTCAGTTCACAATCTGCACTTTCTGTGACATCATAGCAAGCCATTATAATTTAACTCGCCTTTTACTTCATAATTTCAGAAATACATTTCCTGCCATAGTCGTGGACTTAGTTGCACAACCCCAGGAAGACATAGTCAGGGTGAGACAGGACATATTTGCTTTAAAGTAGACACCCCCGAAAATAACCATTCTGAGAAAGACTGTTTTGGGCTGCTTAAATGAAGGTAAAAACCCACTTCAGTGCTTGATCCATCTTATTTTTTATTTATTTATTTTTACTAAAGCATGGAACTGAAGTTTCCTTTACAGTCCATGTTAAAATCAGGAAAAAGTATGTGATATGTCACTTTTAAATATTTGTATTTATTACACTGGGTAACAATTCCTTTGCAGTTTGGTAAGTGGCCTATACCTCCTGTCTCTATACCTCCTTTAAGTCTTCTCTGAGTTGATGTGGATTTACAGAGTGTTGACTGGGAATGATGAGGTCAGAGACCTTGTCATACCAGTTAATCTGTAAGGTACTGTTATGTGCACATTCACATAATAGCGAAAGAATGAAAGGAGTTTGCTGACAGAAGGGAACTTGACAGCTGCCAAATAATATAACATCAGTGACCCACTTGTTTGATGAATGTTACCCAAAGGCAATGTAAAGGAAAACACTGATCCTATTATAAGTTTAACGTGGATGTCTAATTCTATATATTAAAGGTTGGTGCTGTTCTGCACCAACAATGCAATTCTCTCTGTCGAACTGTCAAAGCAGAAAGGGTATTCTAACTTCCTCTGTTGCATTATAAAGTGATGACAATGCAGCAATTATACTGCACATGACTACAGCCACTACAACCGCAATCAAATAGATATACAGTGCCTTTCAAGTTTGAAGACTCAGCAAGTTGTCTCGCACTATGAAACAAATCGATCGATAATCTTACTTTATGTGGCAAGCTGCTTGGTAACTCAGCTGCTACTTTTTCGTGCATTATATGTTCCAAATGGCAGATCTAAACACACTCATTAAACAGGCCATTTTAATACCATAACATTTTTCTGTTCTCAAAGGATTTTGTCATGATATGTTCATGATGCTATGAGTCTGCGTGTTGCACCTCCAACACATCAGATTTTGTTCTCATCCTAAAATATTGCAACAACATGTATCATATATCCATTTACCATGGATGGATGGATTGAAACAGTTCTTTTTTAACTTGACCTAAGCCCATAAGGAGAGAAAATGGATATAGGTTTATGAGGCCCAGCTGCACGGGGGCCATGCAGATCAGTAAAAACATGATTCAGTGTTAAGTGTAAGCTGTGATAATGTTTGATTTATGTAGTTATTACCATAAAACCGACGATTCTTGTGAAAGCAACAACAACACAAAAATAGCGTTGCATTGACAAAATGTAGCCTGTTTCAAAATGTAAACTTAAATCTTAACATAGAATAACAATTTTCTTGCAATGTAAACAATGTGGATGGACCTATATCCACACAGTCTGACAGTATCAGGCATACTGGTGATGAGTATGTCAAGGCTACCAGAAAAAAAAAAAAAAAAAAAAAGCTAATGGTAACTTTCGTTGTTTGAACTTAACAGTCACTTCTTTTCATGCATTTTTTTGGCTTGAGGTCAGAGTAGGAAGTAAGATGTTGCCACTGGGTTAGCATCAAAGACAGTGATCTCCTGTAAATGCCTTGATATCCATTCATGCATTATTCATACCACTTATTCCCTTTCGGGGTAGTGGGGGGGCTGGAGCCTATCCCAGCCAACACTGGGCAAGAGGCAGGGCACACCCTAGGCGGGTTGGCAGCTGATCACAGGGCTATATAGGGAGACAGATAATCATTCATGCTACTTATACCTAAGGGCAATTGAAAGTCACCAGTTAACCTAATGAGCATGTGTTTGGTCAGTGGGAGGATGCCGGAGTGCCAGGAGGGAACCCATGCATGCAAGGGGAGAACATGCAAACCTCACACAGAAAGGGGATCTAACCAGCAACCTTCTTGGTCTTAACTGAATGATGGTTGGGGGTTGCTAGACACCAAATTTGGGGTTGCAATATGACTTGGGAAAAAATAAAACAAAACAAACAAGAAAGCATTTTCATGGTTTTGAATGTTGTATCATATCTGTTTTTGTTAAATATTTACATGCCATGAGTTTAGTTAGACTAAAACTGTAGTCATGAAGTGAGGTCTCAAGGGATATTAAAAAAAATCCTCAAAATGTATGTTCACAAATGCCAGCAATGGGGAGTGTTGCTCTCTAAAGACACACACCAGCATTACCTATTCATAAGTATTAATATGTTCAGCTCAACATATAATAACTTAATAGGTCACAGTTTTTTCCTCTTTTTTCCCCATTTTATTGGGTCAAAAATGGGACAGAGACCCAAAAGAAATACTACCTAATGCTCATTTACTCTGTAAGCCACAAAAGACAGTATTTCCTTGGATTCCTTGGATGTTTCTAAATCCATCCATAATCAATACCACTTATCCCTACTGGGGGGGCTGGAACCTATCCCAGCTGACACTGGGCAAGAGGTGGGTTTCACCCTGGACTGGTCACCAGCTGATCAGAGGTCCACATACACTGGAAAAAAAATAATTACATGAAATGTTCTGTAATATTTTACAGATTTTTTTCAGTTTTCCAATAAAACAATGAAATGCTAGTAGTTTTACAGATATTTTCAGTAGTTTTGGGTTTTATGTTTAAAATTACAGTTAATTAACTGTAATTTAAGATTACATTAATATTCTGTTTTTTTAATGACAATTTGTTAAATTTGTACGTTTTTGGCTGTAATTTTACACAAGATTTTTTGTGTTTTTACAGGTTAACCAGCATTTTCCATAAGACAATGCAATAATTGTAAATTAACAGACACTAGCAGCAATTTAAATATTCACCTTCAGAATTACTTGTTATAACCAATTATATAATATTACATTATTCTTGTGTTTTTTTAAAGGTAATTTAAGACATATTGGTCATATTCAAATGTAATTTTACATAAAATGTGATGTCATTTTACAGATCTTTCTTGATAATGATAATGAAGAAATGCATGTAAAATTACACAAATCTGAAGTGTTTTCCATAAAATTGCAGGTCATCAAGCATGAGTGGTTAAGGTGATTTTATATTTTTTTAGAGGTAATGACAACCTATGTCACATCCCCTAGTTAAGCTGGTTATTTTCTTTCCACCTCATGTTTCTTGGCTTGTCATTTCCTGTTTTATTTTCGTAAATTACTTACCTTGTGTTTCTTCTCCAGATCACTCCTTCCTGTCCTCCCCTACCTGTGCTCCTCGTCCATCTCATCCATGTGTTTCACCTGCGTTGATTGTCTGAGTGTGTGCACCCGGTGATCCCTGGTTATTGGGCCTTTCCTCGTGTATTTAAACCACTCACTCCTTGTCTTCTGTGTGAGATTGTGTTGTTTCCTTGTGTGCATCCTTTCGAGCGTTTTTTTGTTTGACTCCTCGTGAATCCTGACCTATTTCCTGATTATCTGTTCCTGATCTTTCCCTGCCGATTTTTTTACCTCAGCCTGATTGTTTTTGAACACCTGTGTACCGATCCCTTTTTCCGATTAAACGGACTGAACCTTGCTTTTAGTCCCTGAGTCTGCTTTTGGTTGTTCCTCTGGCAAATCGTTACAACCTAAAGTATATTATTTTACAAAAAGTGCATTTTAATTAATGTAATTTTACAGAAAGTATTCTGTATTCTTGCAGATTTTTGTGACATATAGACAATAAAATACCTATACATCTACAGATATTAGGAATAATTTAAATTGTTACCATTTATGTGGAACACATTCCAGTGCAATTTTGTATATATATAAATTTTTTACAGGTTTATCACCATTTTCAGTAAGACAATAGCTGTAGATTAACATATAACAGCAGTAATTCAAACATTTTCACTCAAAATTACAAAATATAAACCATAGTAAGATTACATTATTATGTTTTAAAGGCAACTTAAAAAGTCTTTTTTTCATATTGAAATGTCATTTTACAGATCTTTCCTTATTATTGAAATTAATAAGTCAGATTAACTTCTTCCTACATTTCACTTCCACTTAGAAGAAGCACAGTATGTATTGCCCAAATTGAATGCATCCTAAAATGATTTTAGCATTTGTTTCATTTGCAAGAAATAGTTACAAATTTTAATGGCTTTGACCTAAGTCCAAATATTGCTGGTCATCTTCTGTTATGATCCTGTTTTAGATAAGTTCCCTTTGATATTTTCGTATTTGTCTTGTGCTTCCTGTTTTATTTTGAAAATTCACCTGTCTTTCTTTGTTCCCATACATTTTGCATCCTGTCTGGCTCTGTCACACCTGATCCCTGATTGTTCCTCCCCAGCTGTGTCTCATCACCCTGATCACCTCATGTATTTAACCTCATGTCTTCCCCTGTCTTGTTGCCAGTTGGTAGTACCTCCAAGTCTTGTTCCAGCATTCTTCTGTCTTGTCTTGCTGTTTTTACCATAGCCTTGTTTTCTGACCTAGATTCTTGCCTCAAGTTTTTTGGACACTTTTGCCTGATCTATTTGCTCTACTGTGTACCGACCTTTTTCCGAAACTGATTTAACCCTTTAAGCATTTGAACTGGTGTCAGTGGCTACGTTTATATGCGGTCAATATTCGGGTTAAGATCAATATTCCAGTTTCTGAAACATTCGGAATCACCCAGTTTACATGCGTGAGCAAACAGGGTTATTCCTCTATGCATAGTATCCCGAACAAAACAGCAAAAAACATGGAGAACATCATCACGCACGGAGAACGTCATGACGCAATGCGCGTCTTTTACACTTCTTCTTCCTGTATCCAATAGCAACGAGAACAACAGAAGCAGCACGGTGGATAATGAACGGCCCGGAGCAGGTAACAGTCGGCTTCATTTGCGCTTTGGTGCTGGTACTGACCCACCACCAGTACTTGACACTATTCTTTGTCGGTTTCTTCATTAATGGAAGATGAGAACGTGAAGAATTAGGAAATCGAGCCGGAGCTGTGCCATGTTACAACAAGTACTTCCTGTACTCAAAGGACCAAGATTCCTTGCGAAAGGGACATGCGCAGAACACAACTTAATGTTCCTTTCAATGAGGATATCCCGATCGGCGTATACATGACCAAATATTCAGGTTAGAAAAGGAGTAACCTAGGGGTGACATTTGGGTTTTTAAAAACCGGAATATGAGCATATTCCGGTTTTTAAAAAAGGTTTTTTGGTGTTTACATGTCTGCACACAACCGGGTTATAGCTAATATTCCGGTTATGAAAGGTTTAATGACTGCATGTAAACGTAGCCATTGTCTCGCATTTGTGTCCTGGTTGGTTCTGTATTGTAATATCTTCATATCCCTGTATCCTAATTTACAGATATTATCTTTAAATACACCTATTTATGTGTCATTATTTATAGTGTTTTATTTGCCATTGTCCATTTCTCTAAAATAACTAATACTGTAAATGTGCAGAAATTCCTAGTTGATTAAAAGTACATATTTTGTTTATACACTGTGTCATTGTTGTTGTTTTTTTACTTGGGGGAACCCCAAGTAAAAAGTACAAGTACAGTGCTCCACAAATCAATGGAGCCAAAGACTGAGGCCTTAAGGAGGGATCAAGTGTTTAAGGCAAAATGAGAAACTATGAAATAACATGGGTTGTTTCCTGTTTTTGTTTTTTTTTAATCCAAAATGGAAGAAACTTCAACTTTTCTAAGTTTGGGTTTTGTGTTCAAGTTTGATAAAAACAATTTGAGTCAGTTTGACTTAACTTAACTTAACCTCTCTTAAATTGTGTATACAATGGAAGATCACAGTAGATAACAGCTAAAGTTTATGGGAAAATTATGGAAACCTCATTTGTCTTTTGCGAACAGATATACTTTGACATTTATGACCACTTTTAGCCAAATGTATGTTAACAGGAGTCACAGTTAAGGTTCAATCTGGTGCCAGAGAGCTGGAGCTTCTTAAAATGAAAATGTTTCAGTTTTATTGTTTTGATAAAAAAAAAGATCTTCATTAAAAATACAAGTGAGATGTGATGAGCTTCTCTCTGACTTTTTGTAATGCTGAGAACTTTTCTCCTCACCTATAGTACTGTTCAAAAATTCTGACTGTGTGTTTTCTAACTTCAGTTAGTTTTATCTCTCTTTGGTCAGATGCTGGGTTTTAATTCTTTTGAAAGCTTTCTTTGGGTTTATTATTCAGTTCATTTTCTCTCTTGTTCTCTCCTCATACATCAGAATGTCTCCTCAGTGTTGAGTTATCACAAAGCAGGACTGTTGAGTTTTGTTATCTTACGGTCAGTGATGAGCAGAGCTGTTTTCCAATGTAACCAGTTAAAAAT
Organism: Cetoscarus ocellatus; assembly: GCA_037902135.1. Taxonomy (NCBI): domain Eukaryota; kingdom Metazoa; phylum Chordata; class Actinopteri; order Labriformes; family Labridae; genus Cetoscarus; species Cetoscarus ocellatus. The sequence goes on along the minus strand of JBAMNC010000234.1, from coordinate 363,416 downwards.
AGAAGAAGCAGTGGGGTCTTAAAATGAGTGAAGAGGGTCTTGGAATAGGTCTTAAGAAGTATATAATGCAGCTATAGTTTTCATGTCAAATGCTTTTGACAATAATTTCAAATTTGCAAACAAATGTAACAGTATGCTTTAATTTGTCTCTCTTTTAGTGTTTCAAGAGCAGCTGACAGTAAACATCAACCAAGGAAATGATCCTCCTGCACCTCACCCTGTGTCAGCACCATCAGCCAGCAGGGCAGCAATGAGGAGCACCCCTGCACCGACCTGCACAGAAGACGTTTGCTCTCAACTGCCTCCTCTGTGATGGTGGGCTGGAGAGAGAGGGGTCCGACTGCAGGCTGCAAGACAGAGGCTTGTCCCAGAGTGGGACAGAAGGCGTGTCGCAGAGTGGCGTCACTCGAGTGACGCCACTCTGCGACACGCCTACTTTGCGAGACACTACTTAATGGGGAGAGGCTAGTTCATGGGAAATCACTTAGAACCACGCGACATGTGGAAAGTTGTAGTGATGAACAATGGTGGATCGTGTCCAGACTGTAAGTGTTAGCATATTTCATGTAACAAACATCAAACAGTTGCTGCACTTAGCTGTATTATTACCTAAACCTAACCCCTTACCCTTACCCTAAGCCTAACCCCTTACCCTAACCCTCACCCTTAACCGTATTTGTACGCATTTGAATACATTTATTTTAGAGCAAAGAATAGGTAAGCAAAAACACTGACGTTCGGCTGGACCGTGCTGATGCTGTTATATCCCTTTAAGAAGCGCATGTAGTGGGGGCGTGTCGCAGAGTGACGTCAGTTAAAGTGACGTCACTCTGCATCACGCCAACTGTACTCTGCAACACGCCTTTGTCTTGCGGCCTGCAGTCGGATAAAATTGGCTGGAGATGCTCCTCACACGTCATCAGGGAGTCTTTCTTACCTCTTTGTTTCAATGCTCAGAAGAAAAACCATTAAGGAAAAAGAAAATCAACTCAATTACGAAAGAAGGAAATCAATTTTTTTTGTTTGTTATTCCCAATAATCTCTGAAGCTTGTTACTAAAAAATATGAAGGGGAAGTTATTTTATTTTGATTAATGCATATAAAAAAGTTGAAAATGATCATAGTTAACACTTACTGTCACCCTCGGGTCCCATTGAGCCCTTCGGCTGCATACTTAAAGGCTCTTTTTCCATTCATAATTGGTATGACTTGTTATTGACCATAAACGTCTATTCCTTAACTTTTGGAATTCAATAGTTTTCTGTTCTAAAAGGCCTGTAGTGCTTTGTGTAATCACAATAATGATACTTGAGTAATGAAGGCCAAGAAAAGACCTAGGGCTCTAATTTCGTAGACCAGGTGCAGGCCCGGTGCACCTGCCCTGTGCCGCGCCTGCGCCGCGCCAACGGGGTGTGTCCAGGGCATTTTGCAAGTTTTGTTCACGGCGCAGTCTGGCACAGGGAGGCGCACCCACGCCTCCGTCTCTCCCACCCACGCAAATGGCAGAGAGGGAGGAGAGTAGGGTTAAACACAGCCGAGTGTGATCTTCACCAATCAAATGAACGCCTCTCCTGGCCTTTAAATGAGCCGCGGGCGAGGCACAGTGACAATTTAACCTCGGTGGAGAAGAAGGTCAGAGCCGCTGCCACTTTTGCAGCAGCTGGGAGAGCGCAGGGGCCACCGGCTGCGCATCGGAGGACACGATGCGCGTCACCGTGTGGACCACCTCACGGGACAGATATCATCTGTTCCTGTGTCATAATAGGAGTACAAAATTAAGTGATAATTACATTTAAACGCAGCAGCAGGTTAATCCAGTCATCATGCTTGTGATCCACTTGCATTCCTGGTCTGTCATCGCTAAATAGCAGAACCTTTGGTGAAAATATATCTCCTCCTCATCCTCCTTGCAATAATATACTCCATCTTTTTAGATCACGTTACGAATAAAGATTAAAAGAGGGAAATATGGGCAATCACAGGTAAATCCTTATAAAAACACTGAGTGACTTACATTTATTCAGCGAGCGTCTCTCTCTTTTTTCTTTTCTTTTGAATTTCATGAGATGACAGAAGCCGGATACTCCGTATCGGATGATGTGGCTGTTTGTGAATAGATCTGATCTGATATCAGATGTGACGGGACAATTAATATAGATACAAATGTATATGCTGGTTCAGACGGTTACATGAAATAGTGGTTGCTTTGATTGTTGATTGCATTGAAATGTGCCTGACACTGTGGATACCTGCCTGTGAGGTTTTGGTGATGTGTGCGCACTGTGCGCCTGTCAGCCAAATTACCACTGCCCTGGGTGCGCCTCGTCTGCACCGAGAATAGACCAGGTTGGAGCTGGCGAGCTTTCAGCGCACCTTCCACGCGTTTTTTTTGGCACGAAATTGTCACTGCGCCAAGCTGAATCTGTCGACACCTCCCCCTGGTGCGCCGTCACACCCATCTCGGCGCAGCCGGTCTACCAAATTGCCGAATTGGCTGCGCACGGCGGTGCGCCGGATGAAACTACCACTGCGTGGGGTGTGCCAGGCTGCGCCACCCTGCGCCACCCTGCGCCACCCTGAGTTGCGCCAGGAAATTAGAGCCCCTAATCTTCAGCCTTTTTACCAAACATTTATATAGTAAACACAACAGTGATTTGATGTAGACAAACTTTCATTCATACAATTTAATCTCTAAAAATCAAGATTTGTTATTTATGACAGGACTAAAGTTGGTGACATGATCAAATGCAGTGACAGTGAAAATTAATATAACACGGTGCTTTATTATTGGATCTGCTTTTGTGAAAATCAGGTCAGGTCTCTTGACTTGCTACTGGTAACATGTTAACCAGTACAACCTGGGACATGGTCGGGTTGTCAGCGACTAACCCGTCTCCCCCACCAACCTCGCAAGAGGGAGGTGAGGACACCCAGCAGGACTAAAAACAATACCTGTGAAAGGGTGGATAAACTCCTGGTGAGTCAACAGCTATCCATACCTGGAGAGGAGATAGGAACCACCAGGTACTTTCCCAATGAAACACTATGACAACGCAAACCAAATTCTCCATACCGGATCGGTCAAGGCCCGGGTTAACAATGGCCACGCTTCCTATGTGGTGCAGGGTGGCATTGATAAATGTGATACAGGAGCCAAATCCAAGCTAAAACTGAAACTACCAAAACAAAATCTGACAGTTGGAAGTTGGAACGTGAGGACACTCAAAGATGATGGCAATATTAATGAATAAGGGTATGAAATGGAAAGGTACAACTGGGATATTTTTGGCATTTCCGAAATGCAATGGCTATGGACAGGGGAAGCAGTTACAGAGTTGGGTAACAAGGTATGGTGGTGCGGAGACCAGTCAAAGCATGAAGGAGGTGTCGGGTTCTTAGTAAACAAAAACTGGATCAATTCAGTTATGGAATGTGAGCCTATTACAAAAAGGTTAATTAGACTTAGATTGAATGCATCTCCAGGAAACCTTACAATCTCACAGGTGTATGCCCCAACATCTGATTGGAGAGATGAGAAGGCTGAGGAGTTCTACAGTGAACTTGAACTTAATGGGTACATCAGTAGGTATATTTAAAGATAATATCTGTAAATTTGGTAGTAATCTGAACAAATACTGTTAAAATCTTTCATTTGACAGAAAGAACAAGGATATGAAGATATTATAATACAGAACCAAGAACCAGGACACAAATGTGAGACACTGACACCATTTCAAATGCTTAAAGGGTTAAATCAGTTTCGGAAAAAGGTCGGTACACCGTAGAGCAAACAGACCAGCAATATTTGGACTTAGGTCAAAGCCATTAAAATTTGTAACTATTTCTTTCAAATGAAACAAATGCTAAAATCATTTTAGGATGCATTCAATTTGGGAAATACATACTGTGCTTCTTTTAAGTGGAAGTGAAATATAGGAAGAAGTTAGTCTGACTTATTCATTTCAATAATAAGGAAAAATCTGTAAATTGACGTTTGAATATGAAAAAGACATGTTAAGTTGCCTTTAAAGGATAAGTTCGGTTTTTTGACACCTGGACCTTATTTTTAGGATTAAATACGCTCATAGACTCACCCAGACAATTTTGGCGGAGCTCTGAGCCATTTTCGAGCAATTTAGATCCATCAGACAGTGTTTTTTTCTCATGCCATAGTAGCAGACGGGGCCAGAAATCGAAGCCCCTAAATTAGACATTATCCTTTAAAACAATGTAATCTTACCATGGTTAAGATTTTGAAATTTTAAGCAAAAATGTCTAAATTACTGCTGGTATATGTTAATCTACCGCTATTGTCTTATTTAAAATGCTGATAAACCTGTAAAAAAAAAATATATATATAAATTGCAGTGGAATGTGTTCCACATAAATGGTTACAATTTAAATTATCTCAATATCTGTAAATTTACAGTTATTTTATTGTTTATAAAAAATCTGTAAGAATACAGAATATTCTCTGTAAAATGACATTAATTAAAGTACACTTTTTGTAAAATAATATACTTTAGGTTGTCATTATCTCTAAGAAAACATAAAATTACCTTAACCACACATGCTTAATGACCTGCAATTTTATGGAAAACACTTCAGATTTGTGTAACTTTACATGCATTTCTTCATTATCATTATCAAGAAAGATCTGTAAAATGACATCACATTTTATGTAAAATTACATTTGAATATGACTGATATGTCTTAAATTACCTTTAAAAAACACAAACAATGTAATATTATATTTTTTGGTATATACAAGTAATTCTAAAGGTGAATATTTAAATTAATGCTAATGTCTGTTAATTTACAGTTATTGCACTGTCTTACGGAAAATGGGGGTAAATATGTAAAAACAAACTGTATGTAAAATTACAGTTAAAGATGTACAAATACAACAAATTGTCATTAAAAACCAGAATATTAATGTAATCTTCAATTACAGTTAATTAACTGTACTTTTCAACATAAAACCCCAAACTACTGAAAATATCTGTAAAACTACTAGCATTTCATTGTTTTATTGGAAACAGGAAAAAAATCTGTAAAATATTACAGAACATTTCCTGTAAAGTTTCTTTTTTTTTTTTCCAGTGTAGAGAGACAGATGACCATTCTATGCTTCTAAGCTTGAGTGCTGGGAGAGAACCCATGCATGCAAACTTCACACAGAACGGTCTTACACAACAAGTGCTTTGGACCAGCAACCTTGTTTTGAGGCACACGCACCACCTGCTGCGCCACAGTGCTGCCCCTCTTTGGATTTTTTTTTTTTCAATGAGTTTACATTGCTGTATGGGTTTTATAAAATTGAAATCAAATCAAAGTATAAAAAAATCACAGTACTCAGGACAATACAGTCATAATTCATTCAGTAGTGTATTTTTTTTTAAATTTCCTGAAAAGTAGCAATTCTGGAGATGGGAGGTTTGAGGATGATATAGAAATTAAAGCACCTTAACTACTGATAGCATAGATTTATAATAATAATAATTAGTTATTGCATAATTCAGATTAACCTACAGTTTTTTTTCAAATTCCAAGGCACACATCGACTTGTCCCATGGCACAGCCTTCTCATACTGTTTGAGAACCACTGATCCACAGTGCGTGTATGCTGAATGAGGCTGGAGGTGCTGTGGGTCTGAAGGGCTGGGGGCTTCTTCTTCTCCTACCTTCTTCTCCAGCCCTTTAATGTGATACCCAAGCCTGTGGCAACAAGGTCAGTGATATCTACTGACCTGTCAGGCACCTATTGACTGACATACATCTCTTACCCTTGAAAAGTTCCTCTTATGTTGACAATCTATTGAACTGCCAAGACGGAGTGTCTGTGTTAAAGTGGCAGGGGTGACTTTATCTCTATTTCAAGAACGCGCACAAAAGATATGATAAGGAAGTCACTAAAGCAGTTTGAACAAGTGAAAAGAATGTTCCGAATAAACGCACATGAAATAGCCACAGGGGATAATACAATAACCAGTGTATTCTCTGACATCTGTTTGTTTTGGAGTTGGCGGGAGACTGCATGGTAATTTATATATTTTCAAAACACAGCATCCATATTAAATGAGATGATTTCAAGGCCAGATCACATTCCTCCACTCTCCGTTCCACGCCTCTGTGCCCACTGTTCCATATGATTAGCCATGTGTGATGGCTCCGTCATAAACCCATCTCGCTGGCATGTCCACACCCACACATGCTCACATACTTATCAATGCATGCATGTGCTGGGCTGACGTCATCTGGTTTTGACACGGATCATTATAAAACTTAAGATGGGGATTTCAAGTGTTCCAGATTTGATGCCTTTTTAGGACACCATGGATGTTGCAAACCATTTAATAGCACTATGTGTTACAGATATGAATTAAAGCAGGGCCTCACACTCTAATTAGCCCAAGAACAAAATTAATAAAATATGTCATCATGCAGATAAGGAATCTTTTAGCTCCAAGCAAGCTTTGTGGCCTGATTAAATCCAAATCATATTTTGCTCTTGGTCGCCTCGTATAATCTGCAAAGTAAATACTTGAAGTTTGCAACACAAGGCTTCTATAATTGGAGTCACTTATATAATTGCACCCCCTGGTGTTGGCTGAGGAGAGAACTCTTGATATCTGTGAAGCTGAGATCAGAGGAATCACAAGCCACACATTATTCATAATCAGTCATAATGGCTACATGATCAGAAAATTCTTGCGCAACCAACATATGAGTAAGAGGAGCTGCCATAATTTGGGATTTGGGTGGTTTAATTTCACGGCTGAACTTTGTTGAAAATTTTTTTACTTTATTTGTGACTTTTAGTCTGAACCCTGTTTCATCTGCCTCCTCTTTAATCTCATGTCTTATCAGTAGATTTCATTCCCCAGAACTGCACTGATTGTGAAAAGAAAAACATCAATTGTTCGCCTCAAAATGAGAAGGAAAAATGTTAAGGCTTGGGAACCAGGTTATTCCACACGGCTCATCAGAAGGACGGTTAAGGGACATACTTTGGGTCTTGACGGGTGCAGGTATTGTACAGAAGTGTCTGTACTTAAAGCTCCCTCTAGTGGAACCTGATTCATGGACCAAGTGCCACAGTGAAATGATGAATAGGAGTGCTGCAGATCTGCAGAGTGGCGCTCTCTACATGGTGTCAAAAAGCTCCATGTTTCATTCAGCTGGGAGACTATTATCATTGCTGATCCTTTTTTAGGGACAGGAGTAGACACAGTTTTCCAACAAACCACAGAGGACTAAATATAGCATACATTTTATCAGTTTTTATACATAATGTGTGCACTTCGTCTTTGTGTGTCCTAACACTTATTATCTCTGGCTAATGAACACTGCCCTGTGACCTGCATATAAAATACATATCACTCTGATAACTGCACTAATTATCGGGCTGCCATGAATTAAGATAAGAGGTTAATAGCATGCTATTTTCGACACTTGTTCTTTGCTGTGATACGGCTCAAAAAGGATTTAATTCCACATAGAAAGGGTACGAGAAATATTTCTTTTGTTGAGGCATTATAGTAAACGGACTACCTGGCATGGTTCTTCCTGATAGTCCCAATTATGATAAATGTACCTGCATGCCTGACAAATGATGCTCATTAATTTACCTCATGATTCTTCAACCTTTATATCGGTGTACAAAGAATAGCATATACTCAAACAGTATAACAGTCACGTGTGTTACGCTGTAAATTTCATCAGAATATTTAAGTGTAAAAAAAGAGTTTGCACAACAGTTTTGTCTTCACATTTTACACAACAGAACTTCTCAATATCTATAATGAAAGTATTTGATTTTTCCAGCATTAACCAGGAACGCATCAATATCAATTTACCAAACCAGAGCCTTAATTTTGAAAGCTATTAGTCCAGCTAATTGAAAAATGAGGTCATTAATGATACAGTATCTTTTAATGGAGCATACAAGTGAAATTAACTGTCGGCTAGATTAGACAAAAGAGATCCATAATTTCCTGCTCTAAAGAGGAGAAGCGGCCAAATAATATGTATTAATCTCACAAAATGTTCTTCTAGGAGACTGTCTCTGATATATTGGAAATTGCAGTGTGAATCCTATAAAAAATACTGATAAAAAACACAGTAGATGAAACACAGATGATAACCTTGGTGTGGTGTATGAGCAAAAGGGTATAGCCACAAACCAAAAATTTTGCCTTTATAGTTGCCATAATTGCCAATTACTATAAATTATAGGAATAGAAAATGGTATTGGTATTGGTATTACCTTTAAAGTAATAACATTGCCAACTAAATATGAGAAGGGAATGATGGTTGAACAGATAAATCCTCCTTTTGCTTAAGTCTCTGCCAATATTTATGCTCAAATGCTCAAGTCAGTACCTAATGCTTTTTTAGCCTAATATCAGATTAGTTTTTTTTTTTTAACATATTGAATTACAGTCAGTTACACTCTGTTGCAAATAGGCCTTTTCACTTTAGAAATACCACATAATATGCTGTGTTTTATATGTTAGGAAAAGTGCTCACTGTGCCAACAAGAGTATGATCCTGAAAGTCTGTAGGTAAAAAAATAGGTGGTAACCATGTACCTTTGCACTTTTGTAAGAATGTTTAGAAGTATCAAAGAAGTCAGAGTCTTTGTAATAATGTCTTGGCTCAACTCAGTGCCCCCTTCCTCAGGACACTGTTTCACCATCGACACTGAGACTGGTACTTTCAGCTCGTCATACAGCCTGCTGACAGAGCAAAGCCCTCTCATTTGTACCTTAACCATTGTGTTCCCCTGTCGCAGACGGTAGGCTTTACCAGCAGAGGAAAGTGCCTACAGAAAAGTCCCCTGTAGCAGGTTTGTTCACCATTGTTTAAAATTCCCGAGGGCCGTTACGGAGGTCATGGCCTTTGGGCATCTCATCCCCCAGCTGAGGCTGGAGGAGCGGACTGAGGACGGCCTGTTTCGGAGCGTCTCCCTTCGACCCTTCCTGCATGGACACCACCTGCGAGGGAAGTCAGGTTCTCCCTGCAAGGACAGAAAACCATGCAAGTAAGGTTTAGGTAAAAGCAATGCAAGGCTTATTCTTTTAAGAACAAAAAGTCATGTAGGCCTACAGAAACAACTGAGAGCTTGATTGTCAAGTAACAGGCAGCTTGGGCTTGCATATCATTGTCTTCATTTTGTAGGGCAAATTCTTGTTTTTTGAATGTGAAAGATATTATATGTAATTATGAGAGGAACTAAGAAAGGTTTAAAAGAAGCTCTTGTAATGTTAAAACATGCAGAAAAGCAAGCAAAGTTAGCAGCTAGCTAGCATGTGAAGAAAGCAAGGTAAGTGGCCTAGCTTTGCTGGACAACTTTTTGTAAATAAAGTAACTGGCGGTTGTATTAAAGTTGCTTGCTTAAAAAAACGAAAAAAACTTAATATTTGTCCCCCTCTTTTAGCAGGAAGATTTTTTATTTGATATGAAGGGAATCTTTACTGTCATGTTTTCTGCAGATTGTTAGGTACGCTTGCTTTGAGGCAGACCAAAGATAATCCAAAGAATGTCAAACCCATACCCTTGTAAAATACCATTTTTAATATGTGTTAGATATAGTTATTATCTATCCACCAATTCCCAAAAGAATTTACATTAACATACAAAACTGAAACTTTGTTGAAATTTGTTTCAGCAATGCACATGTAAACTTGGAAATCACAAATATCAACGTTATACAAGGGTAAGCAGTATATACAGTACATATCTCGAAGACACTGACACGTTATAATATCTTTGTGCTTATTAAAATAACCGTACTGAGGTTTTTACAAGGGATTCTGATAGCTATAAATTTGCATTAATGCACATAAAGCAGTTAGAGAGTGAATTAAAAAAAATCCTTTTATTGTTTTTTGTATTGCTATGGTGATAACTTATGGTTACACACATTCCTGCACACCCAGACTTGCCTCAAGTCTCACCATTTGGAAACCAGCAGCTTAGCAGATGGTGTTGCCCTGAAAAGTGTTGGCGTAATCATACTGATATTCCTAATTAAGTTGTAAGTTGAGCATAGAGTGTGCCAAATTGCAAGGTCCATAAGACAGAAAGTACTAGCAAGCAAAAATCCACATAGAAGAATCCAGCAGCCATAGTTGTGTTCAGCCTTAGACTTTCATGCACCTCCATGTGTGTCTGTGAAGGCTAGTCAAGCTGAGAGGAATGTGTACTTTATTTTTTGTCTTCTTTTTATAGCTCAGAATGGAAGACTCTCTCTTATGTGTCTCGTACTAAAATGTTCTGCTTTGTGGCTGCATTTGAGCTGGAGCCTGGCAGATTTTTTTATGTTTTATGTATTGTGAGCTTTAGTTAAAGGCAAAGAAACTTGACTACTGCATGATGTATCTACAAGACCACGGTGAGAAATATTGCCATGCATCTGCAGGCATCCTTGTCTGTTGCTGCATGAAGTGTCACCTGGGACACTTAGCGTCTAATTGGGGCTTTGTCTAATATGAAAACCGTCTGTTAGCAGGCACAGTGGTGACATGATTAGACATTCATCTCTTCCTCTGCTGAGCACATATCAACCCTTTCAGTGCCATGTATCTGTCCTGTGATTCTCTGGTTACAAACGATGCACGCCAAGTTTGTCAGTGCATGATTACACAGCTCAGTGATAGTGTTAGAGCACTATGGGGCATCTGTGTAATGATGTGATTTCTAAAGAAAGGCTCTGGGCTGAGAAAACATTTTTTCCATATACTGATCAGATTAAGTCAAAATCTAGACATATTGCAGTCTTTCATGACGCCCCGCTCTATGGACTGAAATTCACAGGGGTACTTTATGTCCTAAGGAGCTGGTTCAGCGTAGCTCCAACCACATTTGAATCATGTTACGAGGAAAGTCAATTGAATGTTCTTTTGTGCCTGTCTCACTCTGCTTGTTGCTGGAAGCTTTACAATCTGGTCTTTTCTGCTCAAAACACAACTTTGATCATCATCCTCAGTGAGCTGTTAACTGTTTGACTGCTGGTTTGGAGCTTGAATTGGAAACATTTATTCTCAATTTGAAAGAAGAGTGTCGAAGCCTTCCTGTGCTTCTTTCTCAGCAAAGGGACAAGCATAGTGTCAGCTTTACTGAATTGGCTTGTCTTCTGTTTGATGCATCATTTGCTTATTTATATATTTAGCAACAAATGTGGCAGCAGGCTCATGGCAATTTTCTATGCAGTATGGTTTAAAAATGTAACAGTAGTCCGAGACAGTTTTTGGGCTTTTCGTGGGTTTTTCTTGTTGTTTTCTTATTATTGACTAATTTATCACATAATTTTGTTGATTTTAATGTTTTTCACGCTGCCTTTTTCATGAACATTAAGTGAATGACAGCTAGTGGATGATGAGTACCTGTTATTATACCAAGGACATAGATTGATAGAGAGGAATTACTGGAAAGCTTTATTTATGTTTCCTTTAAAGAGTATTTTCATCCTGCCTCAGTTTTGCACAAACCTTTGGTTGTTCTTTTGATTCTCTTTTCTACTGCATATTGATTAGGGCCTGTTGAATCCTTAAAAAATCAATCTCTGAAATAATCTCTTGTTATTGTAGAATTCATAGTTCACAAACAATAAGGCAACTTAACTAATCCAAATTGAGAAAAGTGATTTGTTTTTGGTTCAAAATTACAACATTGACCTCAATACAAAATAGGGAACTTTACCCCCGTGGTAAATGATCTGAATGTGTCAGAGTAGCCATCTAATGTATAAATGCTGGCATGTGGAGAAGTGTGTTGAGATCATTGCCTAAGCTGCCGGACAAGCCATGAGGCTGTTTCAATAATGCTAAAATCATTTATCAGCCTTCTCACAGCAGTAAACAGAGAGAGTTAACAGTGCTCAATGATAGCATTAAGCTTGGAAGACAGTATGTAGTAGATTTCATAAATGTTCAAACCTTGTTAACTAATCATGTTTTGTTATTTTACCAAAAAAACAACAAGAAATGCACAAGCTGATAAAAATGAACCTCATTAAGTTGGGATGGCATTTAACCTTAAATCTCACAAGGTAAGGGCAGACCCCATACAGCCAAATGTATGTGTGTGTGTATTTATATATATATATATACATACACACACATATATATATATATATATATATATATATATAGGAACTGCCAAGATCTTTAGACCAGTGGTTCTCAACTGGTCCACCCACAGGACAAACCACTACTAAATGTAAAAATTCCAACAAAATGCTTGATTTTGTGAGCAGTTCACTGTATTTCACAATAAATTTTCATGTGAAATCCAGCTCTGCTGTCTCAGGATAAAACATGTAAGTCAAGATCTGAAGAGAATTTCTCAAATGCTATCACTATTAAACTGGGTTAAACATAAAAGACGTCAATATGAGAGGCGCCCAGAAATTGTTATGCATTCAAACCGAACTGAACTGGCCGTGTGTTGGCTCCTAAATTTATCTACTGACAAACCAGAGAGCCCCCTCCCACAGCAACCATTGCCAGGCTATTGCAGTGAAACAACTTTTGTTGTGACAGTTTTTAAAAGTTGTGGTAAAATTATTGCTTTAAATATGTTACTTCAACATTGAAAAACACAAAAAAGCACTTGCATATATTTAAAGAAAAGATAAATAATTTTGAAATGATATTTGGTGTTGTGGAAATTCTTAGCAGTCATAATTATAGCATTTTGTTGACGTGTACAGCTAATATTAGATGCAATCACGAAGATTGTAAAGCTGTTTTTTTTTTTTGGTTTGTTTCTTTAATACACTCTGCTATTAATGAGAATAATTAACAATAAGCATTTGTATGATGGATTTAAAAAATAAACATTACAAGCAAAGAATGATGATTGACAGTTTGATCTTGACCTTTTACCCAAAGCCTCAGAAAATGTATTAAGGTATCCTGCTAGACAAAATACATATTCATGAAATATTTGATTAAATAATAAATCAAATTAAATATGAATAAATGTAAGGCAAATGGTAATTAATCAATCAAGGGGATTAATGAGGCATCCATCCATCCATCCATCCATCCATCTAAGATGCTTCAAATGGGAAAGAGGTCAGCATCAACAGATTTTGTCTAACTAAAGCTGTGTTCGAAATCGTCCACTCCTTCACTCATTCACTCATTCACTCACTCACGATTCCCTATGTAGTGTAAATGAAATAGTGAACTACATAGGGAATGACCTTACATTAGATTTCGGACACTACACTGAAATTTTCGAAACATCATAGCATCAGTAGATGAGCTGGATATTCTTGTGATGGAAGTGGATGCTCCAAGAATCACGTAAACAAACCGGGCACTCAGGAGGAGAAGTAGCAAATTTTGCAGCTGTTTACAACCATTAAAAGGAAAAAAGGTATGAACGTGTTATAGATACTTTAACGTTTCTTACATTTATAAACGAAAGCAACGCCAATTTGTGCCTTGGCAGCCATCTTTCAGCCATCGGCATTTGGACTTACTTTCAACGAAAAGGGCCTCTAGTTTCATGTTTGCAACTTGATTGCAAAAGTTGACTCTTGAACCATCAGTATATCTGTGTCTTGAGGCTTACTTGGCACTCTTCCTCTGAAATGCACGCATATGAAAAAGCCAGTGTTTCTTACACTAATACATAACATGCACATTTCTAATCAGGCTCGTTGTGATATGGGGCATAAGGGTTTAAATTATTGAATTGTGTCAGTTTAAGCTCTGTGGCTGATTCTGAAGTACTTTCTTCTCCGTCACAGTGCCCCACATGGAGGCGGTGTCAGTGGATTCAGCATGAGTGTGAGGGTACTAATGAGGACTCAGTCAAAGCTGGAACTGGTAAATGAGGCAGATCCAGGCCTTGGACAAGGAATTGATCTTCTCTTTTTATCTCCAGGAAATTTTATGCAGCAGCTCCCCCCTGATTATCCACAAACACAGCTAGATCAAAGGCATGACGTAGTGCATCTTAAATCTAGGTTTAAGAAATGGGCTTCCCCATTCGGGTCTGTTTTGGCAAGAAAAACTTTTAGATTGGGGGCTTTTGAGATGTGGGGGTGGGGGAAGAGAAGAAACAGAAAAAAAAGAGAGACGAGAGAGGGCAAGTCCCTTTATTGTCATTATTTAGTTCTTAAAAATCATGTTTAGACATTCCTCTAAATTAAAGCAGAATTCTCGGAGCATGTGGGGCATCATATGTGTTTTTAAAAAGAGGGCTCTGCTGCTTCTGTTCTAGGCTGAATCTGCATGCTTCAGGGCTTCACTGGGCACCAAGTCCTCCTCTAAAGTTCTCTGTGAAACCTGCTGAGATACTCTGGGAGACCACTTTTTGAAATTCTAATCTCAACTGACATCAAGACCATTTTATGTTAAAATGAAATTCTCTCTAATATCTCACAAATATTTCATCATTTTAATGAGCTTTTAGTTGATTTATCATTGAAAATCTTAACCGCAGCTCCTAATGGTTATTAATGAAGTCTCCTTGCAGTGGTGAAATGATTGTAAGCTTTAGTGTTACAACACGTCTGAATAATTCAACTAGTTGAAAATATTTAATCTTAAAAAGTCACTCAAAGAAACAAAAGTGCTGTTCAAAACATTCTAATATCATGCATAACAATTTCAGTTAGGATTTTAGCCTAAATCAGTTTTTATTTCATAACTTTATTTGTAGGTACTTGCCCCTGAGAAATCAAAGAAAACAGTTTTATCAAAAGTACTCCTTTTGGACAAACTATAGAAAACAAGCTAAGGAGAAAATGACATCTGCAGTTGTTTAGGGAACAATTTTTTGCACAGGATGTCTTTCTTTAATCACCTCGATCTCAAGCCAAATCCCAAAGTCTTTCTTCCTTAAACCTGTGATTTTTAGTTATTTGATAAATGATCCTGACATGTGTACTTTATAATAGTTAAACCAGTTGTAGTGGATGCTCTTCTTTTCAGTATGCTGCTTTCTTTATGGCCACGTACCTGGCAGTTTCTCTTTAGCATTTGTAGGTCAGTTGTTATGCCTTCATTGACAACTCAACATCTCTTTACTCTTAATATTATTGATATTTCTATTGTATATAACCTTTGGTGTCTTTTTATGTTAATTGTTTTGTAACATTATCTCTCCTGTCTGTAAATTATCCTTATTTACGTAAATATCATTGGTGCGCTGTTACGTCGCATTAACTCACAAGTACCAAAAAAAAAAAAAAAAAGAAACATTTCTCATCAGAGGAAATAGGGTTTGTGGTGTTGAAGTCTAGAGGATAATAAGTGTGGGATGTTTTTCGAAGGAGCACCAATGAATAAATGAATGCCTTCATATACTTATTTCAAATGTGAAAGATAAGAAAAAAAATACGTAAAGAAAGATCATGCAACTACAAATGGACACAATGCATGTGCACTATACAGAAAGAAAAGAATAGCATCAAAAAGCAGAGCATTTCATGCTTTGGGTTCTATATTCAAATTTCCATTATGAATATATATTTTTTTAGTGTCCGCAGACTCACTGAGCATTTTTTGTTAAACAAATGAATTCTCTCTAGTTTCCTGCACTATAAGATGAGGATTTGTTGCAATATGCCCTGAATTCTGTGACATAAACCTGAATATTGTTAAACTTTCACTCCTATAAAATATTAAGCCAGTCTGTTTGGTCCCTAAATTATCAATTTCTCCAGCTTTCAGCAGCTTAACTATCAGGCAGAGAGGCTGCAGAGTGAGTTAAGCCCCTCTGCTAGGTAATTAGATTCAGATAATCCAAACAACAAAAGCCATAATCCTGCTCAAATTTACTGCATTCTGTTGGTGATGAACTGGCAGACCTGTTTACAAACTGCAGCCAGGGAGATTATGAAACTGAGCTGTTTGTTGGATCATAAAGCACAAGTTTAGCCACATTGATGTTTTGCCTAATGTGCCATATGTCATGGTTAACACAGAACAAATGGCTCACTTACAATTAATGTCTGTGTGTGTGTGTGTGTATCATTTATTCATGCTTTGTTGGATGTTACTGGTTAGAGAAATCTCGTATGATTTTGGTGTTGTGCTGTGCAATAGATCTTGTCTTTCAGATATTTTGGCATCATAGATTGAGGAAAATACCAGACAAAGCCAAACTTACCGGAGAAGGTGCTGGAAGTCAGTCTGCAACGGCCACCACATTGAAGACACTCTCTCAAACTTCAGATCAACTCAGTAACAAACAGGCTATGTAGAGCCAGGATTTAAGGCTAGTTGATTAGAAATGACTATGTGGCCTGGTAGTCATGCCAGTCAAGCCCCTAACTGTGCACATTAAATACCTGAAACATGTTCAGAACCCTAAAATTGATGTATGTACCTCCATGCATAGGTCAGCATTTATCAGACTGTGGGCATAAGATTCACTCAAATCCCACGTCAACGTTCAGCTCATATATACAAGTTTCATTAAGGTGTGCAGCATCTAAAATCTTTCTATGAAGAAGATTTTCTGTATTATACTTGCTCTGTTTTAGACTGCCAGGTTCCTAGATTTAAAGCTAGATAGTTTAATAGATATGGCAGTGAAAATGTATGATTTGTTACGCTCCACCTCTCTCTAAAAGCTAAAAGCTAGTAAACTGACAGGAAACTTATGGAGTACGCTACAGTTTTGCATTGACATGCTGCCTGCCTCAGTAGCCCAAAAGTCTATAATCAAGCAGTTTGTTCAGGGGAAATGCACCAATTTCAGTTCATTTTTCAAAACATCTTAGCATAGCTTTAAATGCATGTTTTTGACATAATGAGGGTGAAAAAATAAACAAAATAGTGCAGCCAGGTCAGTGTTGGGCAGGGAGGAGGAATGTGTAATTCCACGAGAAGGTGAAGGGAAAAAAACACTTCAATTGACCATCTATTGTCTTTTAACTTAGGGCTTAGAGATAAATCAAACAATAAGATTACATGATATAAAGTTTAGACAGTATAATATGAACAGATAAAGTTGTTGATACCCCAAAAAGGCATTAAGCAAGCCACCATTTTGAGCTATTTTACTTGACTGTGCTTGGCCCTCCTTTCCTTTTTTCATTGACTCAGCCAAATGCTGAGTCTCCTGCTCACTTACAACAGCCCTGTCAGCAATGCCAACACTGAGGGAAAGAAACATGGAAGTAATGGGACTGCAGAGGAGGAGGCTTGATGGTCAGATGAAAAAATAGTTGCTCTATGATTCGTGTTAAAGATCTCAAATGACAGGCATGATGATGCTCTTTGTCCATCTTTCACATTAGCCCCACAGAGTGCAATTTGTTGATTATGTAAAATGGTAAGCAGCAGCCCCAAATTTCAAGCTTGTGCATCCTTTTACATTAAACAATCCTACTTTAAGCTGTTTGTTTTATTGTTTATTTGGAAAAAATATTAAGTTTTATGTCCAAAATGAGATAAAAATGTTGTTTATTGCCCAGCCTTAATACATACATCCATGGTAGGACTGTGGGCTGAATCTTGATTACTTTGGGACATACGGAAGATGATCTCTACATTCTTAATGCTGCAGACTGTTTTGTTCACAGAAGCCCTGTCACACAGAGAAGACATGTTAAACTCACTGAAGGCATATAGAATTTAAAGAAGCAGAATATGACCTCTTGAACATGTAAAACACTGCGGTCAGCGCCAAGTAGACACTCGAGGAAGTACAGTTTTTTAAACCTCTGTTTGCTTATTTTCTCCACACAGGAGGTTGGTGCTTGAGCATGACACATTTAAACAAGAAAAAGGATAAGACAGTATTGTTCACACTGATGCAAAAATGTATATTCCAGACATAATACTTAATAAGAAACATCATTAAAGATAAATAAAGAATAAACAGATTAAGAACCACAAACAATGAATGCATATTGACCACAAGAGAATCTATTTAAAATGGTAAATGTCTTTTTCGTGCCTGTGCAACACGTCATTTTTGCACACAGGACTGGACTTTGCACTGAATCAAGGAATTAAAGAATTTTATTTTTATCCATCCATCCATTATCTGTTCTACTCTTCCCTCTCGGGGTCACGGGGGGAGCTGGAGCCTATCCCAACTGACAGTGGGCGAGAGGCGGAAAACCATTCACTCTCACACTCATACCTAAGGACAATTTAGAGTCACTGATTAGCTTAATGAGCATGTGCTTGGTCTGTCTTTATTTATTTATTGCCTTTGCCTTCCTCAGGTTTAACATAGTATCATATGCAAATTCTTTCAAATATGTGTTTTTTTGTAACGCCCTCCATGTGCATTTTCACAGCCTCTCATTTCCTGACTCCACATCCATGCTGCAAGTGACTTGGCTTTGTTCCTCCAAGGGCATCACCATGGAGCCAGGCTCACCCAAGGGCCCCAGCTAATGAGCTAACGCAGGAAAATTGATTTAGTCTCCACCTTCCTATCTCCATCCCATGCAGGCCAGAGATAAAACAGGGTAAGTCCCCAGAGTCGTGGCTCAGTAAAGCCCTCCAAAGTCATTTCCTGTCCTCTGACTGAAGAGCCAGATTAATTGTAGACCAATAAAAAACTAGGATCAGGTCTAATTAGTGAGCGTATTGAGCAGATGCAATCCTGCACTGTTAGCAGGTACCTTAATGACTGTAAAGTTGCCATGCATGTTTCCTGAGGCAACTGTAATTCATTACTCTTGTACTGACGAAACAGTCAACATGAAGTTTTAGGTTATATGATGTTATTTGTTAATGTGCCGTGATGCTTATCGTGATTAAGTTTATGAATGCAGCTCAGGCCTTAATTTTTCCTCTAATATATGTTTTATTATATATTTATGTTGTATATTAATTACGTATTTATTCACCCCATCCGAATGCACAAGACATTTGACAGAGGATCAAAAATACAACACTACAGATCCTTCAAGTTGCATTTCATTTCTCAAAGCTTCTATTCAGGCAAAACCATAGGTACTTCTTCAGAACATTATTAGCCCACTGGCTTTAGAACATAATACCTACAAGTAATTTGTGTTTCCTAAATGCACAAAATAAAGTAAAACTCCAGACAATGGGGTAGGAGTCAAATGTATTCATGGAAAAAAAAAAAGAACAAACAAAAAGCATAAGCATGTGTCAGGAAAATATGCTGAACATTTTTGAGCACGGTTCCATCATATATTTACAGCCTGTTATGACCTAAGCTTTAATTAAAAAATAATAATAATAATAATAAGTAACACTTCTATTGCTATACTTGGAATCTAACTCTACAATTCTTAAACGTAATCTGGATTCTTAATTTCTGAAGTAGTTATATTCCACTCTGTCTATTCAGGGTAAGTTGTTTGATTACCTCTGTGGTTAAGATGAGTGTCCACACGGTGGTGCAATAGTATTACTCTTTCATGCTTCCAGGTACTGAGCGATTACATAAGAACTGCCGTCCTGTTAAATAATTAAGATTTTGCAGGAATGCAGGAATTATTAGCTACCCCACAAGTTATCCCAGATATATGTTTTTAAATAGATCCAGCACCTGCTAGGAAGTCTGTCCCTGTCATCGTCATTTTGCAGCTGCTGGAAAGACAGCACTGGTTAAGCTGAGAGAAATAACAATAGACAATAGAATGATATTTGAAGAAAGGGAAACAGTTATACAGGCATGCTTGTCTAAAATGAACATGGATGTAGCCTAAAAACAGATTCAGAATACCTAAAAATGAATTCCTAATATGATCTGAAGTGCCTAAGCTGGTATTCCTCTGAGTTAGATCAGTGAAACATCTGTCCTTTTTGGTTGTTTAGGTTTGTAAGTGTAAGTGAAAAGACCTGTGCGTCTTTTGTTGTAAGTCATAGTGAGAGCTGTTCAAATTCTCCAAAGAAATAAGAAATAAGATAAGAAATAAGTTTCTTTGCTTCCTACATTATCTCCTCTTGCAAATAAAAAGAACACTGGACTATCCTTTACAAAATATCATCCATAATCCACTTCATGAAGTTGATTTATAACAACTCAACTCTTGGTCTGTCATAAAACAAGCAACCGTGTTTCAGAATAGATTTTCATGTCATCTTAAGTGAACAACAAAGATAAGATGATATTGATATTTATGTGAATAAATGTGAGAGGAGAAAATGGCAAGCAGTGAAATATACTAGATGTAACCAGTCCAACCTCACCCACGATAAACATAGAATTTGTTGATATCATCTTCCAGTCAGTTGATCCTTTAATGATTAATATCACATTTTTGTTGCTGTCTGGAGATGATAAAGTCGAGGGTGGTGAAGATTATTCACTGCCAGTTTTTAGGGTAGCTTCTATAGTTTGATAACAATAATAATTTGAAGTTAATTTCTCATCATAACAAGAACTAAAAAGAGAAACTAGATAGTTATCTGCATACAAAATTATGTCAATTGTAATCATATTTACATTTTAAAAACACAAGAAGTTTTAAAGTAGAGGGTGTGGATGGGGCTTGATTGTTTTACTTGATCAGTTTTATTGATACCAATATCATTATAGATTCTTAATGATCCAGTTCTTGTAAATTCTTATTCTTATAATTCTTCCTTATAAATTCTTGTGTCGAGAAAAATTTGTCCTTCAAGTTTTCAAAATTGTCAAAGGCATAGCACTCCTTGTATTCAGCTCCTGCTGCATAGACACATGCCTATGCAAGCTGCTGGTGTTTCTAGCCTTGCTTTTTTTCAAAAGATTATTTTTGTAGAAAGAGCTGAGAGGGACATTGTAAAGCATGAAGACACATGATATTGATTCGTTCAGGTAATTGTTTTACATTTTAGAATGAGTTTTCAGTTCTCATTCTTAAAAAGTGGATAACAAGAAATTTACTCATCCTTTTTTTTTTTTATGTCAATAAAGTCAAAACGAGTAGGAAATTGAAAAAAAAGAAGATGAAAATGTTTATCAAGAGTTTCAAAACCTCTGAAATGTTTTTAGATCTTTAGACTCTCAGAGAGACTTAAGGGTTCCTGGTCCTGTGCAGGACCTTTATGACATGAAAAGAGTAATAAACTCAGAAATGTCACCATATTCTTTTCATTTCATTTGCTGCATTAAACATTAAAGAGAACACACTGGAGGGGTAGATATATATTGTGTAGCCCATAAGTGGTAAATTATAGTTTTACTCAGTAGAACTGTGACATATCCAAGACAAATGCTGTCTATAAATGCAGATTGAAGATTCTCTTATCACTGCTGTTTTCCTTTTCCATCCTCTACTTTCCCTCTTTTTGAACCATGTGATGTTTTTCATCAAAGTCAAAGAAAAGTAGATAGAAAAAGCTCCCCATGATATTTCCTGTGCTTTTCAAACAGTTCCCAGAAATGCTATTGGTTTACACTGGAGTCTAACACAGACCTCATTTTGAATGAATGTTGACAACCAAACAAAACAATCAGATCTGAGCAAAACATCCAAAATGAGCTGTAAGGCTTTTTGGATGAATGAAGCCTCAGAGTCTGACCATCTGTGTATAATGAGCGAAACAGAAAGTCTTCAAACCTAATCACCTCATAACTGAAGCGAAATCAACCTGAAATGTTATTGCGCCCCAAAAGCATAAATATTGATTAAAGATCTGCCTTGGTCTTCCCACAGCTTTCTAACTAAACGGCAACAGCAATTATCAAAATATTGCTGCAGTTGCTATGGTATCTAGGTTTTTTTTTGCATTTGCAGCTTAAATGTTAAAAGATTTATATTACAGAATATAACCACACTGATGTGCATTAAAATATCAGAGGCAGGCTGAGTGTTAAAGCTCAGCAATAATGCAATGAATCATTTGCTCCCAACTTTTTATTTAATGAAATATTCATCTGATGTGTGTAAGTCTAGAAAAACATTCACAACTCTGCATTACTACTTAGAATGAAGTTTAAAAAGCACCAAATAACTCTGATACAAGGACTGAAAGTGCTTTAACAGTTGTTCTCACATACGGATACACATTAAAACACACTTCACTTCACAGAGGAACAAAATGTACACAACGGCACATTTAGGCATACGCAATAAACAATTTCATTAGTCTAACACATACCTCAGTGCATGAAAGTCAGTATGATTGGTCGAGACGTGGCATATTATCCTACATCTAAAGCATAGCTGATTTGGGACCTTTTCTAATATGGGGGGACGGTTATTTTTGTGACTGGGCAGGTGCTTGAAAGTAAGCTGGTGCTGGCACGAGCAAAGATATGATTTGTAAATTTTATTTTTGTTAAACTTTTAATCACACTTTTTACTTTTAGGTTCTCGTGTGAACAACAAATAGTGGTGCAGCAATTTGATTTGAGAAATATCGTACCAACCTAGAATGTTTTAAACACAAGGAAACTACTCTGTCAATTTTTTTTTTATTATCCAGTCAAAAAAGGCTAAAATATCTACTTCAAAAATTCCTTCATGTTAATTTTGAAAATATCAGATAGTTCATATAGTGTCTAATCACTATCATAGTGGTCGTTTGAATTGTACTTAAAAATGTACAACTGATCCAAAACAAAAAAAATAAACAGTCCTGAAATTAGTTAAAAACAACATCAAACAGAACACATGCTTTTTGCTTTTCCCTCAACCTTATAGTTTTAAATGCAAGGCAAGACAAATCTATTTGTGTTGCACATTTCTGCAACAAGAGAATTTAAAGTGCTTCACATGTTTTATTTGTAATTTATATTGTCTGTTTCTT
The DNA here is from genome assembly GCA_037902135.1 of Cetoscarus ocellatus. NCBI lineage: Eukaryota > Metazoa > Chordata > Actinopteri > Labriformes > Labridae > Cetoscarus > Cetoscarus ocellatus. The sequence continues at coordinate 340,710 of JBAMNC010000234.1, read as the reverse complement.
AATGTTTCTACAAAGAGCGCAAAGTTACCCTGTGTGTTTACACATACAATAATGTACGCATGAAATAAGGCTGATTCTGGCTCTGAGAACACATTTAAACAAAGCAATTAAAGAGTTACCCATACAAGATGAAAACTAAGAAATAGTCTGTAAAGAAGAAATAAAACAACAAATAGAGTGAAAGCTTAAAGACAGTGGATTTATAAATGTATTTAAAAGAAACAAACAAACAAAAAGCAATGAAGTAAGCAATGAAATGTGGTAATAAAAGAATGTGAACGTATTTCAATAAATGGCAACTCTTAACTGGTAACTGTTTCACAATGATTTAAAATAGTTTTATTTTTCCTGAACACAGCTCGGGCAGTGCAACAAACAAAAATGTTGTATTTAGCTTTACAGTGGCAATAAACATATACTATTCTATTTTATTCAATTCTTTCCCATTTTATTCTTTTGAGCTTTGCACTTAAATGTAATGTTTGATTTTTTCTGCCTAAACCAGGCTATCTGCTTTCTCCTGTTCTTTTTTGCTTAGCATAGCTGACTACTGGCTGAAGCCTTATATTGAACAGAGTGGTATTTATATTCTCATTTTAGTCAAACTCCATTGGAGAGATGATGATTGTATTGCTTGTATGTCTTCGGCTAATTGAATAGCTGTACTAGAATGAGATCCAGCAGTCCCACTCCACTGATTTCAAGTATGGTGCTTTGTCAGTGACAGACTGTTGTTAGATAAGATGTCACTGATGCATAGGACCATGACAGCCTCTACGATCATGTAAAACATGCGACACAGTATGAATAATAACAAATTGGGAAAACCACTCCCTCTCCTTGCTTCATACACATGTCGATGCATGTGTTGAGTTTTATACACCACAGGGTGCAATCTGTAATTTTTGATTGGCAATGCAGTGTTGGATTACACTAACTCATTTTTTTTTTCATATGTGCTTCATGCTTTTCTTAGCACCTTTTTCAAACAGCTCCCTGAGACACCTATCATTTAGCTCATGTACCTACTACACCTGCTGAAAGCTGCCCTATAATCAAACACAATTCATCCTGCCAGAGAGGTATCAGCCTGCTCTCTGTCTGATTATATACCAGTGACACCAAACACCAGCCCGTGTGACTTAAATCTCCCTCACCTCTCGTCCGTAATTATCCTCTTACTTTTTTCTTTTAATGGCTTTGCAGAAAAGAGGTTATGCTGAGTGTAATTTGCTGTGCTGGAGACTATTAGTTCTGTTGAATCGTTGAAGATAAATAGTGAATTCTTTATGTATATAGAACGAGACATTTACCTAAACACTGAGTCTTCAAATGTTATGCTGCAAACAGAAGCTCCTGAAACCTGATCACTCAGTATCAGAAATGCCCGGGACAATACAGCAGAGTTGCAAACGCTCAGTTAGCCTACTTTATTTGTTTTTAGTTATGTTGAGTCTTCTTATGGCAGTCTCTATCCACCGTCCTCCAATCAGACAGTCGGGACAGTTAAGTATCTATTTGTTTAGTATCATGTAAGAATGTTTTAACGTGGCCACACATGTTCTATTCAAGTCAGCGGTCGTAGCATTACAGCATTGTCCTACCTATATGAACTTTTATTTCAGCTCAGCATTAAACACTTGCTCACTTTGTGTGTAGTCTGGTACTGATTAAGTTGAAAACAAATTTTCTGCATTCTTGAAAATGTGTTAATAAAACTCTGAGCCTCTGATGCATCTATAATTGTGGATGAAGACAAAAAAAGCTAAGGACCTTAACAATAAGGTCTATCTTATTGATTGTTCTCTAGTACCTGCCTAATTAGTGTTTCAACTTAAGAGTATTCTTTATCAGACATGGTAGATTGCCAACAATAACTGTCCATGCACTATGCATTATAAAGTCTGCTGGACATTGTGGACCACCAAGTGGCACACAGAAACACAGATAATGTCTCCTCTGATTTGATTCAAAGTGCAATCAAACTGATTACTGTTCGATGCCTTCTGTGTTCTGTAATTAGAGCGTATTCAAAATGGCTCACATTTGTGCATGTGCTTTATCCAGCAAGTATGGTTTTGTATAGAAAGTGATCTGCCAGCCAGCAATAATTGCATGTTTGCAGAAGATTGAATAGAGAGACTCAAAGTAAACAACATAATCATTTCACCTTCTCTAGTCCAGCTTTTATGTGGGGAGTCTGTTGTTAAGTTTACTGGAACTAAACCAGTTTAAGGTTCATAATTACAAAAAGAGAACATTAAAATAGTGTGATGCAGATTAGCAGTATGTACCAAAGATCTGACTTTCTGTAACAATAACCAAAGTATTAGCACAAAGCCGGCTGATTTGAAACTGCTGTTGTGGAGCAAAGACTTGAGCCGCAGAGCTTAACACAGTTTTAATAACCTGCAGGTACACTGAGTTGGAGTCAGTTCTTTTTTCCATTACTTTATTATGGCACTGGTGAGATTTAAAGTCCTGAGATATCATCACAGAATAGATTCATCTATATTAACCCTGAAAAATATAAAATTCTTAGTATAATTGATTCTGCAGATACATATGAGCTAAGCAAACCACAGACCATAACAATGGTGGACCCCCTGGAAAGCTGGTGCTCACCAAAATGAATCATGCTTGACGTTGATTCAAGGCTCCAGCAGACCTGTGAACAGTTTTACGACCAGTCAGTAATCAGAGTAAATTATTTTGAATCTTTCAGAATTTTGTGATGAAATAATTCATTTTCATTAAAGGTAAAGAAAGTGGTAAGAAAGGTCTTGAAACTTTGAGGTTTTACATTTGTTGTCTAGATGTTCCTCAATAAAGCTCTGGAGTTGTTGCATTTACTGCCTTTGCCATGGTAGTATTGTTTTTGCGTTTCAGGGTTTGTCTGTAAGCATGATAACACCAAAAGTTCTGAACAGATTTTAACTAAGTTTATAGTGAATGCTACCCATGGCACAAGGAAGAAGTTATTAGATTTTGATGGTGATCTTAATCTGGACTTTGATCCAGGGATCTTTTCAAGGATTTGTTAACAGTGCGAGACAGGGCATGTTTCCACATTTTTCATAGTAACTCGCCCAGCATGTTGGAAATGCCTTGGTGGAGGTTTGTGCTCTTTAAGCTCTTTTTGTAATTTATTATTATCTTTTTAAAATAGGTAACTTTTTTTTATTCAAACCCTACAGTGTTTCTTCTATGCAGAGAAAAATGGCCTGCGCTGGTTGTTTGCATGTTAAACATATTCAGAGCTGATCAATCTATAAAGAAGAATGATTGGCCTTAAGAATGTATTAAAAAGTCATAATTCTAAATTAAAAGAGATTAACCTTTAAAGCTTGTTTTTGATTCTTATATACAACTTTCCTCCCGGCAAAAACACTTTTGTCGATCTAAATTAATGCAAATAGTTTTTTGGTGTCAATAGTAGTGGTCAAAATGTCCAAACTCTATTCTACCTCTATTTCTTGGATCTATATCTATTTTTTTTTTCTTTCCCCCGAATTGCTGTTTCATTGGGTCAATAATTCAAATAATTCTCTCTTGCTCTGCTACTATTCGAGTTGAACTGAAGTTATGAGTTACCTCAAAATCTGACTGTTAAGTTCTGCTTATTTTATTCCTCATGTAAAACTTTGTCATTTGCCATTAAATGAGGTCTGATGTCAAATGAAGAGGAGCCTAAAAAATGTCTCAAGTCCGGTAAAAGTCAAAGTGTTACGTCTTACTTTTAATTTTCTGTTTGTTCTTACTGTTCATATTTGGTGTAAACCAAAATAACAGGCATGTTCTCATTAAGAATCATGACAGTGTAGAAGCCTTATGTTGTAGTTGTGCTGAAAAAGAAGACAATATTCTGTCCACATAGCCAAGGGAAAGGCAGAATACAAAATTTAAGATGGAAATGTACCAGAGTCACCTTTCAAAAACAGATGTCACAAAGTGCTTCACAAATTGAATGAAAATTGCATTAAAAAAAACCTAAAAACAAAAAAGCAGACAGCTACAGACAATTAAAGCCTGTATCACAGTAGATAGGTGGATTAAACAGGGCATTTTTTTTGTTTTATTAGTGTGTTTTACATGTCTCTTTCATGTTATAGAGTTCTTTAATCCACAATACAAAAAGTGTATGGCATCAGGACTTCTTACTTTCTACCTATTAAAATTGCCAGTTGTGGCTTCACTTTAACCCCTGAATAGACCTACCATTGTTACAATAAACCATTGTTTTGTCAGCAGTAAAGTTCATTTACTTTGCCTTGCATGCCCAATGCAGAGTATAGACCATAGAAAGAATTCATAGTTGTTAAAAACATGGAGATTTCTAAAGCTGAACTGACCAATGACAACAAAGTTGAGTAGTTAACCAATCAGACCAGACTGGGCCCATATCAGGTAAGGGCATTAAAGTGGCAGGAGCTCTGGCAGAGTGTCTAAGATAGTCTGACAGTGCAGGTGGATTGGAGTACTCAGTATGTGAAAACTAGATGGGTTTTCTGACAATAATGATTGTGAACATATCCTAGCGATCATCAAAATTGAGTATGAACCCCGAATGAGGTAAAATACGACCTCTCTTTCTGTGCACCTGTCACATGGTGGAATGGGAGTGACTGTATTAAAACATAGTTTAGTTAATGCAAAGAAGTTGTGTAGTTCATCAGATTCTGGTACATTACATGGTAACATGTGATGATGTAATTTAACAACTATCTGTCGATAAAATCTGTCATTGACCATGCTTGTTAGTCAACTTTGGTCGACAATTTGTTGCATCTCTAACAACAAGTGTGTAATTTTGCCACGATAGGCTACTATCATTCACTTTTATTTCCTTTGTATATTTAAGTTCCTTTGTTGGTTGTAACCCATATAGAAAACCACCCAGCTTTAGGGTTGTTATTTTATCCAGTAAGTAAACAATAAAGTGAAAAAGTGTCCATTGTTGGTTCATGTAAACCCTGTGTTGACTAGGTGCTGTATTGCCTCCTCTTAAATAATTAGTAAACTGGGTAAGACATTTTTTGCAGGCTAGCTCTTAATTATTATACTCTCTCAACACATCAGTGTTCTGGTTTGACACATTGGATGTAGTGCCTGTTTGAAGGGGCCAAGTGAATTAATTTATTCCAAACAGACACATCAGTTTAGGACCTTGAACACATCAGGATGTTTATATCATGAGGCATCTGTTACATGAACGGGGACGAGGTCAAACTGACATTTGTTTCACGGTCAGGTTGGCATGATGCTCTAAACACATTCTGCCTTCTCAACTAATAAGCAGCCAAGATGATGGCCACTCGAGGATGCCATGCTGGAAAAGGTGGGAAAATATTTTGGAGACAGAGAGCTGGATCATTTTGACGGGGACATAGTGGATATCAGCATATGTCACTCAGATAATGTGTGATATGAATGAGGAACGGTCTGTGAACTGTCATTATGACCTCACAGCCTGAATGCTTAATCAACATGTTTAGATACAAGACTTTGTACTGAGACCTTTTGAACAACTGCGGCACAAAATGTAATTATATAATGGAAAAGGATTCAGACTTAGAATGCACAATGCACTTACAACAAGCAGTTCATTAAATGCCTGAGCATGTTTGACAAGTCCACTTTGTTTAAAAGTGAGAGTGCTCCATACCATGCTCAAACATGGCTCACCTCTTTGGACTGGGTTTGGTTGGTAGAGGTGTGCTTTGACATGGCTCAGATGCTCATATACTATCACAGTCCAGAAACATCATTATGACAGGTAATCAGTGCCGCAGTTCCACTTGGCAGACATTTTAAACAATAGCAGAATGTCATAGGCCTAATAGTTTGGTCACAAGTTTTACTCAAACTATTGGAAGTAAGCCACAAAGTTATGAAAGTTATAGTCATGTTCTCTGGACTGTCATAAATTTTGCTGACTCTAACAGGGCGCTTAATGCCCAGACTGAGTTCAGACCTGGTGTTATCTGGAGGAATGTGAGTGAGTCTGCTAAATAAAGTCTTATTTGCATCGTTGACCTAAAAAGTGTCCCCAGATGTTACCCTAAATTCTGTACCATGTGATTTGTTCTATTTGTTTCAATATGTTTGGGTAGACATCACAATCAATTTGTATAATAATAAATGATACATAAATTTCCTTTGTCGTACCTTTGGCCTGCCAGTTTACAAAGTCAGTGTTTTGTTTGTATGTAATTGCAAATAGAAGACAAGTTTTGTTTTATTTGCAAGCATAAATGTAGAGAAACACAGCAGCTACACCCCTGCCACTTATGTTTTTGTTAGGTAAAAAAAGGAGTGAACAATCCACATGTCTGCTTTATTTAACAGCACACAATGTCTGCTACACATCATTTTGTTAACTGGTGTTTTCATTTATAAGTAGTGTGGAAAAATAAGCCCTGAGCTCACTTTAGTAGCATGAAAAAGCCGATAAAACTAAGCCTGAGAGACTCCATAGCAACTAGGTTGTTTTTGTCCTACTGTATCTGCCCTATGGGCTAGTGTAATGGTTGCACATCAAATGGCCTCTAACTGATGATTTCTTTTTTTAATTCTCATGAGATTCTCAAATGATAACTGTGTAGAGATGTGTTGCATACAGTATACCCAGTATTCAAGGATTAAATGAAATGAATTATATGTATTATATTTATTGATGCAGTCAATAGAACCAATACATCTATTTCTGTAAGGTACAATAAAACAGCTGAAACAGCTGTTTGATCATTTCTGGGGAAATAAAAAGAAAGTTATTAAGGTAAGAGGCAAAATCAAAATTCACCAAACCCTCAGGTGTTTAGTATAGTACAGTTAACATATCAAACAATTGAAAAACAAGTTTCAAATAGATTTTCAAGTCTGACATTTAAGTTTCTCAATAATAAACATGGGATTACATGTTTACTGTCATAACATACATAGCATGGATAGCTCGGCAATATGTGACATGCATTCAGTCAACCTAAATGAAGTTTCTTTATCCTCCTCTTTGACTTGGGGGGCACAAGTTAAGGCTGCAAGTTAGCAATTCTAACATATGGCATTGCAGATGTGCCGATAAGATGTCAATCACAACTTAATTGACATGCTCTACTGTCTTGAGGATGATCTAAATAATCAAATGTAAAATTCTTAATTAAAGCTTATGTAAAATGAAAAAGGTCTACATTGACATTTTTTTGCATGCTTATTGAGACTCAATCTTGATATTATTTATCTATTTTGGTTTTGTCCAAACCCATTTCCAGAAGCTTTTAAGAGCATTGTTAAGATTCTGAGAGGGTAAAGTTCTGGTTTTGGTCCCTGTTGGTGGTCTGTTGCTTTCTGTTGGCAAGAATACAGCAGGCAGGTGACTTTCATCTCTGTGCAGACTTTTAAACCTTGAGCTAATCCACAGATTAGAGCTGCCATGCTCCTGCTTTTTAATCATGAAGAATTATTTGTGCCTCCTTAATTCTTGGGAAAAAAACAAGACTTGTTTAAGTACTGCTTCATTGGGCTCTCTGATTGTTTACGTTAGCCTTGCTTTATGACTTTATTTTAGGTTTTTAACAACAGAGCATTTGGTCTACTGTTGAAATGGTCTCTTCTATATTGAGGGCCTTTTTTGTCAACTTTTAGGTTGGTCCCAAAGTGCTTTGCCGCCTCTGCCAATTTCCATACATTCACTCACACAATCAGACATGGCATGCAGATCTAATTTCCATCAATCCCACTCACACACACACAACACTGAACTACTGAGCTCCTGATTGAAATGAATAGATGAATTCATATTTTGTTTTGAGTCATGTTTTTCTTGACAAAACAGACGAGTTCATGAAAAACAGACAAGTCAGTCCAGTATTAGAAATAGGATATGCTGAAGCCAGGGTCTTACTGTCAAAAAATAACCCAGAAAATCAGCAACAGAAAATTTAATAGATTCTACTTTAATAACATCTACCGTCTGTCTTACAGTTTTATAAATTTTCTCTGTAGGACTGAAGGATTATACATGTGGAAGTTTTTTAACCTGACAGACAGCTACACAGCTTAGTTTAATCATTCAGTCTGTTCCGTAATTTATCCCCCACAATCCTTGCATTTTTCCAACAAAATCCAACATCATCATTTTATAAATGCATTTTACTTTAAGATGTATACTTATAAAGAAATAGGCCAAATTATACTGTCTGCCATTCCATGTTTAATTTTTTTATTAAGTGGGATTTATTTCCCCCCCTTTTCCAATATTTGATTCAAGCCACTTTCAAAGTCGTGTTCCTAAACTTTCTCTGGAACAATAAAGGGAGGCTGTCTCTGTTACCTTCAGAAGTTGGTTGTTTAGCAAGAGACTCTCCATGTTGTACTGGGGGTTCAATTAGTGCTAATTGTAGTAAGAAAAAATAAGATCTCAACAACGATGTTTAGCATTATACACTGTAACACAGAAAAATCGGGAGGTTTCATTACTTTGGACATAAACTGTAATTTTAAGCTGATTTATCAGTCATGGTGGAATTTCAGTTCACACTGTTGAAATGAATTAGACACAGTGCACAATTAATGTGCTCACACTGCACAATCCAATAATCAGAAACTACCCTGCCACTCACAGTGTTTAAGCAAAAGTGAAAAAAAAACAGGGCCAGATATTTACATAGATTAATTTAAAACCCTTCACAATTGGAGGTTGAAATCATGCCGGGCTGTATTTCAGCTGTTTCCTTTGCATTGCTTAATTACACACATTGTCTAAAACTCTCGCACTTCGCCTTGCTATGGCACACAAACATGCACGCTCAGGCATCACACACAGAAAGTGCAATTAGTTGCTAAATTATAACAAATATTCTTTTTAACTTGAAGCATCCCAAATGCTCATCCATATAGTTTCTGATTGGAGGAAAGGACACGTTTTCCAGCATTCTGTTGCCATGGTGATTTTAGGAGCTGTCTGATAAGTACAAAAAGGCTAAAGAAAAAGCACTGAAGTTTGATTAATCAGCTTGCGGTTCTGCTCTCACTGTGTGAGTGAATGCAGATGGTCAAATAAAATACTGAATATGTTGTAAATCCGTGAGACTAGTTGGAAAAAGTTAAACAGCCTGTGATCTGTTGTGTTCCCCCTGTACTGAACACTGCACAACAAACAAAGCACAGTTGAACTTAACTTTTGGCCCAACTTCAAAATCAATTTGTTTTAATGGCTTTAAAGCTTCAGTGTACACTGGACTTTATGTGCTTTGAGATTGCACTGATCATCTGCTAGTAAACCTCTGTTGGTATACATATCATGATATAAGAGACAACTTCCCCCTCATACTCCCAGTTGATTTTCTTGAATATTTTCTTTTGTGTTTTCTTTTGAGTTTACCAACAGAGGGGCTGACAGGAAAAGTCAAATTCACACATGCATTCAGAGATACAGCCAATCCCGAAAGCCATTGAGCACATGTCAACCAAGATTTCTTCTTTTTTAATATTCAAACTTGGGTTCACTGGACAGGGATTTGTCAAGTGCTTTGGGTTTCATATAGATTGTTAGAACTTAAGTCCCTGCAATTGTATTGGCATACCTTATCAATCAATGATCAATTATTTTTCCATTATCTGTATGGATAATCCCTTTTGGGGTTGCAGGGGGCTGGAGCCTATCCTAACTGCATGGGTGAGAGGTGGGGTTCATTTGTTGCTAGCTAGTCAAAGTGCTGATACAAAGAGACAAACATTCATACACTTCAGGAAACTTAGGCCCTATTTACACAATATTTTTGACAAAAATGATAAACTTGTGTTGGCATTTGCTGTGTGTTAACATTAAAACTGCGTTTTAGTTGCCTAAAAACGTTGAGATTTGAAGATGGATTCCAGGGAGCAGAAAGTGGTGCAGTCTTCTGCCATGTTCACAGGCAGAATGGAGTTTTTGAAAACAACTTGCGTGTGCCGACGACAGCCTGAGACAATAGCGATGTGCGAGTATGGCTCTGTGCGTGCTATTTATACTTACTGTATGGCAGGCTATGAACACAATAGTGGATTTACTGAACCAATCACTTTGGTCAAAAGTCCCTCTGTGTTGTTCATCCAAATAAGCATCTGTCTGTTCTATGATTTGTACACTGTGGGAGAAAGAGGATGTGAGCATGTATGTGTTGTGTTACAACAAAAGTCACACTGACAACTACTGGCTTTTAAACCACATCTTTTTTGTAATTTCAGTGGCTCTGTGTGCATGGCAAGCACTAGCAAACAACTCTATGGGAGGAAGGAAGAGATTTTGGAGAACATTCATGCATGAAAGGGAGAAATGTGCAAACTCCATACTGAATGGCTTTAACAACGATTCGAACCTGCAAAATAACAATCTGTCATTAAATCAGTTAACATTTGTACAGAGCATTACAAAACAAGCTTGGCACTTGACAAAAAGAGCAAGTTGAGATCATACTGTCTGTTGTATTTTTTCAAAGATCCAGCATTAATCAACCCTGGGCACAGCAACTGCAACCTTAAGAAAAGTTACAGGGGGAAAGAAAAACCTCCTTAAACAGGCACTTTGTGTTGTTTTTTTTTTTTTTAAACTGTGGTTTTATTCAATTTGGGTAGTTAAAACAAGAGCAGTAGTCATATGTTAACTCCGAAAATATTCTGTAAATAACAGGATGCACAGAAAATGGAAATGACTACCATTATAATGTTTGTCTGATGGGGGTATAAAAAATAAAATCACATATGATTCAATTGCAGATTAGGTTTTTGCAAGTTTGTGGTTTGTGTTCAGGGAACCTTCAAAGCTTAACCTTATGTAATTTAATAATTTTTCAGGAATGTTAACTTCTTTTTCAAGGCAGATACTGCAAACAGAACCTGAATAATGCTGAACAGCCATCTGCTGACACTGTCAGAGTTGTGAGGGGATGGAGTGGACATGCAGAAGAAAACTGAATGAGCAGCTAGCCTACAATAGATGAGTTATATTTATAGCCATAAAGCCTGTTATAAAGCCAAAAAACAGTGCTCCATTCCCTTCTCTTGCTTCCCTAAAATAAAAATAACAAGGATCTTCAGCACAGAGAGCGATGTGGAGGTGGGGTCAGTGGTTTTTAATGGAGGGGTGCAGTTAAAGGGGGGATTCTCATAATAGCCGCTCACTGTCCTCTTTCTGCTGTTGTCATTACGACACAAAGCCCAAAATAGAACATCTCCAGAGATCAGCCAGCCGTGCGTATGGTAGCTTTATGCACTCTAGCACATAGACACAGAACGCAACCCATTTTTGTGAGTGATCTTGGGGAAACGGGGATTTGCAAGTGAAGTCTTACTGTATGGTGACTCATGCTGGAAAAGCTTTTTTATTCCTTACATCCATTTTTACATCACAGCAGAGGCATCCTCTATTCTGTTTGAAACCCACCAATCACATGGCTTCTGGGCAAATGTGTGAGAAACGTTTGAGGGATGTAATCCCGCTTAAGTATACCAAATTATGTTTATAGCCAAAGGAGCTCACTTTTTCAGACTATTTTTTGCGGATATCTTTGAGAGTGGGAATAAAAACCAGGAGCACATGTCTCAGTGTGTGACAGCAGGAAAGAACTGAATATATTCCATGCAGAGGGAGTCAGGAGTTTTTTAAAAATTTTTTATGTATATGTCTTTGTTATCTGCATATGTTTGTGTGTACAGTCAAGTGTGTGTGTTTGTGGCTGCCTGAGCCACGGCGGATAAGACTGCATGCCAGAGAGAGTGAGCGAGCAAGAGTAAAGTGGAGCGCGATCAGGAAGGAGAGCGAAGGAGAGCAGAGAAGGAGACAGAAGAAACACGGAGAGAGGGGGCTTTGTGCGGTGGCAGATAGAGCGGGAGCGAGGAGCAATTCCCCTGGAAAAGGGAGGTGCATCCTTCTATCTTCTCATTGGGGATTTAAACCCCTTGGCTTCACTCTGATTGAGGATTCCCCAGCTTGTGGAGTGTGTGTCTACTCTAACGTAACAGAGAGAGGACTTTGTTTTGAAGCGAGAGAAGCACACAGGATGGAGCGAGAGGGACACTTGCTCCCACTTCCTTTGTAGCCTACCTGCTTGACAGATGGCACTGGCAGAATGATCTTTGACTCCCATCCAGGGACCGGTTCTCTCTGAACTCACTGAGGTAACGTATGTCAGCTTTTAGCAAAAAGGCGGAAGGCTCATACATTCATTCTGCTGCACTGTTGTCTTGAATGAGCGTGAGAGAATGTGCAAATCAACATGAGTGAATGTGCGCCTGAAATTTAAGAAAGGAGGCAGTGCCAAGAGGGATGAGAGAACAGGAAGTACTGTGTCACATCAGCACCTCATCAGCACCTTGTCAGAGTTGTCTAGTAGTTGGAACTGCTTATTATTGTATTTAACTCTTGCGGTAGAAGTGCACTTTGCCTGACCCTGACCATGTGCAGGGTTACCTGAGGTGGTGTGGTCATGGCAAGCTGAAAAGCAATATCCTGCAGCCAGCACTTTTAATTTTAAATCTGCACCCACCTGCACTTTCCTTCCTCACCTTGCCACCTCCATAAATAATAACAATTTTAGCTTCATGTCTCGACTGGTGGTAGAAAACAAATCATGGTGGCACACAAGTTGCCAAAGAAGCAGGTGCTCCGCTGGAAATAATAGGCAGTGTCCTTGGAGTGGAATTTAATCTGACGTGGAGTGTAGCAAGTCTAGGACGCTTGGAGAGTGTTGGATTTGTGGTTTCTGTGATTGTAAAAGTTTCTAGGTTGCAGGCATGAATACACTCATAACTAATAAACTTAAAGGGCATTTTTATGGTTTTCTGACAGAAAAGGACATTAATATCTCCCCAGAAACACTGTTTGACAATTGTGTAATTATGGTTGCTGTGGATCAGTGGTAGATATGATCATCTCTCTCCTGAAAGGTCAAGGTTTTAAACCCTGGCTCCCGTAGTCACATTTTAAGGTGTCCTTTGGAAAGATTCTTGACCTCATATTGCTTTAACTACCGTGCCAGTGGCGTGTAAATGTGTAGAAATTAAATTTGTTAAAACTGAAAGACACTTAACATTTCAATCTTAGCCGTCAGTGTGTAAATGTTGTGAGAAAGGGTAAAAGCTCATATGTAGAAGGCTAGAAAAGCATTTTAGGGTTGTGTTTTTACCTTTTTTTCTGATTCTGGTGCTAAGTCTATGATTATGAAACAGTGAACATACCTGTAGGGTTTCTGAAACAATACTTTCATGGAGAAACAGAGGATTTACATGTTTGCTCTTGTTGTTGCCCACGTGATTATACTTTTGTGATCTGCATAGGCCATTTGTCTAATTGAAGGGTAATACTGCACAGCTTACTTAGCAGAGAAGGCAGAGAAGGTTCTGCATCTTTGGCTCTGTCATTTAATAAATAATACCTAATTGGAGCACAGAAATTACGTGTGCACAGTATTGGATTTTGCCAATAACAAATATGCAAAGGTAAATTCATCTTTTAATGTGCTCATTGTGCTTATGTTTACGACTGAGATATTGTCTGTAAATATTGACAAACACTTTCTTTACTGCGGATTCTGATAATTAATCCGCTAATATCTGCTGATATCAGTATAATGCAGATAATAATGAGTATCCCTACTGAAATTCTGTTTTTGAAGGTATGGGATATGTTGGTACCAGTTTGACATCTGTACCAGTTTTTGATACCCTGTCCTATGTCCAAACTTAAATCCATTTACCATCGTCCATTTACCATAGGATATGAAATAAATGTTGTACTGTAATGACTTATGCATACTTGGTTCAGCCACAAATAAAACCATCTATTCTAGTACTTTAACATTATTACATTTCTCTCTAATTATACAAGGGATATCTCAAAGTCGGTCACTTAATCAGACGTAGATTTTGGTGTACTTGCGGTCTCTTTCAATCTCAGGATTAAAATCAGATGACTTGTTGGCCTTGTTCCAGTCTTCCATTTAAAACCCAGTGTTTTCAACACAGTGTGCTAGCTTCTCACAAAAAGCTGACACTGTTGGAAATGTATTGTTTAATTTCCTTAGCAAAATAGAATACAGGGCCTGTGATCTACCTGAGATGATTGAATGGGGGGAAGTTAACAGAAACAATAACTGAGCAACCAAACTGAATTTCTGTGTAATAAATCACTCATCCAACGTCTCTCTCTCTCTCTCTCTCCTGCTCTTTGTTTCTCACTCACGCAGTCTGTGTCTTTCTGCTGTCCTCTAACTCCTACACTCAGCGTGAGGTTGATCTAAAAAAAAAAAAAAAAAAAAAAAAAAAAAATCTTTAAGCCTGGAGATTGATTGCACCAAAAAGTCAAAATGAAAAATGCAGTCCTGGCTCTTAACTGCAAAATCTATGCTCGAAATATGCCCACACACATCTGAGCCTTGCAGCCTACTACTTGTATTGGCTGAACTAAAGAAAACTGTCTCATTGTTCATACTGACCTTGAGATTCAATAAATGGAAGTGGAAATGCACGCTGAATGGATTCTTTAATGCAGACTAGTTTTTCTCAGGGATTAAAAACAACTCAGTGACAGATAAAAAGTCGTCTTTGGTGAGTCCTTATGACCAAATAAGTGCATTGAAGTACAAGCCATTGAAAAACATACAGCATGCGAATAGAGGGGAATCATTTTTTTGCTTTTGGCAGCACCAGTTGTCTTCTCCTCTGTTGAATTGAGTGGTCTGGAGGTATGACAACACGGAAACAATCAAAAAGTAAAATGAAGTCACAGTTGACAGCAGACAAACAATATAATTGGTTTGCTAAGTGTGACTAACATTGCAGGGCTAGAACCAGCAACCTTCATGCTGTTTTGCTTGTAGCATGCATTTTCTGGTTATGTATTGCTCAGGTCAGTATGTGGGTGTAACAGCCCACTAACAGCTTGAAATCCATTTTTTTGGATAAAAGACAGGCAGCCTGCATTTCCCCTTCCTGAGATTCTATCTGTTTACGTTCAGTTAGTAGAGCTGAAAGAGCAGGTCCTTTAACCCAAACCACAGAAAGTCTATGGTTGCAGTCTCCTCTAGTGGTAGTTTGGTGTGTTGCAATTTTAGCATCACATTTGACCCTCATTGAGGCTTTCAATTAGGGGTGTCAAAAACTTGAATATTTATTGATTTATTAATGGGCAGATCTATTGAAAGTCAAAACACTGAATTAAATCTGTTTATGTGACGTAGCTGCATTTTGAAAATCCCACTGCATGCCCACGTGACAGCTTTCACCCAGCCCTGCTGTTTCCTGTGAGTTCAAACTGTCGAAATGCTGACCAGCTAGTGCTTTAACTTTGACATTATTGAAAATAAAGAAAAGCTAGTATAAAGCTGCTATAAAAATACAACAAGGCATTTCAACCAAGCTGCAACCTTGGGGGCAGACAAAGAAGTCCTATGTGGAAAAGGCTGTAGTTCCTTGAGTGTCCACTTGAGGCTGGCTGCAGGAATGCTGGATATTTTATGATTGTGTGCAGGAAAGAGAGGGTTTTTACGGTCTAGATAAACATATTTACAGCCTGGTTCAAGAAACACAGGTGTAAACATCTTCTTAGAATACATGTACTTGCTCTCTCTGCAGTGTTTTTTTTTTTTATATAGCAACCATTTTTCTTCATTGAGGATTTCTGGTTTTAGTAGTAAGGGACAGGATTGACATTGCTACACATCTGCATGGAGCCACGATTGGTCAGACAGCCTTAAATCCCACCTTAAACATGGCATCTACATCTGCGAATAGGTTGAGCTAAATTTCAGTTGGGATGACACGCACATCAAGATTGTTCCAAATGCTTCTTTGATAATTAAACAGTTAATATCACATGAATTCATCCAGTTATTTTTACAGTCTATGGTTTTGAATTTGAAGCAGCTACAATATTTCAAACAAATATAGTCATGTTATAACGTCTTTGAGAATTTCCTCTTAATCGAGTAACCTGATCAATTTTGTCCTCATGGCTATGGCCGTGGTGTATGAAATATTAAAAAAATACTGGAAATGCCTACATCAGGGTCCCCGGCCATTTTGTAGTCTTTATTAGCAGTTTGTAGCAACTGTCCTTAAATAATGCTTTAAAATTAAAAGAAGGGCAGTATCAGATCCTTTTTATTATATTAGATTTTTTTTTGATGATATTGGAACTTTGCTTGTTTTTATCACAACCCTTTTTTCAGGGATTTATTCATTAAGCTACTTCAAAGACCTTGGTGCAGGAATGGCTAAACGCTAACTGGAATTCATGTGTTCGGACTCATTCTTACACGACTCTGTAATTCGTGTAATTCGGACTTAGTAGAACTAATGCTCAGCTCTATATGCTGACCACTTTGCATTTTTTAATGACTGACATTAGACCAGCCTAAGCCAAAAAAATGATTTCATCTTGCTTAACCAACCACCTATTTAGCATGTAGCAGCATCCAATACAGACCCCTGACCCCAGAATTGCATACTGTTAGGTACTCTGAGTGTATTTTTGCATGTCATGGATAATATATCTGAAACCTGAGCTGCACTGATGACAGTAGCTCTCTCTACACCCCCTCGACTTATGAACTCTGTCTCCATTAAAACGCTGACCCAACCTCTTTATTTTTTCAAAATTTAAATCATTGAACAATGCAATAATAACTATTCTAGTCAAAAGGAATTTGAAAATGGGGAAAAAAGAACAGGAGACAGAATAATGATTTTAAAGGCTGTGGAAAAGGTACAAATAAATACTTAAAAATCATCACAGTGCAGAAAATGATAAAGAGTACAGAAAATGATAAAGATAGTTTCTGATAAAAAAAAAAAAAAGAAAGAACAATAACATTAAAAATACATTTTTGTTCCTGTAATGTTTGCAGTGTTCATTTGTTTTCTGTCATTTTATCATATCCATGCTTAATATTTTGACAGCAGAAGATTTCTTGGAGCGGTACAGACTGCCAGGTTATGCTCTTCTGCTGTCATACTGCAACATCTTACATACTGGTATTCAGATTTTCCTTTTGAATGTGCATGTTGTGTAAATTTCCTTTAATTGCACTTTTTGATCTCATTTATTTATTTCTTATCCCATTAAATGTATCCTAACATCAATCTGCCCTTTTACTGGCATGCTGTATTTTTTTCTTCTTCAAGTAATTCAAATCTCATAAAGAATAACACGTAAAAAAGAGAATGTTTTATACAATCCAGTTTGTGTTTTCTGCATTACTTTTATAAACCTGATAATAATAGAGCCCTTTGAGTCATGCAGCTTTGAGACCCCCAGTGGGCACATGTATTAGAAATACTATACTTTTAGCTAATTAATTATTTAGCAGACATTGTACCATGAATGTCAAACCCCTTGTGATCACATCTGGTGAAGATTGCCCCTAGCTTAACAATAGACACTTTAACACAGTATACAGAATCTCTGATCAAATATGGCAAGCATTTTAATATTTTGTCGGGATTTTGCACCTGATTTCCTTGCAATGTTGTTTGCACAGCATTTTGTAATTTACAGAGAGACTCAGCCATCTCAAAGGCTGTTGTATCAGTATGTAACCCCTCACTGTGTTCTCTACTAAGGTGCCAGGTGTATGGTTCAAGCTGTGGTATTCAGTAGCTTTCATTCAAATGTGTTTATTTTTAGTACCCATTGACCCTACTCTGGATGAAGATTGATGTGGCATTCAATCCCTCAGCAGTCTCAGGGTCTTTCTCTCTCTCTCTCTCTAGCGCCAATACTGAAAGTCATACCATTAGCCATAGATTAAGGAAGCTGTGGTTTCCTGTCTGTCAGACAAAGTGCCAAATCAGGTGATTAGTAGTCCCTGTAGTGCCCTTTTTCACTTTAACCTTTAAAGTTAACCTTTTTCAGCCTCAAATAACAGATCAGTGAGAGTGTGACTGTGAGGTAAATGAATGTACTGCATGAGGTCAGAGGTTTTAAGTTGTGTGTTTGACTTGGAGTTTGACATTTTGCTCTGGATGTGGCATTATTTGTCAAAAAAAACTTGGACAAGATAGACTGAACAGACAATATTGCTGCTCTTCAAATGATGTAGGAAATGATCCACTATGTGTTAGTTCTCTGTTTTCTTCAAAGGGAGTTCAATATTTTTAAAGGGGGGTTTGTATGAGGTGAATTTTATCAGTAAATACACAGCCACAGTGATTTTGTTCAGCTCTGCTCCTGTCAGGACAGAGCTAGAATGGGAGCTAGCCTATACATAGTTGCAGATGGCACCAAAAACTTGGTAAGATTTACTGAATTTTAGGTGAAAACAACTAAAAAAACAGCGTTGGGGGGATCGTTTGCTGTACAGACCACATCACAAACCTAGCAAGTGGGGTGGGGGTAAAAATATTGATACACCATCATATTGCAATATCCAGCATGGCGACAGTGTATCTTTTTAAGTCCGCCAAGTATCTATATTTTTCTTTATTAATTTCAAACATTTAATAAAGCTTTTGGTTCTATAGAAATATAATCAAATATTTGCCAAGTCCACAAAATAGTGCTGTTGAGCCAACGCAGGTCAGGAGGGGTGACTTTTATTGTCAAAGGAGACTAAGTAAATCAAACAGAGACAAAAGGTGTTTGCTGTTAAATGGATTTACAGTATTTTGGACTTGAAATAGACATGAGGGATGGACATAATACAGGATTTGTAAGGAGTGACACATGAGAATAAAATACTGTGGAAGCACGGCTCATCTCACTTGGCACCACCCAAGGAAGTCAAAAGCTGAAGGAAGCAAAGTTAATGCTAAGTTAATCCTACTGATAAACCAGCCAACACCTGACGTCCCCAGTCTTGGTTGGAGTGAACCTCCGTCTCTGTATTGTTTCATCGACACTGCAGTACTGAAGCTCTACAGAGCAGTGAAGCTGACAGTTGAAGAGGGACTGAGTATAGCATAGTGAGTTGCCTGAACTGTTTATGTATGGACATCAGTCTGTGAGTTTACTCCTGTTTTCAAAAAACTGAAATGACATTATAAATACCCTGAGATCTGTTTTTTCATAAAATTTGATTGAATTCTGTTTTTTCTTTCTGCATGTAAAGTAGCCAAGAAAAGATTATAAATTGCAGTATATTGTATGTATCACGGTACTGAATCGAGACTCAAAAACACTAAATAAAGATTTTAAAAAGACACCTCAGAGATCACAAGACTACCTCATGATAATTATTAAAAAAATGTGCATAAAAATGATTGGAATGCATCCCTGCCCCACCTGATGGAGCCAAATAGATATATAAAGTTTGTCTGGCATTGTGGCAGCGCTGCGCAGAGGAATACGTGATGTGAGTTGGTTAGTTCCAGATAAACTTTATTTTTCCGAAAAGTTAATGCAGTCAAAAAAATTTCGAGGTAGTGTACTCTTCAACTGTGGAATTATTTTTTGATGGGAGTTCCTGTAGGCGGAGAAACTACCCTTTGTATTTGGTACAATACTTCCCTGTTTGTGGCTAGTTCTGCGTCACAAACTTTTACAAATTGTGTCTTACTGAGGGAGAGGAGAGAACGTTCTACAGCCTCTAATGTACTCAGTGGCCATATGGAGCTCATACAACCCCACTTCAAAAAAACGGAACTGTCCCTTTAATACAAATAGATTGTCACAGTGAAAGGAACAGGTTAATTTTGTAGAGTTGAGACTTTGCACACTTCACAAGAAGGTCATCACCATCCTTTTAAGGACAAATAGGCAGTTACTACAAGTAAGGTTCAGCCTCTGCCAGGCCTGCAATGACAGACAAAGCATTGTCAATTCATTACAGGCCTACCAGTTTTTCTTGAAAGGTTTTGTCCTTCACAGTCACTTTCTGTGTGATGTTGCACAGGTAGACTGGTAAAATACACCCAATGGAAGTATGAAACTGTCCACTGGTGTGACGTTAAAAGCATCTATCCCAAAAAACAAAACAAAACAAAACTGAAAGACTGTTGATGTGCTATGACAAAAATACCTGATGGTCTCAAAGTAGATTAAATGTAGTGTTGGGAGTGAACTAGGGGTGGGCAGAAATATTGATTCAGCAATGCATTGCAATTATTCCCCTCCCGATTTAATATCGATTCAGCAAATCCTCTGAATCGATTCACCTCCTGGCCAGTGGGGGGCGCTGTGCACTTTTTCAGTGTTTATCCAGCTGCCGCCGGTTGCAGAAGAAGACATGCTTGCAGAGTGATCGGACTGAGAGCCGAGCATGAGAGTGATTTAACAGCGGTTTATCAGTATTTTCTGTGTAAATAATGTAAAATATTAAACGCAACAGCATTAGTATCATTCTGGAGTGTTTTCCTTTCATTCTTTTGCTGTATTTTCCGCATGTTTTATCGTCTTTTTTTGGCATTTATACTCATTTTTTCATCACAGTTCGTGTTTTATGGATTCCATAAATAGTAATTTTAGATATACTGGAGGAAGAAATGTTGAGATCTCTGTCTTCAGCTTGACAGGAACTTCTTCAGGGACTACCATCAGAAAAAAAAAATGCCTGGACGTGGTCTAATATAACAGGCTGTAACATGGACACTAAATGCTGTAGTCAAACAAAAATGTTTGAGTTTATGTAATACAGGTGAAGTTTATTTTTGGTGATCTCAGAAAATTTCTACAAGTTCATTTACAATTACCATTTTTATTCTTTTCTTGTTATTACACACTGTTTTAAGCATTTATGACAAAATAATGACAAATACTTGCAAGAATTGTTTACTTTTATTTCTCGTGAAAAAAGGGTGAAAAAATGTATTTAAAGGACGATTCCTTACACATTTATTGACAAAAAGTCCAGGTGGACATGGTTAACTGTCATGTTTTTACTTTTGTACTCCACATGCATAAATGTCATTACTATTATTACTATTATTATGAAGCACTTTGTGCTACAGTTTTTGTATGAAAAGTGCGATTTAATAAAATTTGATTGATTGATTACTGTGCAAATTTTTATTTTCAGATGTTTGCTCAAAAATATGAGGTGACATACCATATATGTTCACATTGGCATCAAAATAAAAAAAGTCAAAAATTGTCAACAGGTACTCTAATTATTTGTGTAGTTCTACTTCTTACTGAATCAATACTGAATCGAATCGCCACCCAAAGGATCAAAATCAAATCGAATCGTGAGGTTCTTAAAAATGCCCAGCCCTGGAGTGAACAGGATTTCGTCTTACCTGTATGTGATACACATTACATCTTTATATAGTGCAGCTTATTATGCAGTTGATACCTTTTATGTTCAGCTAGACCGTGAAGTCATCAATTATTCTGTTTGAATTTGTTTTCATTTGTTGATGTTGACACCTGAAAACTGCATTTTTAATCAAGGCACTACTTAACTCTCTATTTTATCTTTTCCTCTAACTGCTTTGCTTTAAGCAAATGAATCATATTCTTTATAACATCTGCAAACTGGGGAGCATAAGTTTTTCTGTTTTTGTTTGAGCCCAAAGTCTCTGCATTGCTGAGTTTCATGTTTAACATGTGGTGTAAGTGCTGGGTCAGAAAGTGTTGGTTTGTACCAGAGGGACTTAGCTCTTAAGCCTTTCTCTGTACATGTACTGACATTCATTGCATTTAATAAAGTCTAACACTCAAGTGGCCTGTGTATAAAAACTGTATTCCAGTAAAATCCCTGGGCTAATAAACACTCTTTATTAGTGTTCCCTCACTAATCACCCCCTCAGGCTCTGATGAAAATCAAACACTTGGAGGGTTAGCATAGTTGGAATGCCTGTGTATTAACAGGTGTTACTGTGAGACAGATTGACTTTATTTGCTGACAGATACTGAGTCTATAATTACACCAACTGCTTAATCCTCAGCTATTCTTAATCAGTAACTTTATTATTGTTATCTTTTATTCATACATTTGCTTTTCCCTTAAGAAAAAGACAAAATATAGAAACGGCACAAAACAATTCAAATACACAGAAAAAGACGCTTAAAAGAAATTACAGATTTAATTTAATAGCTTACAATAGGAAATTATTGTCTCTACTTTGATGAGGTATTCAGTCCACAGACACTGTCTTTTGTACTGCTGGTACCTAAAACCAGAGCATTGCAGCATTTTCAGGGCTTATGGTTCAACTCATGGGACAGTGCTCTGCTCACCAGCATCACTTCTACCTCAATGACCAAAGTTAGAAAGGGTAGAAAATTCTCATTTCTGCAGTGTAAAAAGCAATGTCTGAAAAGAAATGAACAGACACATATGTTGGGGAGGTGCAATTTCCTGATCCTGAGCTGTTTTTAGTGAAAGGACATGATTCTTTGAATTACTTTTCATGTTTCTGTGTGACATTTCCGTGGATAAAATAAAATATTTAGCACACGTAGTTATTTTAAATGTTCTTTAAGCGATATGCCAACTTTTTTGTTCCTTTTCGTGTCTTGCCTCAGTCCCAAGTCCATGACAAGCAGATAGACACCATTCTTTCGTCTTGTGTCTAGCAACAAGAAAGAGATGGATAGAGCTTGCTTACCGCTAGTTGGCTTAGCTAGTTAGCTTGGTGTGACTCGTTATTTTACAGTGTTATGTTATGTTATCTTCTACTATCATTGTATTATCTTCTCCTATTCCTAAACAGAGACTTTGTTTTGTTGACCTACTTCCGTGGTGGTTTGCGCTAAAGATATGACGCTTGCAAACGAATCAAGACTCTTGAACAGCTATTTTAAGTGAATGATGAGAACAGATTTCGCAGTTGTGAGTGAGCCGTTCATTTGCGAGCCATTCCTAAATTTTCAGGCAATTTGCATTTAAGAATGGCTGGCAAATAAATAACTCACTCACAACTGCGAATCGGTTCTCATCATTCACTTAAAAGAGCCATTCAAAAGACTTGACTTGTTCGCAAACGTCACATCGCTAGCCTAAACCACCGCAGAAGTAGGTCACCAAAACAAAGCCTCTGTTTACGAGTAGAAGAAGATAATATGATGATGGTAGAAGACAATGTAACATAACGCTGTAAAAAAATGAGTCACAATAAGCACACAGGACTGTTTAGAGTTGCTGAATAGTTTATCTGATGTCTGTAGGCAGAGGCAGGCTAGCTATACCCACTGACTCCCGGTGTTTGAGCTAAGCTATCTAGCGGTGGGTGAACTTTGGCCATCTCTTTCTTGTTACTGGACACACAGACAAAAGAATGGTGTCTATCTACTTGTCATGGACTCGGGACTGAGAAAAGACAAGAAAAGAAAAAAAAGTTGGTGTATCACTTTAAAGATATTCCTGAGGGAAGCAGAGGTCTATAGTCTAAGTGCTGTATTTTTCCAATTGTGACAGCAAATGCTCACTGCCATCCTGATTTATTGTTTTTATTTTAACTTAATTTAACTTTGCCAAGAAGTTAATGTTTTTCTGCTCTTTGTCTGTTTGCCTGTTTGTCTGTTCGCAAGGTAACTCAAAAAGTAATCAATGGATTCTGAGGATTTTTTTTCGGGAATGTTGTTCATGGCACAAGGAAGGATTGATATGATTTTGGTGGTGATCTAAATCTAGATGTGGTTCCAGGAATTTTTTCAAGGAATTTTAATAGTCAGAGGTAGGGCACTTTTCCACATATTTGACAATAAGGAGGTTTGTGGACAAGTTTTTTTTTTTATTGTTTTGCCTTTGTATAACGTGTAAATGGGGGAGCTAAAACTTCAATGTCATTAAATAATGAATTAAATAATCAATAATGTCTGCCTGCTGACCTACTTACCAACCCATCTATCTATCTGCCATGTCTACAAATGTTTCACCATTTACAAGTAATTTATCATTACTTGGTTACAGATTCTGTCTGTTGTCTGAGTGCAATTTAATGCTGGCAAGATAGTAAACCAAACTTGTGTCAGAGAGGAAGTTTTTTTGATGTCAGAAGTGGATGAACTGATTTTGGTAATGTGAGGAAATTGTAGGCAGATTGAATGTCTTGCCTTGTCTCAGTGGGAGATCAGAGACACGCCGTTTGACAGGTGTGACATTTCAAGAGAAGTGGCTGCTAACACGTTAAATACATGTAATCTTGAGGCTTTGTCAAAATAATAACACAAAGTTTTGTAAAGACATGAAAAAAAATCCAGAATCAGTTTGCCAATTTTAATTTTGAGCATCAGTATCGATGAATACCCTGTTTTTTTCAGTTTGCTTTTTTTTTGTATCTAAGTTTTGAAAGTTTGCATGAATAATCATTTTAGTAAGATTGTGATTTCATTGTATGAGAAAAGATACTTCCTGTCTAGACATTATGAGACACAAAGGCTTCTCTGTCTCTGCATTCTCAGATCTGAAGCATAGAGACACAATACAGGAAGTCACCTTGTTGTGCTGTTTCAGTAGAAGGACTTTTTCTTGCAGAATTGTGGTTATGAATGTAGGAAATAAGAGCCCAAGGATACTATTTCCTTCATCTTATCTCAAGAGACAGTGTAAGGAAAGAATATTCAGAAAAGTGTTCATGTGAAGGGTCTTGGCCCAGGACATTGTATTTGCTCGGCCTGTTTATTGCTATCAAAAAGAGCTGACTTTATGAGAATATTATCTAATGCATTAGCTCACTTCTGCCTCTCACTACATTTTTGCTGTGTGTCTTGTTAAAGGAAATCATAACTTCGAATGATGTTTTAGCAAATACATGGCTTGTAATTTTGGGAAATCAACAATGAATTAGCAAGCAAAACTAACTTCCTACATGTCACACAAGAGAGAGGATGAGACAGCAACACAAACCAGAGGGTGGGCACAACGCACATGTTATAATTAGCAGCCGACATCATGAAGCTGGTACATGAAAATAAAATAGGATGGTTTTGCTTTCTGTGGGGAGAAACTGCATTCAAGAGCTGTAATTGCACCAATTTAGCAGCTTTAATTTCAAGTTCCATCCACATTACTGACGAGGGCAGATTTTTTTTGTGTGTGCTCCACTTTTAAAATGTTTCAGATTAAGACTTTCTCCATTTTGCAGTTAACCATCAAAGGCATTTTGTTTCTCTTGGCCTTTTTACCCACATAGAAGGTTTGAAGAGCTGCATGGTAAGATACATATAATGATAAAACATTGTAAAAGTAATCCTAACATTATAAAAAAAAATAGACAAAAGTACTTGCCATCTATTTGTAATATAATTTTCATAATCTGACCATGAAGTAAACCATGTTGGAAAGGAAGAAGACTGAGGAGCAGATTAGATTTCAAGGCAGGAAATAAAGGCTGCAGATGGATTTTAGCAGATGGTTTAAAGATATCATGTCTTTGTGCAAACATTTATTGTCCTCTTAGGATAAATCTTATGGATGGAGCAAGACTTGCTCACTGTTTGAAAAGGCTGTTGGATAATATGGCACGAATTCACTACTTTTGGATGAAACTCAGTGACTGTAGTGAGCCCCTGTCTTCTTATTTACTGTTGTCTTCGGTTCAGAGTTGTTACAGGATTTATAACTGATGCCATTAACGTCAGGACATCAGGACAGTTCCCATTGGCCCGATGGTATATATGTTCAGACATATGCAGCAAGAATGTTCTTACAGAGATGACTTCTCCTCCTCAAAGAAATTGGAGTTGATTATGTGCATTTCTAGTGCAGCCTGTTCAGATAAATAAGAAAGTCAGTTTAGGAGATATGTGATAAAGGCCAGCGTGAGGCTCCTCCTTTGGTCCTTTGTCCTAATGCAGCTGCAAGTACATGCAACCACGTCCAATCTCTCTCACACACACAGACACTCCACCAGAGCGAAATTAGTTACTTGGTAGCAAAGGCATTATGTATACTACAAGGGGTGTAAATGAATTATTTTTATTTATTGAATCATCTTTTTTTTTAAGAAGATAAATGAATTAATCATAGAACCAGAGTCTTTTTTTCTAGTGCTGTAACCAATAATTCCAAAGCTTTGTGATATTTTCACTGAAACATACTTCACATGTTGAGTAGTTGATTAAATATGTCATTAATATATTGTATTTATTTCTTAGAAAAGACTTCAGAACCTGATGTCAATAATCATGGAGGCTGGAACAATTAGTTCTTGGCCTTGAATGATATGAAACTCCAGCCTGAAATATAATCACTGTCGGTCCTTATGGCTTATTTTTCAAGATGTCAGGGAGTCCATGAAGCTGACATAGAGTATCATTAATGAAAGCACATTTACCAGAGGTGAAGAGTTCAGACATTTTTTTTCCATTTGGAAATATAGAATAATCCTTATTATTCTATATAAAAAATAATAATCAACATCAATGTTGGATGAACAAATGTTTGGCCAGCCATACTGATATTTGCAAAGCTTCTTACCCTGATGCTCCCATCAGTCTGGAACAGGGTAAATCTGGACTCATCAGACCACATGACTTTCCAGTCCTCCAGAGTCCAATCTTTATGCTCCCTAGCAAACTGAAGCCTTTTTTCTCCCAGTAAGCCTTACTGTTTAGTGGTTTTCTTAAGGCTACACAGCTGTTCAGTCCCAATCCCTTGAGTTCCCTTCACATTGTGTGTGTGGAAATGCTCTTACTTTCACTATTAAACATACCCCTGAGTTCTACTGTTGTTTTTCTTTGATTTGATTTGGCCAATTGTTTAAGTGATCACCGATCACGATCATGCAGTATTTTTTTTCGACCACATTTCTTTCTTGAAGACGATGCTTCCCCACTATCCTTTCAGTTTTTAATAATGTGTTGGACAGTTCTTAACCCAAGTTTAGTAGTTTAGTTTATCTTTTCCATGACCATAGGATGTGTCTTTAGACATAGTTGTTTAAGAAATTAGAAGCTACTCATTGCATCAGCTGGGGTTAAATAAGTTGTTGCCAGCTGAAAGATAATCACACATGCAGTAATTATCCAACAGGGGGCTCATACCTATTTGCTTAGTTAAATCCAGGTGGTGACTTTTTTTTTTGGCCGAGCAGTGTGTATATATGTATATATATATATATATATATATATATATATATATATATATATATATATATATATATATATTTATATATCTATATATATATATACACTGCCCGGCCAAAAAAAAAGTCACCACCTGGATTTAACTAAGCAAATAGGTATGAGGCTCCTGTTGGACAACTAACAACTGGCAATAGCTTGTGGTCAGTTCTCAACTCTGAGTTTGTGTTCATGTTGTTTGACATACTTGAGACAAAATAAAGTTACACAGACTTGCTGCAGCATACTATTTTGTTCTTTGTGCGCATTTAGTAAATTGATTACTAAGATCTGTCAGATATTTTTGTCTTTGAAGAAGCGATGTATTGCCTGGTGTAACATTTAAAAAACAAGCACTGACTAATTTGGTTGACAGTTTCCTGTTAACGTGGTCATAAAGTGACACCCTGCATGTGACTGGGACATAAAACACAGCTCTGCAAAATGTGGGCTATTATTAATATCAGCTGTGCAACAACAGACTGATGGTAAACCAGCCATTTTAGCTGGATTACCATTAGCACTTTTCTTAATGTTTAACTAATAGTTGTATGACAAAAAAATCACTACAATAATTGCTTCTGCAACTGTTTTTACAACCATAAACATTTGCGTTTTGGTTCACTGAACTGATGGTTATTAATAGCACTGTTCTCCTCACAGTTCTACGCTGACATCCTAGTGCACAACCAGACCTTTTCCCACTGTACAAGAAATCTGAACTGCATCTCCATACTTAACTCTATATATCTGCACAGTCTTTTTGCCACCAGTATGCATGTGTAACTGCTGTGACTTTACTTTGATAATTAATCCACACTGGTGTCTAACTCCCACCTGTTTGCCTCTTTCACTCTGTCTGCACAGCTGCACTTACCTTTTACTCCTCTGCTTTTTCTATCCAAGTCCATAGAAATAGAACTGAAATCAAGCCTTTCTGTTTGTGCTTCATCCTTCTGTCTTTGTGTGCGTTTATGTGTGGGGTTTTTGACCATCTAATTTTTTTAAAGTGTCAACAAATGTCTTTAGTGGAACTGTTTCTTATCCTAAGCAATGTCATATCCTGGCATTTAAAAGAAGTGCTGCTCTGAAATATATTATTAAAGGGGTTTCTTTGATCAACGATGGGAGAAACACACACAATAACCCAGGCATTGAAAGTCCAGAAGTTTAGTGGCCTTCAAGTCCTGTGAATGAGTGCTCAAGAGCTAAAATGAGACATGAGTACAGCACAGACACCGAGTCAGAGGGGGCTCTGAGGAGCTTTAAAAGAGCCCAGAAGCCCATTTTCACTTACCTGTTATTCTGCAAGACAGCACAGACTACAACAGGCAAGCCTCTCCTGGACAGGTGAAGGAGACAGACAGGTCTAAATTACAGATTTATCGGCACATGTCCCAGACTGACATTACTGGATACACTGATTAATGACACTGTGTACGTGATGCTAAGCAGGCAAGTGAAATAAAGTTTCCCTGTTTTATCCTTCTTTTTAAGAGACCCAGCTGTTTCTTTACCATTATTTTAAGTTAACAGGTCTATTCTATTTGTTTAAAGATCAAGTGAATGTTGGGACTAAATTGATTACAAATTCACATTTTTAGGTTTTATGAAGTGAAAGTAAACTTACAGATGCTTGTTTGTTCGAGAGATGAGCCTATTTTATTAGAACCACCTTTAATCATTCTCATTACTTAGAGTTTTTACTAACTTGACAGCATCAAGCATGTTTTAATGTCAACATTACAGTTAATTATTGAGTTCTGTTCAGTCTGTCACTGTGTGGGTGTGTTAAACCACTTTAACGCCAAAACACCCTGCAGTGGAGCACTGGGGACTTTACACATGTTGGGATTTTTTACAGAAAGTCTTGATTACAGTATTATGCATATAATATTTAAAGGCATGGAACTAATGATGGGCACTTAGTCATATAACATCAGGTAGTGATCAGAGAGCGCAACTTTCCACCCAGGCATTTATGACATTATTAGCAGATTTATTATCAAAAATGGAAAACTGCCCAATTGCACAAATCCTGGAAAAAAATCTTGATTCTGCATACGGATTAAGATCCTCCCAAAATCCAGTCACTTTCCATTGTGCTGACATTCCTGAAAAATGTCTTCAAAGTCGGTTTATAACTTTTTGAGTTATTAACAAAAATGTGGAAAAAGGCTCCTTCTTGCAATGTCAACAAATTCTTCTTTCTATTTTTATTTGCATCTGGATATGGATCGCCACCAAAATCTAAAAATGTCCTCCTTGTGCCACGATCAACATTCCCTGAAAATTTACCAAAATCATTTGATAAAGGTTTTTAGTTATTTTGCTGAGACGAATAGATAGATGGATGGACAAACAAACAAACGCTGGCAAAAGACATAACCTCCTTGAGGGAGTCAATAACAGTTTTAGTGTCCCACAATTACAAAACCATGATAATCACTATTAAACCATAACTCAGCGACATACATTTTTGTGCTTTTTCTGTCCATAGGTTTTGTCATGTGAAGTAAATATGTTAGTGTTTATGCTCTTTGTAGCCTAACACGCTGCATAGACGGGTCAGTATGACTGAAGCATACCTTTCACAAGTCCATTCTGGGCAACAGCTCAAAGGAAAATAGTTGAGAGTGCAGAACCTTTCATAATCATATCTGGGAGATGATTTGACAGCCGTTGTGTCAGTCTCATTCTCTACAGGCCAATCAGATGATGTAGTGGATGGGCTGTGCTGCCAAAAGTAAGGCACAAAGCACAAACCAGTTTGTTAATCATATTCTTGCCAAAACCACTTGGGTAAGGATCAGACATATTAGAGATGTATGATATTACCAGTGTGATATCAGAATATGCCTGCTCCAAAAGCTAAATATTACAATCCACAAATCTGAAAATTTCTGTCAATATTTACTGCTGAAATGTTAGCACTATGTTTGCGCCGCGCACACTCTGCAGGCAGCACAGCAGGCAGAAAGTGTCCGGCAGTCAGGAGAGCCCTCACTGCGACCCCACTTGCTGTCCTGCGTATCCAGTGATCCTATTCAGACACTCCCACCATGCCAACAGGATCCCCACCCATAAAGTCAAGTGCAGATTTAAAAAAAATCCATTATTTGATATTTATTTAAACAAAAGGGCATTTCACAGGCATTCTTTTTATCAAATAAAAAAGCTTACTTAATTTGCACAGTTTTAGTGTCTAATGCGTCGCTATCGTTTCATTACATTCATTTAAAAGCATTTCTCCTCTCCTCTGACCCTTCTCCGACCTGTCGTCTGACTATTTACGCTGCTCGCTGAACAAGCCATCCACTCTGTCCTGCACAAAGTCTGATCATTCATGTAAAAACATTCAACAAAACAAACGCTGCCTTCAGTTAAACAGCCCATAACATGAATGAAACATTCACTGATTTAAGTAAGCAGAGATCATCGCAACTCTGGCCAATCATCCTCGCTCTTCAACCCCTAACTTCCCTCACAACATCAGCCAAAATCAACGCTGATGATCCTAAAATGCTTTCTAGTGTCTCACATGAAATCAGGAGAAAAATCCTCATGCATCACACAAATTTTTTGGTGCAATTTGAACAACCTTTGTCACTTAATGAGATCCCTTGTACCGTAAAACAGGTCTGAGGCTTGGATCTATGTGTATGTGTTTGTCTGCTGTTGAAAGAAAATCATCAGAGTCCAGTTCAGGGTTTGCTGTGGTGGGGTGAGTTTATTAAAGCATGCTAGTAAACTGATGAACTAACAGAGTGTAGGCCTTTGTCTGTGAGCTCACCAGACTGAAGGGAAGGACAGGGTTTATGTACAGTTTGATCAGGCATGAGAAATGAGATCAGACATAATACAGAATTAGATATTTACATACAGACAGAATTCCATTTGCAAGTATGCATACAAGGATACTTGTTCAAGGATATAAAGTGGGGTGGGATCAGTGGGGGCTTAAGGTATCAGGAGGTCTGTTGATAAAGAAGGACTAAAGGTCCACACCCATAAGGGGTAGAAGTTACCAGGCCTCTGACAATTAAAATGCCAAGGCACTTAATTTACATTAAAGACCGTTTACATTCTGAGACACTTGACTAACAATTTCTATATCATGATGAAAAATTGACCGCATGTGTGTGTGCGCATCACAGAGTTGGAGATTGCTGGGTGTCTGCATGTGACTGTCTCGCCGTATTTAACTGTTGGTAGAGAGTGACCCCATCTTGATTTGATTAAGCTGTTCATCACTTTGTTTGATTCACTTTCTTGTGAAATGTCTCTGCTCTGCTTATGTGTTTCCACTGAGGGTGCCTTTTTATTTTATTTTATTTTGAGGCTGAGCTTTCTATCTAAACAAAACACTGTTCCTTTTCTCATCCTGTGTCCTGTTGCATCTTGAAGAGTAAGCCTGTTTTTTTTTGTGAATATTTACAATACTAAGTTGATCCCTTTCCAGTCTTTGCCCTCTCGGTCCATCTGCAGAGCTTTTTGTGTCCTGCTGCTGCATTAAAGTAACCTAATGAACTTGTGTGCAATGACTGAACAAGCAATGGTGAACCTAAGTTTGTGGTTGGGGCGGCCTTGGCCCTGACTTTAGGCTACGAAAGACAAAAAAAGCAAAACAAAAGACAAAGGATGGTTCAAGTTGACCGCAGCCTTAAAAGTGTTGATTTTAGAACTGTTTGGGCATCAGTGCCATTTTAAAGTACTGATTTAGCACCAGAATCTTTAAAACCCAGCCCTTGTCATCGTGAGGACAAATCATTGTGGCAGGGGTTTAATCCATGCTATGGAGCCCTGATGAGGCTGACTCTGACAGAGGGGTCTGTTTGGACAGAGCTTTAGGCTTCATTAGCTGATGACACTTGAGAGACAGATAAAGAGATCATACCTCCTTAAAAATAAAAGAACTTCTCATGTGATTCGTGATATGAGCACAAAGGTGGTTGCACTCCAACCATAAAAGCACAAAAGCTGCACCTCTCTGATGGTGGGTGAGTCAGGGTGCAGGGAGGTCTCGGCATTGAGTGTAAAAATGATGAAACCTGAGAGAAAGGACACAATTTAGTGACAGAACTGAATAAGGAGGAGTCTACCCAGCAGATTTTATGTAGACTTGTTGATCCCCATAGTGAAAGTAATGTTTTGTGTCAACCCAAAACAACCCACTACCTCATTTCAGAGTGTGAAGAGCTCTGTCATATTTTCAGCAGGATGATGTTTTAAATCACAGCTCTACAGCACAGACATTATGAACTTAACATTCTCTTTCTTGTACTTCAGGATTTTCACATCTTTTCTTGTGACAGTGAGTTCAAATGTTATGCAGTATCCAGTGATGACATCCAGTCAACCTAAAGTGACTTCCTACCCACAGTAGCAGATAGTTGTAGCTGGAATCCTCCCAGTGGAGTGTTGATTTTTTTTTAATTAAAAGCAATGTATTGTGAAATCAATTTGTAATCATGATCAATATTCCTGATCTCAATTTAAATGGAGGGTGATGGTACAAACGTCATGGTCGTCCCATTATAAGGGGCTCACAGTCACCTCTCACTTTTAGCACGACTAACCCACACTTGTAGCCACTGCTTTTTTTGTACCCAGAGAACGCTGATACGGACCTGGGGAAGTTGTTTGTGCTTGTAGCTTTGCGAGATTGAACTGCCTGATGTCAGTCATGATCTCTGGCAAATCCAGCTGTTTTGTAAGGTTACAGTTGTAAAATCCTGATGCTGACCCACATAATTTTTATCTTCTTATCGGAGCAATTTTTGTTAGCATGCAAAAAATGTCCAGAAGTTAGTACATGGAAATTAAACGTTTATGTATCTATCTATTAATTTTTGTTTGATTTTAAAAAAGTAAGAGGGAACATAGGACTTGTTTATTTTTGAAAACAAACTTCACTTATTTTAGGTTATAAAGATGTGAATTTACAAGAAACCACACTCAGAATATTACAAAAGTTGTAAGTTAATGAAATAAAACTGAATTAGGTAGTTTTTAAAGGTTTAAACTTTTACTCAATTAACTCTTGATTCTATCCAACCCAGTAAACTGACGTTCTTTGTAAAAGGTCAAATTTTGCCTTAAAATCTGGTTCATGTTTTGTCTTTTGATGACTGCTAGGGCGTGTTTGCAATCACTGATTTAAAAAAATCCCTCCAGTATTCATGTACTGAGCACCCCTGACAGTGCTTTATTCTCTCTCTGTGTGACACTCTGTTGGAACTCAAACCCCTTTAAGGCCCCCTTCCCCACATGGTCCCAGTCCACTCTTACTGGTTGACAGATCAGCTCTGTGGTAATTGGTCAGTTCAGTGCTGATGGCACCATCGTCAACCCTGCCTTCATTCCAGCATCTCTGCTCTGCTCTGAGCTTACTATCCCTAACCAGATCAAACTGATGATGAAGCAAAGGACATCATACTAGTAGATCTATAAATATGGGGCTGAGGGGAAGTCCAGATGCGGCAGACTTTTTGTCTTGTTCATAGAGGTGCTCTGTCTCTTGACAGATATCACAGAGGAAACATGTTTACTGCACTTCAGGGCTTATTAAACTCAATAAAGAACAGACACTATTGCCTTGTCCAGATCAGTTTTGTTGTTTTCTTCTGCATAGCCCCAATATTTTCAAAATCAAAGCGTTAATGATAATATGATTATTCTGGGCTAAAACCACAAGTGTATTCATATTATTCAGTACAATTAAACGAGAAAATTTGATCATGCTCTCAAATGCAGGTATGATACAGGGCCGACAAATTCATCTGGTAGGACTTTCCTCTATGCAAAACGCTCCCAAAATGTCCACCTTTACATTCTAATAAATTCAACATTTTTCAGATTTACCAGTGAATTTAGGACCTTTTTGTAAACTTCCAACTTCTTAATCTTAAAACTGAGTATTTTCTGAAAAGCAGGCAGATTTTCTTGTTTATTTTGTCGATCTTTTTAGAGTGGCACTGATACAGTATCTCTCTACCAACATCGGCACTCTCCGACCCTGGTCATGGTTCAGTCGTGTAATTCTGATGCTGCACCAAACATGTCAAATATTTGTCTGCTTAATCAGAGTGATCAGAGTTTATGTATAAATGTGCTAAAAATCCCCGAATCCTAAAAATATAAAAAGATAAAAAGAAAATATTAATTAACTTATTTTGTGCGTATTTATTATGGTTATTCATGTGCATATATTCAATGTCTTTCAGTTAATATTTTTTCCATATAAAATTTCCAGCAGTATACGAGCCTTGCCTTTTTATTTGTCACCATTTCAAAGCAATGCTTGAAGTCTTATGTTGTTGCCAGTAACTGTGATTGGACATGGTTCCATATATGCTGGCTGAGAGGGTTTACTGTATGTTCAGAGTGGGTTTTTAAAACCATATGAGTTAGCCCTTTGAGATCAAAGTGAAGCTGCAGTCTCATTTCCATTCACCCTGAGGGGTCTTCATTACTCTAAGTGATTTGTACAGAGAAATTAAGTCTGTACAGCTCAGCAGACAGAGGATATAGTTTCAAAGTAGAAGTCTTACATGTGGGGACTGTTAGATAAATAGTTTGGATTCATTTCTCTTTCATTTTTTTTTCCATAAAAGAAGTTACTTATCCTTGAATATCTGAAAGAAAGTCTCTATTTTCCCAAAGAATTAAAAGTCACAGTGAGGTCATACTGTATAACACATTAACTACTGTTAGATAGCCTGGAGGTCCTAATATGATTAGGAGTACATGCAGAACCCTCTAGTAACTATTTCTTGTTACTTTTGGTCAGAATCAGGGGGATAATGCTGACATTAGATTTTATTTTGAAACAGGAAACACTTTCAGAATAGCTGAATCTTGGTGTTTTTTATTTGAGAGGTTCTGAGGATCATGTTGAAACTGTCTTTTAAGCAGCTTTTAGCAATTAATATCTGTTTTAGTTGTCTTTTTTAACTCTTAACTTTTTCTGACATAAATTAGCCAACAGTTACCCTTTCATGATTTTCAAAACTGCATTATTAGTGTACTTCCTTGAATCCTGTGTTTCCTCTTTCCTCAGTCATTCCCTCAGTCTTCTAAGCCTGTTTTTCCAGAGTCACCTCTTTAGGATCTTTGTGTTTGTATTTGTGTTTTGTGTATGTGTGTGGTTCTTGGGTTGGACAGGTGGGTGAGGGGTTTCATATTTTGATTTTATGACTTTTCTGATCATGTGCTTTAATGTTAACGACTTGGTGCTACAATATTTTGTGTGAAAATTGCTTTCAAAATAAAATGTGATTGATTATAGCTTTTGTGTTCTATGGGGACTCTGTATTGCAACAGTTCTTGCAGGTGTTGCACTGACTTGTTTTACAGAAGTGCAGACAGCTCTTTGTCAAATTAAGACTCTGGTAGTCATAAAAGTTTCTCTTTGTTGCTCCAGCTTATTAATAATAACATTGATGCTAAAACAGAGAGTTGTGATGGCATGTTTATGAGGACTAAGACAAGGCTAAATGGTGCTGATCCTGAGTGGAGCTGAAAATGTCTGTCTCGCCGATTAATTCATCATCTTGACATGGTGCAGACACCACTTTCTCTCCGTCTGTTGCCTCTGTCCTTGATCTTCACCGTCTGTGATTCTGACATTTTCTCTTTTTCTAAAATTACTGTATGTGTCCTCAAAGAAAGATTGTTTGAAGATGCTGCTGTGCAGTATTGCATTTGAAATATTATTCACCTCCAGATAGAGCCAAGAGAATTTATGGAAGAAGTAACTATGCATGGTTCATTTATATGCAGCTGTGTATCTTGGGGAGGCAAGCTAGAAGGCTGCAACAAATCTTGTTAGAATTAATTCAACCTGATTGATAATATTTTATGGGAGATTAAGCATTTTCAGTTTGAGTTTTCTACACCAAAGTTACTTCAGGGGTCTGTGAGTTTAAAGTGAGATGACAGTGAAAGAGATTTAGGTGGTTTTCATACCTATAGTTGAATTGCTTTGTTTTGATTCAGCTGAAAAATGTCACAGGTTTGCTTATTTCCTTTGGATTGTTTCATGTTCAGTATTTTGAGGTGGTCCATATCACACAAGTAGTTCTTGCTTTACACAATCACATCACAGTCAGTGTTGCTATGACTATGAGTTGATGAGTGGTTGTGTAAGAGAGGAAGTCAAAGTCTCATTAACGATTATGCAGATTAACATATTTATCAGTGTGTGTGACATGCCTTATGATATAAATATTAATAAACTCCATACCTGAAGAAGAGAGGCCTAAACAGCAAACCATAGAGGACACCAAATAACATGGTAACTTAATACGCTGTTACACCTGTGGAAGTGTCTAAAGCTAAACTGTCAGCGATGTAGAAATGTAAAGAGCTGCTTCAGAAAGAAAGAAAAAAAAATTCTCCTGCTTGAATGAGCTGGACTAAATTCTCTCTGCATCTGCAATTTCTTCTTTTGTTTTTGTGAGGTTATTAAAGGAGTTTAACACAAAGCACAAAGCAGGGAGTACCAAAACCAGGTGAAGTCCAGCCGAGTTGAGTAGATACACACACGAGAAGTACTTAGAAAAGAACTTTGCCTAGGCATTTCTGACATTCGCTGAGTTATTTGTGACAATGTGAAAACCCTAGCTTACAATTTAAATGAAGACTTTAAAAATGTCCTGGATCAGCATCACCAACAAAATCAAAATTTAATCACTTCCTCCTTGTGCCATGACCAATATCCCCATAAAATTTCATCAAAATTCACTTACGACTTTTTTAGTCATCTGGCTCTCAGACAGACACACACGCACACCCACCCCCACACACCCACACACACCCACACCCACACACACAGACAAAAGCCAGCAACAACATTACCTCCTTGGTAGAGCTAAAGTATCTGCATGTAGATGTGCTAGAGGAACACTGTACACAGATGTGAATGCAGACATGCTCAAGTATGGGACACTTGTTTGTTTGTTGTTTGGAGGAAGAGGGTAATTATTGGCTGCTCAAAATAATAAAATCATCCAAAGCTGCAGCATCTTATTTCCACAAGAATCATAAACATGTGGCTGCATGGCTGACTTCTTGTTTACCACTGGGCAGATGTGCAAATCAACTATGGACATACTGCCACCCATATGAATGTGTACATGCCCCAAGTTTGCTCTGGCCTGGGCTGATGCTGCTACTGTCAAAGCAGGCCCATGGGAAAAAGGGGAGAGGGGTGCAGCCATGGTCAGGCAAGGTATTAAACATCAAGCCTTATTTGAAAAGACTGTAAGAATGTGGTAATATAGATGAGTCTTGATGACTCCTATGTTTTGAGAAATTCTATATTATATATAAGTCTGCATATCAATTCCCTTTTAAAGCCTACAATGCTGAAACAGTTAATTTGTTCTTCCCTGTTTTAGTGTCACTCCATTGGTTGCCAGTTTGTTCAGAATTAATTTCAAAATTTTACTTTTAACTTGCAAAGCCTTACACGGTCTCGCACTTGAATACTTAAGTGATTTAGTGACATCATGCAGCCCAAGACGGCCTCTCAGATCAGCTGCATTAGGCCCGCTAACAGTCAGTGAATAAAGGCTGCAATCAAGAAGTGACGGAGCTTTTGCTGTAATGGCACCTCAGCTCTGGAACTGATCAGAAACTGTTTCTGCTTTCAAATTCAGTTCAACACATTTTTGTAGACCTGCCTCTCCAACAGACATATACGTTTAATGTAATCAGTGCTTTGGTGAAATTAATTTAACATTCTTTAATGGCTTTTATTCATATTTTAGTGATTAATCTTTCCTCATTTTTGAAACTTTATGTCTGTGTCTCACTGCTGTGCTTTATTTTAATTATTGTTTTTTTTATTTACTCGTGTGCCTCTGTCTTGAAACATGCTATATAAACAAAGTAGTATTATTGTTATTATGATTATTACTATTAATTAATTTTACGAAATGTTGTTTCTTTATCATAACCAGAGTATTGCAAATTGATTCAAAGAAAACTAATAAAAAACCAAAGATGTCCGTTACTGTCAAAAAGCAAACCTTTCTCTATCAGCTTCTAATGAGCAGGTGATGCTGTGGTCCCCAGGGACTCAGTTTGACGTTTCTCTTGGCTGCAGCTGGAAAGGTGCCGATATTTATTTTCCAGCACTAATTACCTACTTGTTGATATTTCCAGATGTCTTTTCACTCCTGAAAGTGACTGCTTGTTTTCCTCACTGCTTTTTTTTTTTGTCCAAACCATAGGTTGTCAGCTTGTCTTTAAGAAATAGCCATACGACAAATTTAAACCCTGATTGAGGGTTAAGAAATGTTTTATGTATTCTCAAAGTTTTTACAGTTTGTATGAATTACAAGCAGATGAGTGGATGATTCATGCTGATGTCTCTGAGATTTGATCATTTTTTACCTTTTCATGTTTATTAAAAATGTAGAAACACTTTACGGTGACGTTTAAGTTTTTTTTCTGTGGACAATTTCAGTTGATTTACTGCAGTACAGTAGTGTATTATAACATGCAACACATACATGATTGTGTTGGGTCAGTTACACAAAGCAAGTCTGCTTTCCATTTACACACCGTTGTTTTCAAGAAAAGCTCACTGTTTAACACATATTTTTAATTTCATGTTTATCATATTTACTAAGATTAAAAGTATAATGGAAAAACAGAAAAAAGACTCATCATCTGTTACCCATGACAGATGAATCTTCTACAGTAAAAAGGCAGATAAATTATAGACTTTACAAATCATGCTTTGGGATACAGTGATATTTAAAGTCACATGAAAAAAAAAATCATCTTTTCACCTGGTCTCATTATCACCATCAGTGGAAATAACCTCTGGGGTCAGGTGATTGAAAGAAATCTTCTTTTTAATGGGAGTGTAAAAATCTAGTTTAGCTTATTTCCTGAAGGCTACAGGATGAACTGCACTTTGGGCAGAGCTGTAAGATAAATACAGAGTGACCTTTCTTTTCAGTGGAAGAAATACAACATTATCAAATGTTCAGTCAAATCTCCTGGCCTTGAAGTTAGGTCATGCCTCTTACATGAAGGTAGGGGTGCATGATAAGACAATCTCAATCATAGAACAAGAATGTATTGGCCATTTACTAAAGCAGAAAGCTCAATTGTCTATGGGGCTCAGTCTATTTGCTGCATTTCTATCCTCCCCCTCTTTACTGATGGTGGAGTTGTGCTGAATAGAAAACTTAAGATGTAGTCTGTAGAAAGGGTACTGTGGTTTCTTGGAGCTACTTTTTTTCCACACCGGCATGATTTGCGCAGTCTGTTCAATAAAAGAAACAGACAGCATCCTGAATGACCTGGAGTGACAGAAACACCTCTGTCAGTAGACTAAATCGTTAACAAGCCCCTCCACCTCCCAAAATGAGGATCACCTGATGTTAAAGCGCAATCACAGATTAAACTTTCTCAACAAGAAGGTTTTGTTTTTTGTTTTTTTTTCAGAGAGAAGCGATCATGCCTGCATGACCCAGACCTCAGTGTTACTTAAAATGTTTTTCAGCTTTCTGGGCAATTATTTCCATGCATTAATTTTAATGTAGTGCTGCAGTGATTTCAGTCCATCTCTCAGTCTCTCCTGTTTAGTGTGCCACAGACAAGTGTCTGTATGTGTGGATGTGAGTGTTACACATCGTCACCACTCTGTTCATCTTCACATCCCGACCCTCAATGAATAAAAATCAAGATTATAATGATTAGAAGGCCACTTCCTCAGTTTATTGAATGATCATGTGTCACAAAATAATTATTTTATGGATACTAATAATTGTGTCCTGTTATTATCACCCGTCTTTGTCATACAAAGTTACAAATGTACCGTACACCCTCTGTACAAAGTTACAGATACTAAATTCTGTAAGACTTTATTATATATTTTAAAGCTTGCATGGTTTTAAATGAATGTATTTCGTACTGCATAAAAATATGAATGATAATTGCTGAAATTGTTAAAAAAAAATTTTGGCAGAAATCAATTGTGGTGATCTCACAGTGTATTGTGACACACATAATGAGAATATGGTTACATAATTTTCTTATATTTGTGACAGAATATGATTATTTGACTAAAAAAATAGGATTTCACTTTATAATTAGTGTCATTGGATTTGGCTGCTCCTTTCTTTTATATCTAATAGAGTTTTGCAGATAACTTTCAGATCTGCTGCAGCTATTCTCTGTTACAATAAAGCATTACAACCAGCGGCAGTAAAATAATAGAAGAGAAAAATTATGTTTGAAACAGAGGTATAGTCTGGTGAAATCAAACCTAATGACTGTTTAAAGGTTCAAAAATTCCAGAGGAAATGGGTCATCACAAATTTGCATTATTTGACTCAAATTTATTTAGTTTGGAGATTGAAGTTCGGCATTTGTCCTCCGCTAGTCCTGTGCAACTTATTCTCCCTCGTGTGGTTTTCCCTTCATCAGATCTTTAAGAAAACGAATGTCTTTGTTTAATTGGAAAAACCAGCCATTGTTACCTCTGAAATGAACAGCTGAAGAAGGAAGACCTTTAGAAGTTTGACTTGAGAATATATTGTAAGACTCATTATAAATGTGCGAGAATCACCTCTGGGCACCAGGCCAAAAAGGCAATGACTCAGCCTCAAGCCCCCAACACTTACAGAGCTGTGTCTTTGATTGCAGAAATAGCCCCCGCATCTCTCTGCTAGGTTTCTCATGTCATACAGCAAGACTTCATGTTGTCCATCTGAGGCAGCGACAGGTTTCTGTTCGGCTGAGTCACATTGTGTGATTACTACCAATCCATGAAGATTTATTTGAATGGACTTTTTCATGTTTTGTTGCAGAATTACGTCCCAGTGTTAGTCCCAGTCTGTTCTTCTACTCGTGTCAGGATGAAAGATGGTAAAAGGGTGCTAGAATATTACATTAAAATGTATAAGCAGTATTTGGATCTGCAATTGTTCTAATGGTAATCAACACCTTTTCTCTAAGGATGATAAGATTTTTAATCATGTCAGAAGTCATTGATTTTAATTTTGAAGATTTTCTGCAACTTTAATCCCTCCATAGAGGTCTGTACATGTTACACAAAATGTCTGCTGTTGCTTGGCTACTATCCAGTCTTACAGCCAGAAAGTGGCTGTATTTCATCTTTCAGCTGTTTGCTTACCACAGTTTAACATCCTTTGACTCCCAGCTCAGCTGTTTGGTGGACAATTGCTCAAGTCACTGTCTCTCACTGAATAATACCTTGAACTTGTGTAATCCTTATTAGACCTTTGTTTCTTGTAATGAATTTGTTTATAATGGAAAACGTTATTAAGAAGTTAAGTTTATTTCTAAAACACAAAAATGAATAATTTATTTAAATACATTACATGCAGAATTATTAGAAATTTAGAAATGGGTTTTGACAATTAATAATGAATACTATACAATTTTGTTACATTCTGCATATTTATTAAGCTGAGCACTAACATTACCTCAAATATTTCCTACAGTTTTTTAAGCCAGAGATATTTTTAATTTCAGAAGTTGTAGTGTGATGTGTCTTGTCATAGTGACCTGTGCCTTGACTATCGTTGCCACAGAAGCACATAATAATGCTTCAAAGGCTGCTGCCCAGGCGAACTGCACGTGCTACTTAATTCTACTACTCTGCTCCGATGTCTCATTCATGTTTTGTACTTCTTACTTTTGATGGACCACAATTATTCTCTGGCTGCTGTCTGTTCTGTCATTAAATCCCCCTGTAATGACCAACTCACATCCTCTGATCCCTTAAACAGAACTGCCAATTTCATCTAATCAAGTGAAGAGGAGACCTACTGTGACCTCCTACCATTCTATTTGCAATGGTTGGGGGTGACAAGAAGAAAAAAAAAAATAAACAGTGAGTGTTGTGGCAGCTGCTGGCCAAGCCTCTCTCAGTTTGTGTGACAAGAATAAAAATCTAAGGATAGTTGACCAATTAGAAAGTGACAAAAATCAATATTATTTGTTAAAATATGACCACCTACACAATTGATTTGGTCTTTTTGTTTGTCTGTTTGTCCAGGGCTTCCTCTTCAAACTGTTTATTGTTACAGTGCTTGCAAACATAAGGATTTTTAATTGATTTTTTAGTATAAAATTGTATATTATTTTAACAGCTTGAGGATGCTCAGAAATGTCAACAATCCGTTCTCCTAGTATTTAAAAAGCTGAATATAACATTATGTTCTCTGAGTGGAATTTCAATTTGAATTTTTTGCATGGAAATTTCTGTTTAAAGATTTTTTTTTTCAGTTTTTGGTGTGTATAATGCTAAATTGTTTTGATTTTTAGCTATTTAGAGCACTTTTACCCATTTGACACATGAGTAGTGGTCTATTTGAAAGAGTAGCAGTATGATCATAATGAGCATCGAGGAACAGCCAAGTTGCATTAACTATAAAACTGTAACATTTAAAATCAAACATCAATGTCTGATTCATAAATAAGGGCACACAAATGTTTGGAGTTTAGCTCCAACAGGAGACTAAGCATTCATTCACTCAGATCTGTGCTTAGGTGAGATGAAGTATTTCTGAAATCTGATTTATGATATCAGTTGTAATACAAAATGGACACCTTGCAACCTTGAAGCATTGTCCTGGGCAGTATGTTCCCCCCCACGGTGCTGCCCTGACGTGACGTTTTGTGGACGTTCCCCTAGGACACAGCTACATCTGTTGAAGCTTTTTTCATTATGTATTTAATTATTTATTTATTTAATCGGGGTAGATGCACATCAGCCAAAATTCTAGAATGTAGTTTTGTTAAAAATGTGCATAAAACAGAGTTAGCACTGTTTGTTAGATTTTTAATGGTGATTTCCGTTATATGTTTGCATAAAGCATGATGAACTCAAATGCACAGTCAGGCTCATCTCTTTAAGTTTTTTCAAATAGCTGTCAATGAATTTTAAAGAATAACTTTAAATACTCTTCTTTTTTCTAAATTGCAAAGTACACAGGCAGAGTTGCACTGACATATTGAGCAGCTTCACACATCTCTGGGAGTGTGATTTTCTTGCCTAAAGCTTCCTCACAGTTTTACTGGTGATGATTTTTCCTGTGAGTTAAGAAACAACCAATTGTCTTTCTCTGCATATTCAGCTGCTCTCTGTTGTTATTCTGTGACAAAAGAAACATTCACTCACTGAATAGGATCGGAGGGTTGTTGCCAAAAGCTTTTTGAAAAGGACTGAAAAGCTAAAATCCTCAAAAAGCTGAACTACTGAGTGGTTGCCTGTTATCAGCTTCATCCAGCCCAGTGAGCAGCTGTACTCCCTGAGGCCTCGACACTGTACATACAGTAAAGCTGAATTTTAAACATACGTATACAGCATTCTTCAGTCACCTGCTGTGGTTTCATCTGTGAATTACACTTGCTGTCAAAGCAGTAGAGGTACTTAATCACTGATTAAAGCAAGAACAAAATGCCATAATTCACTCTGCTGCACACTGACTCACAGCTGCTTCATCCATAACCGTGGCAGGCCAAAACATTCGAATGTCATTTTGTCATAATCTCCGGGATTTATGATCTTCATGGTGCTCTGTAGGAGAATGAAACCACAGAGAGCGATGAGGATCATCTTCCTGGCAATACATAGCTCATTTCTTTAGCTATGTTCTTATTGCCTGTGTCACTAGAAAAGAGTGTGATGGATTACAGCTTGCTCTTGCTTTGTCTGACTTGCCGACGAGTGGCCTGATTGGGGGCCATGTTGGTGAAACTATCAATCTATGGTTTTATCTATCCTCCCATGTTAGGGCTGGGCATCACAGACCTTTGAAAAGAACTGACAAAAACAAAGTCAGCTGTATGTCACATTCACATTGATGGGCCAAATACTTGATGGCACAGAAACAAAAAATTCTATGAGCTAGCTGCATTAGACGAAACATTTCAAGTAAATAATGTTTAGTCTAGTAAATACATTTTATTTAGCTGTTTTTTTTATTCTTATTAATTTATTTATTTAAACTGAGGATAAGGCCTTGAATCTATTTTAAAGCCACTCTGAAGAAGTCTAAGAGCATTTGAGTAATTAAAACAGTTTGGAGCTCCTGTTGATGAAGGCTTCAAAACAGCAGCTAGATATAATTGAATGGGAAAGGAGGGGGCCATTTGGGGTGAAGGTTTTTTTTTTTTTTTTTTTAATGAACATTACAGATGGAGTAGCAATTTAAAAGATTACCAGAGTAGTATCTGTGCGCATGTGTGTGTGTAAAGTTCTGCATACATAAGTATGTTTATATGTATGGTAATTTTTAAGTGGATTTATTCCTCAAATACAAATGTGACACTCTTCCCCACTCTCAGTAGTTTTCTGTTAGAATAAACCTTACAAGTAACCTTTTTCTTATCTCCTCACTCACTGTGCTTCAGATTAAACCCTCTTTTAAAACCACAAATACTACAAATGCAGCATGAAGACAAATCTTCATGTCAGCACTTTGAATATGCCTAAAATTTCAATTTTGCTTAAACTACATTAATAATTCATGCCTGGCCCTGTGGAGTTGAGAGGCTTACATGACTACAAGTCGGTTATTTTGAGGAATAAATCAGAGGAAGTCTTGTACAAGCATTGTCAGGATAAATTTCCTACAGTCAGCTTTGAAGAAGCGCTGTGAAAGAGCTGTAAAAAATCTTTTCCCTTGAACACGAAACAGATTTAAGCAAATTAATGTTTTTATCTCATAGCTTCAAAAAGAAATAATACCCTGAATGCATTTTTGTGAACAAATCTGT
Organism: Cetoscarus ocellatus; assembly: GCA_037902135.1. Lineage (NCBI taxonomy): Eukaryota > Metazoa > Chordata > Actinopteri > Labriformes > Labridae > Cetoscarus > Cetoscarus ocellatus. The sequence continues at coordinate 295,958 of JBAMNC010000234.1, read as the reverse complement.
AAACAAATACACTAAATACCTTTTTATTGCTAAGTAATTGTCCGTCTGAATGTAACATTCATTGTCCACAGTCAAATTATATAACACTGAGTATAAATAGTTAAAAACAAGGGACCCTCTTGTCTCTGCAGAGGAGACATGCAGGCACTGCATTTTTGCAGCTCCATTTATCATCTTTCATGGTTATCCGCCTCAACAGCTTTGACAGAATATCTCTGTATTGTTTCTCAGCAAAACATGCAAAATAAAAAGACACATCGGCCATTTTGGAAGTTAGTGGATTCTAAGATTTATTCTCGCAGAGAGTTGGCAACTATAAGGGTTATTATGATATTGTAATATAATAATTATGGTATTTTTTTCCTGATTATTATTTTTCGAGGGAAAGTTTGCATGGTCAAAATGCCCTCACAGTATAGAAGCTATAGTAACATCTAATGGCAACTTGTTGGAACTGCATCAGCAGCAACTGAAGTCTCTCCCCATTTTTTTTAAATGAAAAGCAGATCTTTCTAAGACCAAAGTTTATTTGCCATACAAATATGTATCTGAAACATTTAGAAGAAATTTTCTCTGCAAATTTATTTTTTGTAACTTGTCAGACGTTTTAAACCCTCAGATGCACAAATTATAGGACCACTCGGGTGGAATGATGTAGAGAGGAAAATAATGCCAGATTTTTTTTCTTCTTAATGTACTGTGCTTTTTTAAAGGAACATCTATTAATGTCTTTGAGGTCAGGGAACACTGTACCCATTAGCCACAGTCAATAAGAATCAAACGTTCCTATTCATTTCATAGGAAATACGCGGTCACTTTTGACCCACTTATGGAGGCTTGGAGCAGTATTACATTTGTCTTTCAAAAACTGATAAAAGATAAATACAATTTTTTCAAATAAAATAATATTTAAAGTAGGGGTGCAGCAATTCTTAATGAAATATTGAACCCCAAGGTATGATGTTGATAACTGAATACACACATGTGAATTGCTGTATTTTGGGTTTCAGTACAAATAGCTTTCCTTTATTGGTGCCCTTTTCTCTCTGTTTGCACTGTTGTGTTGGAGCCTGTGAATCTGCATGCAGGGGTCAGGGAACTCCTGCTGTGAGTAGCAATAATGCGTTAAAGTTGTGCCAAGAAATCACAATAGTCCTCTGACAGGGCAGATAGCAGTATGTACCCTTGGCGGGGGTCTGCGCTCTTGGAGTGCTTTTCCAGTATATATACAGTATATGACCACTACCTCGAGCACTACATGGCAGTACCTGTGTCCAGCCGGACTTGAAGCAGTTTGTTGCTCTTACTTACATTGTGCCCTCCGGGTTGGATTCTTGCTTGTGTTTTACTTACTCTCAGATGCACGTCGCTAAATGAAACTGTAAGACTGAAATTAAATCAGCTTATGATAGAAACATCAGAAGAATAATTGTGACAACTTGTTCTTCAAAGGGATAAGTAATATCTGACTTTGGTTTTAAAACTGCATCTTAAATTTCTCTTTCAAACTGAAGTTCTGACACCTGCTAATGTAAAAATGTTCAGTCCTTGGGATTGAACTTTTCTTGTTCCTACATATCTGATTCATATTGTAAATGCTGAATCACTGACCCCAGGAACACATATAAGATCATATAAGAAAAACCTCATTCATAACCATACCATAGACAGCACCATTAACAATACCATTTGGAAAGCTCTTCACCAGATAATTTGCAGTTTTGTTCTGGGAGTTAGTGGGTCAGAGGAATTTACCGCTCACTGAGTCTTTGAACCATTTAAAGTGGAGATATATCATTATTTCCACTCAACAACTTCATATAACATGAACTACTTCTAATAACTCTTTGTTTTGTTCTGCTTTTCCCAACTGCAAACAGGAGAAATCACCAAATACTACAGGAATGTAATGGCAAAAGAACGAAAATATTTTTAATTGGAAACTTGAAACAGCAGTTAAAAATGATTGTTCCTGACGTTTTTACTGTCAAAGTTAAGCTTTATTCCCACGCTTCCTCTGCATACTCATTACCTCCTACTTTATATGCAGGATGTATGTGAGAAAGTCTTTTCATTAATGCAGGGAGGAGTGAGGGTAGAAAACAGCAGCTACAGATTTCTTGCTCTTAGTTCTCCTGGAGCTGTGAGAAAAGACAGCAGAGAATGAACGTGATGATGCATACTGCAATTACTTTACCATGACTGGTGCAAAGCCTCCAGATCTTCCTAAAATCTGTCAGTATTTATTTCCCACATTTTCATCCTCGATTTGTTTTTTTTTTTTTCCTCTCCACCCCATTTACTTTTTATCTTTGGTGCTCACAGATTTATTAACTGTGCAGCAGCAGTCTGTTCATTAGAGGGACATACAAGGTTTCAGTGCATTAAATGTAAGTAGAATTGGCAATCATATGCTGATATTGCTGTCAATCTGGGGCCCGGATTACACAATACATTAACATCTGTTTTGGGCATTAAGATACAAAGTGGTAATTCTTAATTCTTTGTGTGACACCTTTCAGTGAGCACTAAAAACAGCTTGACATCCAGTACCTCAGGCTAAGTACAGAAGTGGTCTGGGATGTATTAACATGGACTGGCTTGGTTCTTCAAACTCAGCGATCACTAACACCCATTTAACACCACTCCATCTGCCGATATAATCATCAGAAGTCTGCCATAAATCCTAATTGAGAAAAAAAGGTTTATTAATGTCAGTCCAACCTTGCTTATGCCATAGGGAAATCTATCTGATTTTGGAGATCCAGATCATTTTGTGCAGTTCAGTCATAGGAGCTGGTCTTTCTGATTTAAACAGCTCTTTGTACCATGTTAGCTGCTTGTCCATTATATCAAAAGATACATAAAAAATGAAACAGTCTCGCAAACTTATTCCTGTTGTTCACATAAAGAAAATGTCCCTTTCGCATAATGGGTCTGTTTTATTGTTGTCGGAAATTGTTTAATGTTTAAAAAGAAATGATCCTCGGGTTATCAGTCATATAGCTCATTAAATCTGACACTTTCATCTGTTGTCAATATTTTTGTAAACAGATTTGATTTTTAACCTTTTTCACATCAATCTTCGTCTTTTTTGAAGGAATTTGACTGATCAGGACAGCAGCTATGACGAGAGCAGTGTCTTCTGCTCCCTATCTCTCTCCCTCTTGCTCACTCCCTCACACCAAAATCTTAATTTAAATCACAAACTGTACCGCCAAGTCAACCACAACCATAGAATTCATTAGTGGAGGACAAGTTTGTGCTCACAGTCCCATAAGACACTGTGGACTTAACTTTGGAGATGCATTTTCACTCGAACAAATATTTTTGTAGTTGACACACTGCTGTGACACATGAGTCAGACACATTTAAATGATCCTGTGAGGAATCGGATTGAGACATCATTGTTGCCTAATGACCCTGTAATTTTTTGCCTTGTTATGCACATTTTCACAATGACTAGAAAAATAAATACATTGGACTTGGTGTGTAGGTTTGTCTTAGTGATGCTTTTTTATTGGATTATGGATTATTTTATTGGATTAAATAAAATAAATCGAAAAGAAACTGACTCAGTGTTCAAAAGTTCATGAAAGTGGCTCATAACAAACACAAAACTACTCTCTCTTGCCATCTTCATTTAAATCATTACTTAAACCTAACCTGTACTTCACCAGGTTTAAATCATAAGTCATTTACACATCTGAATGTCCTAAACAATTGAGCCAAACGTGCACAGCCTTGGGTCAGGGACATACTTGCTGTTTCTCCAACATTTAGGTTTGTGTCCGCAGGGCACCAAGAACACTATTGTTTATATACTTGCCTTCAGCACCAAGCATTGAATAATACCACTAGAGTTCATGCCATAGAGCTAAGGCTCTAAACATCTACCTGTTGAGTGAGAAGTAATCTAAAAACATGGCAACAGTTATGATAATTTAAGGAATAAAGCCAACAAAACAAACTTCAATAATTTATGTCTGTGGTTGCCAACCTTTTTCCATTTGCCCCCTGTAGTTGAACCTAAGAATAGTTAAGCCCCTCCGTTTTGGTTGCAGTTAAGAAAAAAAGGGTTTACATTCACATTTTTAGAGAAAGTATGCCTTAAGTGTGTTATCGTTTGTCACGTGTACATGGGCTAAAGTAATCAGAACAAATGTCTGATCAATGGTCAGTCTCGCTTCTGCTCATCTGCTTATATTTAGAGCTGTTCAGACATGTGCAGTTGAGCAGAGGGGAGTGTCCCATTTTATATTTACGGTCCCACTGTTTTTTACCCCGTAAAAGAGCAGGAGGAAAAATGCTGCCATATATATATTCAAGATTAGAGTTCATTTCTGGACTAGAAAATAAGGACATCCAGAGTCATCGATCAGTCAGCACGAGAACAAATTTCAGTCAGATTGAAGAAAAAAATTATGTAAACCTATTATTTGAAATAATGCTTGTAAATTAAATTTTAATAATCTCAAAGCTAAAAGAGCCTGGCGTCCCCCCTGAGACCCTCTAGTGCCCCAGAAGGCCTGAAGCCCAGGTTGGACACCAGGGATCTGACATCATAAGATATGTTTGGACAACTGATGACAATTGGTGATTTCCTCCTTGCACCATCGTAACTGTTTCAGTTGACTGCATTAATGCAGAATATTTTAAAGTGAGAAGGTGTTTTAGCACACACTCATATATTTTTAATTGAAAATAAAAACAAAAAGATGGGGACTGAGTGAGTCTCAGGTGGTATATAATCTACAAAAACTGTCCTTTGAATTCATCTCAGTCCCCATGACATCTGAAGACACAGCCGTCTTGGGCTAAATTGTTTTTTCCTCTTAGCTTGAGCCCTTAACAAACCCCCCTTTCATGAGGCATAGCACCTCTTCCTTAGAAATTGTATATCTAAATTTAATCCCTTGAAAATCAACATTACCAATAAAAACAAGACAAAACAAAGGTTTCATTTACTCACAACTGCTTTGAAAACAGAGACTCAGTCTTTTGCTCTGTTATGAGCGATTAATTAGATTTGGAAAAATTCTGAATCAACGCTTTGTGCACGTCATCTCAGACCAACTGTAAGGTCACACAACAGAAAGGTGTCTAAAAATATGACACTTTCATCAGGATTTTTGTTACAGTAATGGCCTTCCTTTGAACACATTTTAGTTTTTTCCTTTATAATGATCTTTACATTGGATCCATTTCAGATACAGTGCTCAGACTTGTCCAAGTGCAGCCTTTTCAGACACTATGTACAGTGGGGAAAAAAAGTATTTAGTCAGCCACCAATTGTGCAAGTTCTCCCACTTAAAAAGATGAGAGAAGCCTGTAATTTTCATCATAGGTACACTTCAACTATGAGAGACAAAATGAGAAAAAAAAATCCAGAAAATAACATTGTCTGATTTTAAAAGAATTTATTTGCAAAGTATGGTGGAAAATAAGTATTTGGTCAATAACAAAAGTTCATCTCAATACTTTGTTATATACCCTTTGTTGGCAATGACAGAGGTCAAACGTTTTCTGTAAGTCTTCACAAGGTTTTCACATACTGTTGCTGGTATTTTGGCCCATTCCTCCATGCAGATCTCCTCTAGAGCAGTGACGTTTTGGGGCTTTCGCTGGGCAACACGGACTTTCAACTCCCTCCAAAGATTTTCTATGGGGTTGAGATCTGGAGACTGGCTAGGCCACTCCAGGACCTTGAAATGCTTCTTACGAAGCCACTCCTTCGTTGCCCGGGCAGTGTGTTTTGGATCATTGTCATGCTGAAAGACCCAGCCACGTTTCATCTTCAATGCCCTTGCTGATGGAAGGAGGTTTTCACTCAAAATTTCACGATACATGGCCCCATTCATTCTTTCCTTTACACGGATCAGTCGTCCTGGTCCCTTTGCAGAAAAACAGCCCCAAAGCATGATGTTCCCACCTCCATGCTTCACAGTAGGTATGGTGTTCTTTGGATGCAACTCAGCATTCTTACTTCTCCAAACACGACAAGTTGAGTTTTTACCAAAAAGTTCTATTTTGGTTTCATCTGACCATATGACATTCTCCCAATCCTCTTCTGGATCATCCAAATGCTCTCTAGCAAACTTCAGACGGGCCTGGACATGTACTGGCTTAAGCAGGGGGACGCGTCTGGCACTGCAGGATTTGGTCCCTGGCGGCGGAGTGTGTTACTGATGGTAGCCTTTGTTACTTTGGTCCCAGCTCTCTGCAGGTCATTCACTAGGTCCCCCCGTGTGGTTCTGGGATTTTTGCTCACCGTTCTTGTGATCATTTTGACCCCACGGGGTGAGATCTTGCGTGGAGCCCCAGATCGAGGGAGATTATCAGTGGTCTTGTATGTCTTCCATTTTCTAATAATTGCTCCCACAGTTGATTTCTTCACACCAAGCTGCTTACCTATTGCAGATTCAGTCTTCCCAGCTTGGTGCAGGTCTACAATTTTGTTTCTGGTGTCCTTTGACAGCTCTTTGCTCTTGGCCATAGTGGAGTTTGGAGTGTGACTGTTTGAGGTTGTGGACAGGTGTCTTTTATAGTGATAACGAGTTCAAACAGGTGCCATTAATACAGGTAACGAGTGGAGGACAGAGGAGCCTCTTAAAGAAGAAGTTACAGGTCTGTGAGAGCCAGAAATCTTGCTTGTTTGTAGGTGACCAAATACTTATTTTACCGAGGAATTTACCAATTAATTCATTAAAAATCCTACAATGTGATTTTCTAGATTTTTTTTTCTCATTTTGTCTCTCATAGTTGAAGTATATCTATGATGAAAATTACAGACCTCTCTCATCTTTTTAAGTGGGAGAACTTGCACAATTGGTGGCTGACTAAATACTTTTTTTCCCCACTGTACATACTGCCCTAAGTGTCAAGACAATTGTGTTCACCTTTCACCATGCAAAAGACGCAACACAAGCTGAAAGCTTTGAACCTAATGGATAAATGATATGGGGTTTTATGAGTTCCTGCACTCCTCAGTTGCCTTTAATTTAGTGTCTGTGAATGGCAGAGTAGTTACAGTCTGCAATGAATTACTTTCACTGACTGCACATTACAATCACAGCACCTACAGTGATTCCCTATTCCTCAGAGCACCGACTCATTGTAACAAAACCCTTTCACAGTGTAATTGGATTCTTATCAAGCAGTGTCTATTTCAGGATGTGCACTCAACTTAGTAAAATGGACAATTTTCTGTACTGTCACACAACCATACATTGAAACTGTGACTCACTTACATACAAATGTGAATGCAATTCAGGAGAGACAGGAAAGAGATTTTGTTCATAACCAACATGGATAAAAAGAATTCATGTTTCTGTAGCTGAACTTGCTGCTTTTGTTATTAGTCAGTTTAAGCTTTACACTCTGGATCAGTCACATTTTAAATGGAAGTTTACCAAAAATGATTAAAGCCCCAAATAATTGTTGTTATTGTTGTTACAAATAGACAATGAAAATAAAGTAAACTTTGCATTTTAAAGATTTTGAAAGGCCCCATCAGTACTGTGTCATATCATACTGACCACACTAATTTTTGTGTAAATTTGTATGTGATAAAAAAGCCATACTGCAACATTAATGCTTTACAAAAATACAAAGGCTTGATCTGTTTTTGCTTTGCACAGAAAAGTCACCTTTCAAAAGTATGTTCCCGTTTGCGTGCATCCTGGTCCCTTTGCAAAAACAACAAATGAACAAAAGAAAAAACATGTATATTTGATAGAATATGAAAATCAGGTCAGGCAAGACATGATCCATACCAGCATGAGGCTCCTGTCTTCTTTCTTCTGCTGCAGGTGCATACATTTTGCATACAGTACAAGAGTGTATTTACAGGCTCTTAAACCGTCTCAGAGCAGAGAAAGACTGATCAAAAAGAGAAATAAGTCTGTTAGCTCTGAAGTTTACTTAACATAAGTTTTTTTCCTGAAGCAATTCTTCCAAACCTAATAAATAAAGAGTTTGTTTTTCCTAATGATTGTAGTACTGTAATGACTGCTATACTTTTCTTTACTTTTCTGTTTGCTCAGTTTTATTGTGGACCATTAGTCAAAATAATGAGCATGGTCATAACTTTACTATTATTTCATTTACTTAAATATACATTTTAAAGGACTCGTGTGCTAACCCTGCTGTATTCACAAGGTTCCAACATCATGTCATTAATCAGATCCAGACTGTGAATCTTCAAGCTCCAGAAAAGAAAAGGACAATCTTTTCAGCATCCTCTTAAGGACAAAGAGGCAGTTGCTGTGAGTGAAGGTTAGTTGTGCTGAGAGCAATAAGGGACTTCAAGCCTCTGCCTGGCCATTATGAATGTGAAAGACAAAATAACTATTTAGTCATCTACTCGTGTTTCTTGAAAAGTTCTGTCCATATCAGTGTCTTCCTATGGGCTGTTGTCCAGATAGACCCAAATATTTATACAGTGCAGAGGCTGTGTTAGACTTTCTTGCTGTTTTTCATTGAGATGAGGTTGTGAATTTTCCATCATGCCAATTTTTTTTTATCAGTTATTTTAATTTTTAAATTTAATGATAAGAAATCATAACCTAAATATTAGCATCCGATATGACAACTTTATCTCATGAACAGCAGTCTCACAGTTAAACACACACAGACAAAGTGTTTATTTTTTATGCCATCCTATTCCCCCTGACAGCAGAGCATGTCACTGTCTTCAAACAAACAAGATGATCTCTGCTAGTTTAGATCTGACCATTCACTGTTTAAAGTATTTTCACAGTCTCAAGATGGAGTATTTTTAAGACTGGTCAATTCACATGCCTGTTGAGGGGGTAAATTATCAAGCGCTGCGCAGAATTGTTTTCTTAGAGTCCTTCACTGCATGCAATCTGTCATTTAGGTTAAACTTTTAGGCATGTAAACACTGGATTCTATTCAGTAAATGATAACTATTTTTACTTGAGAACAACACATGACAAAAATAAACAATTAATATTTTAAAAAAGCTTCCACCCTGAATGGATAAAGAGGCTAACTAAAGAAAAATCTTCTTTTTTTCTTAAAGGGTGAGCAGCAACTAAAAGAACATCTCCACACATCCAGCTCAAGTGTGGAGCTACTGTCAGTCTTTGACTATGTCAATGATATTATTGTAAAAGTCATATTTGCAGACAGACAATTCATTTCCAAGCCAATTTTCTCATTTCATCACTTGTAAATCCTGCCATGCAGTCATTTTCAGCTCTCAACAAGTGATGCATTTTCCTTCTAACTGCACATTTCTGTTGTTTTTTTTATGTAGACACTATTTTTTAATAAGCCAAATTAGCAGAGAAAGGTGGGAAATTATTTTCCAAAATAGCAACATTATAGCTCAGTGTCTCTGCGTAATTTATCCCTGATGCACAGCTCATGGAGATCCCTCAGTGGCGGAGTGTTGATTGCGTTCAACCTTGTGTATTTCTGCGTGTGAGTGTGTTTTATGATTTAGACATTCTCCTTTTGATCCATTTGGACAGTTTCATTGGTTGCAAAAACAGTGTTTTGCTGCGGTTCAACGTGTTCTTTGAATCTTACATTTTATCCCACCCATTTAGTTTAAGAAACAAACAAGGTTCTTAAATCTGATATGATGCAACTTTATAAAACCATGTCCACAGTCATGATGATGGACAGCTTTGAAAATTTGACCAAAGTTTGTGTGTCAGTTTTCTTGTACTATTTCTTAAAACCTATGTTGAGGTAGTGTCCTTTGCTATACTAATCAAATAAAAAAATAAAAACTTTTACATTTTTCTGCAGGCCCATTACTAAGATTTTTTGTTAGCTTTTCAACAATTGTTTAGAGAAGAAAAGACATTGGATAGCAGCATAAATCTGTGAAAGACAGTCTAGAATAACATGTAAGAGAGAAACCCCAGTTGGGACTTAAATCCTAGCAACGTACGTGTAAGACCAGGTTCCATACCAGGCTCTTTACTGACCGTGTTTGGTTTGTCTGTTGTAGCCACTGTGGGATCAGTGCTGACATTTTGCAGGCAACTGTGTAGATAGAAACGTCTTAGTTGAATGGGAAGAAGACACATCAGTATCATTCCTCTGCTTATGCTGATGCAAATATGATTGTGTGTAAATTGCATTCTAGACTCTACCACCTGAATCTTTGGACAGATACCCTTAATGAGTGTAATTATTTTATTTTAGGTACCAGTGCATGTGTGACTGCAGCAGTGTCATTTGCAACCTGCACATGTTTATCTGCAGGAGGGACTCTGAATGCACAGTGGTTCTTGCAAATAGTAATATAATATAACGTAATGTAAGAAAGCCCTTTATTGTGTATTGGTCAGGATACTCACTGTTTAAGTTTCTATCACAGAGAGCAACTGGTGGCATGATGTGCTTTTTTTGTCAAATGATTGACATTGTATACTTCAATGTAACCACATACATGCACACATCAAAACTATGATGGTAAACAGGCAGGTTATATCATTCGGCCTTAGTTTTATAAGCCTGTCCAGACATGAGCAGATTTTAAAAGACTTGGCCACAAGGTTCAGATTGATATATACCCATATATATATATATATATATATATATATATATATATATATATATATATATATATATATATATATATATATATATATACATATGTGTGTTTATAAATATATATAATTTAAATAAAAACATGACTAATGCAAGTCAGTCAGAAGCAGTGGTTTGATGACAATGCCATTTCTGTACCATTATCCAGCCACTGAAATGTGCCCACCAACACTGTAGTTAGAAAATGTCAATCATGGTGTGTGTCAGTGCTGCTGAGGGCAGCCAAAGCTTGTTCACAAACTTGACTGATAAACTTGAAAGTGATAAAAACACTGCATCATGGCTCATTGTAAAACAATAATATAAAATTAGAAATAAAATAAAATACAAAAAAACAATTTATTTGTGTCCCAGCCTCTCTGTCTGTCTGTCTCTCTCCTGTGCCAGGTTACACTAGGACACTTGAAATAATAATACCCAAAGCTTTTCATCGTGGTTAAAATATCTTGGTGCTACAACACACTTTACTTTGCTGGGAGGATTATGGAAACAGACACATTAATAGTTAATGACTGAAAAAAGATAATTGAAATCCTTTTTTCTGCAACAAATACCTGGTTCTGAAGCAGAGAAAGACAGATAAGGAAAGGATTCACACAACGAAAGAAAAAGTCACACATATGCATAGTGTTTGTATGTTCATCATTTACAGACTGAGTTTCCGAAAGTGTTAAATGAAGGGCTTTCTCTGTGCTGTTACTTATGAACCTGAAGTGATTCTGACAATATGGGACTTTTGAATGGACTTTTTCATTATGAACATGGACAATCGTTATAATGAACCATATTTATTCAGAGGCAACTGTTGGGAAGAGATGTCTTGGTCCTAACCTTAAATGTAATCCTTATCTTAGCCTGTAAACTGACTGAGACCGTACATGCTGTAATGAATTATTATGCATCCATGTTTTCATGTTGTTTACCCAAAATTTGTATTATACCATCTGATTGACCCAGCAAGAATGAAGAGTCATCGAACCAAGCAACATTATTCCAATCTTTCGTTTTCTAGTGAGCCCATGTGAATTGTAGCCTCAGATCTGATGTACTGTGCATTCAGAAATTGTCCTCTGCGTGGTTGTATCGAGTGGTTATTTGAAGTACTGTTGCCTTTCAATCAACCACCACAGCTATTCTTCCTCTGGCATCAACAAGCAAATTCTCTTTTTTTGAACCATTCTTTGTAAACACTGGAGAACGTTGTGCCTGGAAATGCGAGTACATCAGCAGTTTCTGAAGTACTTAGACCAGCCCATCTGGCACTAACAACCAGGCCATGTTCATAGTTTCTTTAAATCACCTTTTCCCCATTCTGGTGCTCTTTTGGAACTTCTGCTGATCATCTTAACCATCTACATGCCTAAATGCATTGAGTTGCTCCCATGCTTTTGGCTCATTAACTAATGTGCAGTTGAACTTAAGAGTGTGGTGGCAGGTAAATGTATATAAGAGGTAGGGATGCACATTCACATTAGTTTATTGTTGGTTTTAGTCAGTATCCACCTTTTTTTACAAATATTGATTATTTGGGAATGAAGGAGGGATGAACAGATACCACTTGCAGATGTATTATGTCGCACTACTTTTAATGGATAGTTTGGGATTATGGTTGAGGTACATGGAGCTAGTCTAGGCAATAGCCACAGTGACAGAGATCAACTTTGAGTCGTCTGTACAGAAAAAGTCAGCACTGAAGCTAGAGCTACTACTGTGCATGGGGCCAGGTGAAACAAGCTACACAAACAGCATAGGGTGAGACGCTATTTTTCATTTCTTGGCAACAACTTACTTTTCCACTTCGAAGCTGCATTATTTTGGCTCTGCCTGGTACATGACACGACCTACACAGTGCTTCTGCTAGCAGCATCCTGATCAACCCACAATTTCACTTTCATTTTGCAGAGTGCTAATACTGCGATACATTGAGGATTGATAAGTTTGTTATCTAGCTCAGATTACCTCCTTAACAGCCAACATATAGGGTGTTATCATTAAGTAAACTTAGTATCAAAACCATAGCTTGTGTCTTGATCTAATAAACAATCAGTATCAGCCAAATACTCAGCATTGGCTACATTGTTATTTTAAAGATAGATATCAGAACTGCTGAGGAAAGCCTCAGGCTGAAACACATCTGTGTTCCTGCAGGAAAATCTTCATTAAAAGTCATTGACTTCTTGCGAGTGCTGATGTTTTCGTCTTTGGCTAGAGCCTCTCTTGTCAAAACACAAAGCCAGTATAGAAGTCCATTAATATGCAGTACCTCTAGTTTCCACATGTGACTGGTTGCATTTTGATATGCCCATTTTGATAATAGACTTAAACATGCCCACTTAGCAAATAAAAATAATTATAACAACAATGAAATAAAATACAATAAGACTAAATAACATTAAATAGGATTAAGTCTGAAAATCTCATGTTCTTAATTTGCACAATGTGGAATGATTTTTTCAAATTCCATAAACTTTTTAGACATTTTTCTAAGAAAAGTTATATATAAAATTAGGGGCATGATCAAACAGACAAGCGGGCAGGTGTAATGAAGCTGTTAGCCATGAGCCGTCTTTGTCTGTTTTATGGTTCACTGAAATTTAGGGTGAGACATGGACCCTCATTATAGACTTCAAAATTCCATTCAAGTGGGTGATGTCATTGAGGCTATATGTTTAACACAGTCCATCATTGTAAAAGAAAGTCATTGCTAAATCGCTTTGTTTCAAAATCTTTTGGTGAAACTTGAAAAAAGTTCAATGTGTGAGCTGCTTTTGAAGGTAAGTGTTGCATTCAGGTTTGTGTAAGGTCTCAAGCCTCCCAGATTTCAATTTAAGGCTCCAACTGTGATGAAGTAATAATCAGCGTAAGAAATGCATTTGGAAAATCAAAATTCCCTCTGACCACAGGGAATGTGCCACTGAAGAGAAAGCTGCTAACAGTATTTTCTCTCACTTACATTTGATAGAGGCATCAGTTACAGTATTATCAATGCACAGATAGACCAAAATACAGTTAAGATCAGATTTGACATCAAAAAGACAACTTCAGACTTTTTTTCCAGGCATTTGAAGTGACCCGATGTTCAATTGCAATATGAAGATTAATGCACTCACTTAGTATATACGTATCTCTCTTTCAAAGCCATGATAAAGGATGAAGATGTAAAGATATGTTCGACCTGCCTTTGCTGCATATTTGCTACTTTAAATCAAGAAGTCAAAAAAAAATCCCTCTATTTTATGTGTTTACTCAAAGTGAACCACCATTTGGATGTTTTTGGTTGATTGCACATTAGGGCTAAGTGGTCTTTTTGTATCTGACAGACTGTTTTTCGACTAGCTAACAGCGCAAACCAGGGAGGCTCCTTTCAACAGTTTTTCTCCCTCGCAGTATGTTTCTGATATCAGAGCGTAATTATGGTCGACTACAAGTTAGAAGCACAAAACATGAATGAGAAACTGAAACACAACTGCCTCTGCTGTAGTCTTATTGCCACATCCAGCGTTACAAAGACAACAAAAACCATGCCATATCTTGTGACTACGGCTTTTTCATGGTAGTAGCGACTGCAAAACACAGACCCCCAATCTGCAAATTGGGGATTTGATCTGTTTTTGAAAGCTGATGGGAGAGTATAGCGAGATATAAAATATAAGAACTCAAGATAAAGTACATATACAGCACATGAGCAGTCATTATTTCATTCAAAATATCTGAGGAAATTCTGCATATTGCACTAAAATGTAACATTGCAGCACATTTACCTGTAAGATCAACATTTATGTCAAAATAAAGCTGACTCAATTGAGCTGCATGTTTTTATCAGCCAAGAAGCCTTATCACTCCTTCTTTTTGAAGTCTTTTGAAGGCAGTGAATGATGTTGTTTGTCATCAGATGATAACTGTAGATCTGCCATTGTCTCTGCCTGAATGTCTGCTCTCTTGCTCTCTCTTTCTTCCTCTCTTACTCACTCTGTCTTTCTCTCTTTCTCTCTGTCACATTCGCATCAATTGCAACATTGTTTGAGCTCTCCATAGAATCCAAGAACTGAGTTGTTTCTGCCAGATAACAGCGCTCTGCATGTTCTGTGCACAAGGCTCAAGGAACAGACACACTCAGAGAGGGAGGGTTGGCAACACACACACAGTTTAATCCCACACAGATAGACAGACAGCCTACATTGTTTGTCTGTGGCCTTTAACCCTTCGTTCCAAAAGAGGCAGTAAAGGTCATCTGTGACATAATAAGTCACTACAGACTGTAATCTTGCCTCTGTGTGCCATCTTTAAAAACTGGCCAGCCTTTGATGATGGTCAGATTGACTATTCTGAGGATCATATCAGTAGGGCCTGCCCAATATGGATTTTTTGAGGCTGATGCTGATGCCGATATTTGGCAGAAAACAATACCGATTACCAATTAATCAGCCGATTAATTAAAACAATATAAAATGAATTCAAAAAGATGTTGGTCCCTTAACACAACAATGAATATATGAATTACAGGCAGAACATTTTACTGTTTAACAATACTTTGTCCTTTAGCATTTGTTTGGCTTTAGAACAGAGAGGAACTTTCAAAACATGCAGAAAAACATTAAACCTCTGGGAAATTAACTATATAACCTTAAAAAAGAGTCAATCTATAAATGAGTTATGAAATACAGTTGTAGTGATGAATTTATCTTTGGATTTAGGCCATAGTCCTCTGATGCCCTTTAACGTCAAATCATATTTTCTGTACTCCATTATTTTCTTTGCCATGAAGTCATGACTCATTTGGACCAAAATAAATATCAGAGACGCCTTTCTCAGATGTCAAAACATATCGCCTTTGACAGAGTTATATTTTAACTAAATAATGGTCATAAACAGTCTAATGTTACTAATAATACACTAATGTTACTCCATAACACACACAGTGAGTTGCTGTTACAGCCTGTGGTCTGTCAGTGTTAATGGTATTAACTTTTCAGGCCTGCCCTGAATAAACCCCCTCCCCTCTGCCTTTACAACACTCCTCATTAAATGCCACTGCACTTTAAAGATATTTGTGCACTTATGTTATTTCTGCGGCTACTGGCTGGCTTTTAAGCTGTTAGCTAATGCTATGCTAGGTTAGCATAATTACAGCGATGTCATTGTTAACATAAACAGACAGGGAGAAACTTAAGCTACGTTAGCACAACTTTACCAGTGTAACGTAATTGGAAAGCATGACCGACGCAACAAAGCATGCGTCACTTGTTATGACACATGGCAACGAGAGTTAAACTGAAATGGGAGACATTTTGAGTCACTGTTAATTTCAGAACATCGTTTTAAACATACCTGTCGGCAGGCTCCATTCAGCCCACTCTTGTATTGTTGCCTGTCTGATTAGACAGTGGTGGGGAGGGGACTGAGGAACGAATGGAGTCAGAGCTCCATCTATTGGACTTTTATGAGAAAGTAAGAATATATCGGTGTTATATCGGCAAAAATCCGGCCGATGTTGAATTGTTGTCGAATTTCATGATGCAAAAATGTTGCAAAAATGAAGACGTGAAAACAGAACCAACTCTTACAGTCTCTTGCGGGTTTTATGAAGACGCAGCACATATAACCTCAAACAGCTTCTTGCTAGACGAACTCCCTGGCTGAACTTCTAGATGTACCTTTAAAGCCCTTCCCCCAGGTTATTGCTTTACTACATAGGTGATAAAGTTTTCTTTCAGCCAAGCCATCGTGACTGTGCCCACGTGGCCGAGTCATCTTTGATAACATTTATTACTGTTATTATGGAAACAGACACAGGGGCCTCTGAGAAGAACAATTTGGGAGGAAAGAGAATATGGGTTATAATTTATAAGCAAAAAATTAAATAAGAAAGGACATGCATATCTTAAAATACTTTTTTGTAAGATGTATTTTATAAAAAACTCAAACGCACTTGCATTTTTCTTAAAACAAAAGACAGACAGCCCTTAAAAAGGAATTAAGGTTTATTACATGTTTTTTACAGGTTCTCAACTTGAACCAGTCGTCAGTCCTTATCTGTAGACTTGACTGACCAGACAGCACAGTGTGTGAGTTACATTTTCCTTTTTTATGTCAGACTTTGGACGCAATGAAACTGCAATGTATCATACAGCTCTGACTGGAGCACTTTTCTGTATGATGGTTTTTGTTTCCGTATGACAAAGGTGATCTAATTGATTTAATTAAGTGACCTCCATCCCTGGTTGAAATGAACTGATTTTATTCATTTTTAGCTGAATAACGATACAAAATACATTTTTGTTACACATTTTGATCCATTGAAATTACTTTAAAAAGGAACAGATGATTTATGTCAAAAAGTCAAACGCAGCCTTTTTTTATTATTTTTT
The DNA here is from genome assembly GCA_037902135.1 of Cetoscarus ocellatus. Classification (NCBI taxonomy): domain Eukaryota; kingdom Metazoa; phylum Chordata; class Actinopteri; order Labriformes; family Labridae; genus Cetoscarus; species Cetoscarus ocellatus. The sequence goes on along the minus strand of JBAMNC010000234.1, from coordinate 278,997 downwards.
AATCAAGGAAAAGGAATTATGCTTACATCTTAAGAAATTTACTGGATGATAAAAGAGTACATCACTTTTTTCCCCCAAGTGAATGGCTTAAAGAGCAAGTACCACCCACTCCAAAAAGAAGCCCCCGTCCCCCTACTGAGGTCTGGGTTGTGCCTGGTGATATGTTGATAAATTTTCTCAGTGTTGTAATTCTGTATCACAATCAGGCCTCTGTATGATTCCTGTTATGCATATTACCAAAGTGTTTATAAAAAAAATCTTGTTAATCCAGCATCACCAGGTATAACATTTTTCTGATGCAGAAAATACTGTTCAACTCCATTATGTAGTTTGGTTTTTGAGTATTTGGAGGATAATGGAGTGGGGGTGCCAAATTAAATTCTTGCCCAGGGCATCAAAATGGCCGGGAGCGTCCCTGCTCCACATTCTTTCTGCTGCTCAGTACACATAAAATACACAGGCCTCACTTTCCAACGCCAAAAGCCTCTGTCTTACGTCCACGCATGCTCGTTGTCCATCGTAATGACGTTGAAGGTGACGTCGATAAATAGCAGGTTGTTCTTTGGCAGCGCTCAGGCCAATAAGAGGTTAAAAGGAGGCCGGTCATGTGTGGTGTTTGGCCGGACCATGATAGGTCACTGCTCAGTGGTCTGCTCTCCGCGGCTCTCATCCGTGAAGTAACGGGCTGCGGATCTCCGCCTTCTCCAAGATGCACTGATTTAAGTTTGCCAAAAAACGCAGCCAACTTCTCCGGATGTGTTTACCTGTCAGCATGGATGGATAGGCTGCCTTCCGTGAAACTCTCCTCTCGGTTTGGTGCTGTGTGAGTGCAGTCGGCGGACCAGTTATCTCGCAGTTGGGTCGAAACGAAGGTAAAGTTGAAGACACGCTGATATGATACACTTTTATCGAGGCATTCTGCGGTTTGCTGCAGAGTTGGACCAGACAGCTGTTGCTCTGTCGATAATTTGTAGTGTTTACTATTAGTGCAGTGAAACAAACATGTCGACCGGCGTTAGTTTATGGAGCAAATACGCAGTTCAATAAACAGATTTGAACTTAACTATTGAACGTCGACAGAAGGGAATAAATAAATGACAAGCTAGTTATACAATGTTCTTGAATATGAACAGGAAAAGCAATAGTTTCCGTCTTTCTCATGAACAAAATCGGTGCACTTGTATCTGTTGTTCCTGCTGCCTGTCTGACACAGATGCTGTAGCGCCTGCATCCCCACCGTTTAACAACAAACACAATGAGACGAGTGGAAACGATGAAACTCTGCAACTACTATATCCCTCTACCATGCGATATTTAGAGCTTTATCGTCCTCCATGAAGCAGGGGAACCCGAAGTCTCTAACTAAATGTCGGTCGATTGAGAAGTTTAGTTTGGATGTGGCTTTAGTTTGTGGTAGTCTGTTTAATGCCCTGCTCCTGTCTACAGTCGTATCCAGTGAGAAAACAACAGATACGAATATAATTATGTCTTTATTGTCTACATGTAATAGAGGCTCATAAACGTTTTTTTACGTGATTTACAGGAAGCAATTTACAGCATTGGTTCTCAAAATAACTTTGCCAAGTCACAACTGAAATCAAGCCAAAATCTCAAGGCACACTATATTCATTTGAAATACTCGAAGTCATGCTCTGTTACACATGTTGTATTTTCTATTACTGTTTGTCTTTTTAAGTTCTGATACCTGACAACATTGACAGCCTTACTGAATATGTATCTAAGTTTTTTTTTTTAGAAATTTCTTAGGAACTTTGTTAAATGTCATAAATTCAGCAACACACATTTAAACTTAAAAAAAAAATCCTGATTTAAAGTGGGAAATGGACAGTTGTGGGCTATCAGTAGAGGAAGTACACACTTATTTCCACTCCTGCTTGAGAGAAATTTGTAAACCCAGTCAAAAGTTGTTGTAAAGTTGCAACATTAATGATTAACTATGGTTGTACAAATGCCCAAGGCACACCTTAAGTTGTCCCAAGGAGACATGACTCACCAGTTTCCTCCAATCAGGTGTTTTATCTGTCCATATATATATATATATATATATATATATATTTGTATCTCTCTCCCTCTCTCTTACTTTGTCTCTCTCTCTTTGTATCCATACATATATTCCCTGGGAAAACTCAGTTTGAAAGTAAGGCAAGTATGCCATATAAAGCTTATAATATGCTCATAAGTACAGTTATTGCTACTGACTTTGACTAACAGGTCTTTGTCTGGCCATGCCACATAAGTCTGTATGAACCCATAATGCACATATGCATAAATTTAACATCTGTTTGACCCTTTACAACCATTGGTCATTTGTAAATGAATATGCGATGAACAGGCATCAGTTTCAGATGTTCATTTGTCGTGTCATGTAATTGAATGATTGCTCAACTAACTGCTGATTGAGAGAGGGAGCTTTTTGTGTGGTAGAGTAAATTCCAGGTTGGACAAACATGAAAAGACATTTACACAACGGGTGCATCACTAAAATGAACTTTCAGTAACTTTGACCTTGACCTTTTTTTTTTTTTGGTCAACGCTAAAATGGGACTGCTGTCCAGCTGCTTTAGAGGACACTTCTGTTGATGCCAGGGCTCAAACTCCACAGGGGCTCAAGCTCAATCTGTAGTTTATCACCATCTGCCACAGCAAGATACTGCTCAGTGTGTGTGTGTGCGTGTGTGTAAGTTTGTCTTTGAAGGTACGTCGTTATATAGCTGTAATCAAAATAGTGTCTAGCACTGTCAAAGGAGTATTGATAACGTGCAGATGCTGCAACAGTTAGTGTTTGATGTGAAACTTAACATTACTGCTTAGACCTTATCAGTGAGAGAGCCTGTTGCTCACTTAAGAAGAAAAGTTAAAGAAAATAATCAACTGAGCTGCAGCGAGAGCTTTCAACTCTTTGTTGCTGTTAGTGAGCCTAGCTCTCTCTCTCTGTCTCTGTGTCTCTCTCTTTCTCTCTGTCTCTCTCTCTGTCTCTGTCTCAGTCTGTGTCTCTGTCTCTCTCTGTTTCTCTCTCTCTCTCTGACTCTGTCTCTGTCTGTCTCTCTCTCGCTGTCTTTCTTTCTTTCTCTCTCAGTCTCTCTCTCTCTCGCTCTGAATAAAAGCACTTTGAATGCATCTCACAGTCTCACGGTTTCCGACAGCCCCTCTTCTCTCAGCTGTTTGTGGCTGTCAGGCCTGGGAAAATGCCTCTTAACCCCACAGGAAATGACAGTTGGTGAACAGACACTGTGGTTGCTTGCAGTTTTCTTTACCTTACTCCTCCACAGTTTACTTTGATAAACTTGTTGTAAAGGTTTTGTTCAAGGAAGAGGTTCTTTAACCTGGCACACCAGATGGACCACTCAGCCTATGTCAGAGGTCTATATGGAAAAGACCCCATAGAAAGTGTTTGGGGAGGAAGCATTTCCGGCTGGTGATTGGACGATTATTCCGTCAATCAAATTTATTTTGGACGGTCAGATAATTCAGTAGGCGGGCGCTACTGCACTACAGGACGTGGGCCACCTTCTAAGACAAACTCTCATCAAAGAGAAGTGTGGTGAAAATCTCTGTACTATAGAGGAGTTTATCATGCTGTTATTTGCTTTTCATTTCATCAAGAAATGCTGTCAAGATCTGATAAAACTTTTACTGAAGCTGGTAGCATCTATGCTAATCTCTATTCATGCAGTCACTTGCTGCTGTCGTCGCACTCGTAGCTCCCACCTCTTTCTGCTCTGAAGGACTCTGATTGGACCGTGCCGCTTTAGGCCGAGCACAGTCATTGTAGATCGGAGCTTGGCAGGATGGATCTGCCTGACTACAGACAGTGATTTAGGCAGGTCCAGCTGCTGTTAGAGATTCTCATGGGTGATTTTTTCCTGCATTTTCTTTTGCATCATTTGGACACAAAAATACAGACATCATGATTGAAACTGGTTGATTATGTACATTGTTGATGTATTAGCTATTGTCTTTGTAGATCTTCTTGTTCACTTTTAGTCAGGGGAGTATCGATCCCCTGTGGTCAGATAATTTTTAAATACCACAACACTGCACTGACAAAGCACACAGACACAGTGAGTTTTTTACAGCAGATTAGATGTGGAAAAAGGAATTAAAATTTCCGATAGATTTAAAGGAACAAATCATGAGATCATTAAAAAAAGTAATGGAGTGAAAATTATGTCTTATTGATGCAGTGTAGTGAAAAGTTAAGTTTCCACAAATGATACTCAATTAATGCACAAATGTTAAAAAATTTTATAAGACAAAACTTCAATTGATTTAACATTTTAATGTCCATCACTGCTTTGAGTGAGTAAGTTCCCTTTGTACTCTGCCACAAAAGAGCTGCATGCATCCATATACCTGTATAGTTTCGATCTGAGCATTCTGGATAGTCACATTGCAGGATGTGGGATGTCCGTTATGTGACCTCTCTGAGTGCAGTGTCTGTACGTGCCTTCAGTGTAAAAATGTACAGTATACAGATAGTGCTTCTGTCACAGAAAGACAGGTACTCAGGTTTAAATAATGACCATGTTACATGTAAGTGGTCAGCTCTAAGTTTCAGGTATACACACTGTATTTTTTTCTACAAAAATGTGACAAAATGGGCCATAAGTCCTTACAAGATAAATAGTTCTGAAAAAAAACTTCAGTCGGCAGTAATTATTTCCATGAACTGGCATTTGTGAAAAAAACAGAATATTAGTAAGCAATACTTCAACACTGAAGTATAAGCTTGTTACTTTTATTGAAAAAGAAGCTGAAATTGGCTTGAATTCTGTATTTTGCTCATCTGAACAAATATAGTTATGTATTTATTTCTAACCAAAATACTGATTTTAAATCACATGTGACAATTTTTAACATGCTGAGGACGGTCAGACCAAACTCAGGGCTGCTGGGTCAGTGCTTGCAGCAGGTAGCACTCTCACATTCATTTCCTCTGATTGTGTTTTGATGGACATCTAAGACGCACAGTGAGGGACATACTGTGGCTTTGGAGAGTTAAACAGTGCACCTCTAAAGACTTTGTACTGTTGGATCTCTTACATGAAAATAAAACTCAAGGACAGTTTTAAGCACAGAAAAGCTGCGGTTATACATATTTAATAGATTTTGCATATTTATTTGTATTGAAAAACATGTCATGCCATGTCTATAAGCACTTCTGTTTTTGTTTTGATGGTCAAAGATCCATTTTTAGCTTGCAGAAGTCTCCCCATATATTCATAATCGTCATGTTTATTAGATCCTCTGCTCCCATCTGGTGAAAGATAAAAGTAAAGGTTAATGTCACCCAAACAAACAGCTCAAGCTGACAACACCCTGCTGAAGGGTCTGCAGTTGACATGAATGGCTCCATGTGATGACAAGTGACGTAATAATCACATGACACAATGAATGGATAACACCTTTAAACATGAATAATAATCATTTTATTGGTTCATTCTATTTCATATTATGACTTTATTAAGTATTTTATCATTACTATTCAGGGAACATCAATGCTCTCACTCTGAGTGATATTGGATAAAGGCCTGAATTTATGGCTATGCTTCACAATACTTCAATGTGGTCAGATAAACCTCAAGCTGGTTATTGGTTGGTTTTGCAAATGTAGTCCACTGTCAATGAGATGTGGTCAGTTCACAGATTGAATCCAGTCTTTCAAATATTTATACAATTTTATAAAGTTGGTACTTGAACAGTCAAAAAGGGATAAAATGTTTGAATGTATACCATTGATGGACAGCATACTCTGAGAGAAGAACTCTCAAAAGAGTAACTAATTGTCTTATTTTGTGGGGGGAAGTGTTATTTAAGGCCAGGTTGATTAGGAAGTAGGAATGTAGTATTTTTCATAATGTTTATGTTTGTCTGACTGTTAAAGGAAAATTAAGACAAAAATCCTTCTTGATGTATGTCAGATAGGAGAAGCAGTTTGCAAAAACGCATTTCCTGTTCTAAGATTTCTCATGTCTTTATATTTTCTCTAGTGTTCTCTTTGCAGTTCTTTTCATGTGTACGCTGGAACCAGGGACGGTTACTATTTATTTAGAGGGATCAGGGGCCATTGGGTAGGATAGGTATTTTCAGCACTGACAGTACCTCGTGCTTTAACTAATATTGCCTTAGTCTGTCAAATAAGAAAAAGGCCGGTGGGAACAAGGTTGACTTTAAGGCTGTCACTGTTCCAAATAATAAAATCTGAAAGGATTTCAAACATAAGTTTTATTTAAAGATATTTTAAAATTGCCTTACAATATTACCAGCTGACAAGAACACTTGTTCAGAGCACACCGAGGTACCAGGTGATGCCTTTTTTCCATGCCTCAGCCAAGGGGTCTTCCAAAAGAGCATATGCGGTCAGACGGTATTGAGCACTTGAAAAAGCGCGGCTGGATGGTGGTGCCTCCTCCGACACACATCCCAGTCTTTGTTCGGTGTCATTATTGTCTGCTCAGAATGGCTATGCTGCTTGTCCTCCAGTGTCTCCACTGTTATTATGCTGCTGTGCTGTATATTTTCTGTTTCAATTCAATCTAGAGTTAGAATATTTTTCCTCTAAGTTCAAATGAATTTTCAAACATCAAGTATAAAGTGACAGCCCTAGTTGGCTCTGGGACTCCGGAGCTCTCTGTCACACCTTTTGGAAATATTGTGGGACCAATAAGACAGAACACTGAAGAAGGGGGCTCCCAGTTAATCACTTTGCTGATGTACTGTCTCTTCACACTCATCACATCGGGTGCTGTTCCGATTCTGGAATCTGCTAAACTCAGCTTGACTCTACATAGTTTTGATACAGCCTGCTTCATTTTCTATTACGGTTTAGTCCGTCATTGTCTCTCTTTAAGGTTGGTGAGCTTGTCAAAAGTGTGGCTGTGGGAAACTACACAACATCTTCATCACAACAAACAAGGAAATAGGGGTGATACAGTTGTCACTTCCCTAGATTTGTTGCTTTTTGTCACTGTAAGTAGACAAAATTTATTCCAAAGATGGTTGCAAGCAGTAAAATAACACACTGTTCAAATCAGAGGAGAGTTTGTCAAGTCATACAGCACTAAAGTGACAACAACGGGACTTTCCATGTGTGGTACCCCTGACTAGTTGTGGTGATAGTGTGACTATTCAGTGATAAGAAGTGTCTCCACGTCATATTTCAGTTCTGGCTCAGCGCCCAACGCTGTCACTACCTGGAGCAAACACGTACAGAGCCTGGGTCTGTTGTGGGTAGAAAAGCTGTGGCAGCTTAGGCTCATGTTATTTTTTTATCTAGTGCACTTGTGCCTCCTTTCCACTGAGTGGCTTTGTTTGGTTCAGAACAGTTTGGTACAGTTTGGAGTGGTTAAATCTTGTTTGAGTTTCTGATCTTGTTTGAATTTCCCCTGCCACCCTGTACCTTCACTTGTGGTGGGGAGGCGAAGGTTGTGCCAGCTATGTAAAAGTGTGATTCTGTCCTCTGTGCGAAATAGTCACTTTAATGAGCATATCTATCTATACACGTATGTGTGTGTATATATATATATATATATATATATACACACACACATATGTATATATATGTATGTGTGTGTATATATATATATATATATATTTATACACACACACATATGTATATATATATATATATATGTATGTGTGTGTGTATATATATATATGTATATATGTATATGTGTGTGAGTATACATATATATGTATATATGTGTGTGTGTGTATGTATGTAGGTATATATGTATGTAAATGTGTGTATGTACACACACACACACACACACACATATATATATATATATATATATATATATATATATATATATATATATATATATATATATATATATATATATAATATATGAATATATAAAATATGAATGCACAGCTGCTGTAACAATTGTAATTTCCTGTCAAGGTTTATTGAAGTATCTATCTATCTTTCTATCTATATATATATGTATATATAAATATATACGTATGTGTATATATATATAGATATATAGATATATATAGATATGTGTGTGTGTGTATATATGTGTATATATGTGTGTGTATATATATATATATATATATAATATACATATATATTATACATATATCTCTATCTATATATGTATATATGTGTGTGTATATATATATGTACATATATATACATATACATATATATATGTATATGTATGTGTATATATATATATATATGTACATATATATATATATATATATATATATATATATATATATATATATATATATACACACACACACACACACATATATATATATATATATATATATATATATATATATATATATATATATATATATATATATATATATATATATATATATTATGGGCCAAGATATTGTGTTTGTTTGATAAAAAAGGACGTGTATGACATAAGAAACATCAGATATGGTCCATCAACCATCAGCAGAAATGACATCATTTAACATAAATTCCTACTTTCAGACCAGTTAAACCAAATTTAATGGCAGTTCAGCAAGATGCTGTTATTAATTAATCAAAATAATTCCTCTTCAGTTTAAAATCATCATAGATGTTAATGTTGATATTAGAATGACCTCTCTATTCAGGGTTGTTATTGATTATAACTCCACAATACATACTTTTACAACTATACATAGACTTGAGGACCCACTTTAAAATGAGATGCCACATTTCATGGGGCTAACCTTGCATAAATCTGTATCCAGCATAGACAAATATGATGAGGACGTATTTTTGATCCAGGCATCCATGGTTTTGTCGCTATCATAACTTCTTACCTTTAGTCCCTTTGTCTCTGCCTGGATGGATTCATCTCTGGATGTTTGTATATGCATATGTGTGTATATCTGTGTTTTATGTATATATTCGTATATGTGTATACAATGAAGAGTATGGCTTCCGCCTGCTCCATTATAAAGTGCCTTGAGATAACACTTTTTATGAATTCTCACTATACAAATTAAGATTGATTGATTGATACACATATAAATTGCCTGTACCATGACGGAAATGTCAATTTGAATTTGGTGTGCATAAGGCATATGGAGGGAGTTGTTAGGACTGGGTAAGCACCAAAGAAGTCCACATCTCATCATCATTACCATTAACCATATACTGGATTCTCTACAATGTCTAATCTATGATGCATTGGGGAAAAAATAAGATAAACTAGCCACAAGGAATTAATGAAGATTGACAAGTAAACAGATTTCTTAATTACTGAATAGCTGTACAGTACCAGGGGATAACAGCGGAATATATGTGTTTAATTAGATAGTTTTGTAGACTAGTAATTTAAGGTCACATAATCACCTAATTTTCTTCATACTTAAACAATCATTTTTCCCATTGCCTTTTCATCATGCTTTTGATTCATGTTCAGTTCATATTGGCCTTTATTGCAGCTTCACATCATTCTGCATTCTGTGTGATGCTTCACCAAACAGCTCTGCCTGTTTCCATAGTGTGCCAAGACTATTTTTAGAACTCAGGGAATCTAAATAAGAGATGAAAGTGCGGGTTTTGATCAGTACAGCAATTCTCAATAGACATGGACCAAAAGAGCAGTAGGAGGTAGCCCTTTTTTATGATGTGAACTGCCAGACGTAGGGTTGCCTGCTGGCTCTGATTAAAAAGGATGCCATTCAGGCACACCAAACTATGTAATATTAAAGTCTATATATAGAGCCTTGGAAAACACTTACATCGGAAGGATAACCCGAGTAGCTTTTTTTCTGTTAGCGTTTTTCTGCAACATTGATGTGTTATGACGCATACATAACATTAACAATGGAACCATTCAACAGTGGCTGGTATACTTAGCTGCAGATCCAGGCTCTACTAAGAGGTGAACACAGTCATTTTGAATTTGACATTTGCGGTACAATATGCTCCTTTATTTGCATTTAAACAGGTAACTGTGTAATCAGATGCCAAAGTGTGTGTGTGGAGCTCTGAAAGACTTTTACAGCAGATTAGTGCAGGAAAGGGAAATGGGTAAAATGGAGAGAAGCCTGTTACGTGAGCAGGGTTTATAATCTCATCATAGCCTCACTGTGCAGGTAGTTTTCTTCCATGACCTCTCCAACTCCACAATGAAAAAAGTTCCACAACTGGGATGTGTGGTATGATGCCCTCTTACATGAACTAGTATTTGCTCACTGATACATTTTGAGATTTTAAGCAGGACATCTTTTTTTCTTTCTGTAACTACTTCTGGTACCAGCATCATGCCATTGAGAAAAATGAAACACAAAGGCAGCTTATGATTAGAATATGTTTGCAAATTTGTCTGTTTAGTTCATTGTTTTTTATTAGATGAGGAGATCACGTATTTCAAAATAGTTTCAACTATGAGGACTGGTGGGCATCAAGGGCAGGTGCGCTGCGCCTGCGCCTGCGCCTGGTCTACGAAATTAGAGCCCCTAATGTCCTATGGTAGCAATTAGAGGCCTAAAATAATCACGGGATCAAGTGATGATGTTAATGTTTCAAATAATAAATAATATTTCTTTTATTAAACTCTGTGAATACCATGTGTGTGAATGTGTGTGCAGAAAGCCTGCATCCTCTTTAGCAGTCTGTTCAGATTTTGTTAAGTCCATAAACCAAATTAATTTTAATTTTATATGGAGGAATTAAGCTCACTATATCAAAAAACGATCACAGTTCAAGACCTCTCTAAAGTGGGATTAAAGTTAATAGACTTTGAATGTATGAATAGAACTTTAAAAGCAACTTGGCTAAAGCAATATGTTAAATCCCCAGGCAGTATATGGCACATATTCCCTCAGAGTATATTTGATAAGATGGGTCGTATAGAGGTTGTCCTTAAATGTGATTACAATATAAGCAAACTATCTATTAAGTAGCCAAAATATCACCAGCAGGTCCTACTTTCTTGGAAATTGCTTTACAAACACAACTAAAGACCTCTCAGTACCCCATTGTGGAATAATAGGTATATTCTTCATAAAGGAAAATCCAAGTTTTATAAAGACTGGATGGAAAACAATATCTGGTGCATAATGGATCTCTTATATGCAAATGGAGATTTATTATCTCATGACAACTTTTTTTTTGGGATATGTCACTTTAATTGCAATTTCAAAGATTTTAAATCTCTTACCAAAGCCATACCAAAAGCATTACTTACCCAAATCCTTTATTCTCAAAGCCAAATATCTAAAAACAGTATTCGTCCTCTCATGCTTTTAAAATGAATTTCACTTTTATATTAAGTCTCTAAAATTTATGGAATCCAAACTTGCCAAAGACCTCTATTTAGTTTTCAGAAATGATCTGACTAATGAAACGTAACAATTATTGAATCAACCCTTTAAACCTAATTTAATTACTATACTGTAGGTGTATGTAGATTTTTTTGTTTTTTTTTATATTTGATATTTTTTTAAATTATGGTTTCATCTCTGCAAAATGATGTTTGTTCTTGTTGATTGTTTTTCATGCACCAATGTATTTGCCTGACTCGTTTGAAAATTCAGTTGTTTACAATAAAGTTTTTTTTTGTTGTTGTTGTCTTTCAAAAGAGAGCCAAATAAGTAATGAAATACACAAAAAAGGCCAACTTCCGGTTTAACGTGGTGTGCACTTCCGGTATGTGCTGCAGATATGGTGTTGCCCGTTCCCTGCAGATGGGTGCCTCTCATTTAAATGGCCATTACAGCCAAGACAGATTTCAAAAATGATGAACTCCTCCTTAAGGAACTGAACTGATTAGGGCTGGGAAACATTTTGAGTTTTTTAATGATTTTAAACGATCAATATAGCATGTTTAAAAGGCCTGGGTGACATTTGGTTGATCACCGACTGTTCAGGTTTTTTTCTTTCTATACAAAAAGTCAACACGAAACCCAAGAGAGAGCTTTGCAACTTAGTTGACAACGATAACTACATAGCTACCCAGTAAACAAAGCTGGAAAAACAGCATAGTGAGAGATTGTGGTTACTCTTAGTACAAAAACAAAATAACCACCAACAACCATTTGTTTTAACTTTAAAAACCTATCAGAGGTGTTACTTAGCTTAACAAACTTTACCAGGGGCAGTAAATTTGCTATAGTTCAAGAAGGACTTAGAACTCTTGCTCATGTCTTGAAAATAAGACCAGTCAGCTCAACTTTCCCATAAATCTAAACATTTTCAGGCACAACTCTGGTCATGTTGTCCTCTATATCATCCTTTGTGATTGTTTTAAATGAGTCCCCAGGCTGAACTCAAGGTTCAGCTGGAAATTAGCATTTAGTTGTTTGATGTCATTTAAGGAGCATTTTTTTAACAACACTTCAGGCTTCACTAACTGCACTGCACATGTAAGTGTAGGATTGGTAAGGGTTGTAATAGCGGTACTCTTTATTCACCATGTCTAGAGATTTCCCTAGTTCTCAGATACTTTATGCTTTCAGTCCTTGTAAAAAATTAATTAGACTAATCGGAGCACTTCATGCAGCACATATTTTTATGAGTGTTATTTTAATCAGCACCAACATGACTCTGTAGTCTGCCCATGGTCTTTGACATTATGCTGACAGGGACAGAGAGCTAAGAATAGAGGGTCAGGAAACAATGGAGCTGAACTTTAATAGACAGTAATGAGGCGTGAAAGGCAGTAATCACATGCTTTTTTCTGTGCCGTGAATCCATCCTGATGATGGAAAACTGGGATCTATGTCTCAGCTGTAACAGCAAAGCTTCTCTGTGGTAGGTCCATCTGTTGACTCTGCTAATGTGTGTATGGCAAAGTGCACAAGGCACTGAGACACAAGATGGCCAGTCCAAAAAGGTCTTTCCTGCTGTGCACTATTTTTTAATATTTTTTTATTGTAATCTTTTGCTGCACAGGTGTAAAAACACACTCTTCAGCTAGAGAGCAGTGTTTCACAGTTTTTTTTTCATGACAGATGGTTTATAAGGAGGTGGCATTTCTTTAAATGCAGGCAGATATCTGTTATGGCGATCGTTTATTTAACTAGATTCTGAGCCATGCCCTCATGCTCAACCGTGACATCAGCTGTTCACCTTAGTAAAGGGTGAAGGTGCCAGAGAACCACCTGAGGCTACGAGAATGTGTGAAAATGTAATGAGAAATGTTGTCTTGACATGATTAATCCATGACTTTCCTCCGCGTTCACACTCATCCTCCGGGTCATAGTGTGAGCTTGTTTGTCTCTACTCTTAGCTACAAAGGACCAGTTCATAGGGACATAAACCATGTTAATAATGTTTTGACAGGAAATGTACTCCTTTATGTTGAAATATCTACCTTTCAGCTTACAGTACTAAGAAAAGCATTTTACTAGTAAAAAAACTATCTTAAAAGAAATCATACATTTTGTACATGGTGACTTTACACTGCAAGCACAAGGCTGCAGGTTTATTCTATGCCAGCTCATAAACTCAAGCTTCAAGCTAGTTTGAGTGCAGGCTATTTGAGGTTCTTTAACAAAGCAGTCACAAAGTCTTGGCATTGTAATGGTTTTTGGTTTACCTTTGACAATCCTGGCCTTTGGAGGGCCTCTTTTTTGTCCTTTTCCATTCATGAATCATCACATTCTGCAGGAGCAGCCGGTGAGCTGTCGAGGAGAAAAAGCTTTCAGGATTTCTGTTCCTGAATTATTTTTTTTACCTTTATTCTTCATGAACACTCCACCTTTTGTCATATAGTAAAAGAGGAGCAAAAGCATAAAAAATGTAACTGTAACCTAAAATAAATTGAAAAAAAATATATTAAATAAATTAATTTATTAATTAAAAAAAATGAATAAACAAAGAAAGGAAGAAAAACAAAGACGTCTTTACTTTGAAAGGCATGACAGAGGTTTTATCATAGGCCGTGGGATGCATTGACAGGCTGGATGGTCGCAGCTACAGCAAACTTCCATGTCACCAAGAGATTTTCAACTCTGTACCTTTCAGAGCATAAATGGTTGTGCACTGCCTCCAAGGTAAACTGTGCTCATGCTTTTCTCTATGTACAAAAAAAATGCATCCTTTTCTGTGTGATCTTCAAACATTAGAGTGTTCAGGCACACTTTGGTCATGCTAACTAGATAACTTAACATCATCTGTTGTTAATATTTTTATTGGGAGCCCTTTGGAGACAGAATGAGCACTTAAGTTATAACCTTTTGTTGAAAAGCACTTTGTGCAATTTATCAAGCCTTAATTTGGAAATATTGGTCCTAAATTTATCTCTATTTCATAGACTTAAAAAAAAAAAAACTCTGTTTTTAACTAAGGATGTTAGTTTGCATACTTGGCTGCACTGCTTTTTTCCCCTGGCTCCTGTATTTGACCTTAAATAGCCCAATGATTTTCAGCCAAATATTTGTGAATGAGCCCAGGCAGGAAAAATCCAAAGGGATCTCTTGACCTATTATCTCTTTTAGACTGATAACAATGTTTGACTTAGGTTATTATCTGTAGTGCTTCAAAATGAGTGTTAGGAAAAGGAACAACCAGCCCCTCAATGTCTCCTACATGGCAAAATATCCAATCCAAACAGTACATAGCTGTTACTGTGAGTCATATCAGCAACTTTCCATATCCACACAGAGTTTTTGATTGCATTAGGTCAGTGTTCTTTGATTGTGTTTTTTGACCTCAAAGTGACCTTTGACAGAATTGTTTATGCTACACTGGTAAACACTGATTCTGTGGCCTGATAGTCCATGCTCTACTTTCCAAAGATTCCTCTTTAATACTAACTTTAAATTATGTGGTCGTGTTTTGCAGGTAGCTGAGTTTGTTTTTTGGTCTATATAAAACATGCTTTACTTGTTTGTTTCTGTACAAAAAAGGACAGAGTCAGAATTTACTTTCTCTGGGCACATACCATGACTAAAGCTACTTTTTTATCAATATATTTTTTTTTAGCTTTTTCAAGTTCAAGTTTCAGGAAGCAAGACAAGAGTTTTTATAATCACTTAAGCTGCTTGACTGTTGCTTTACACATAGTCTGCCAGAACCCTTGGAGATGTTTTTGTCCTGGCTTCATACAATTTTATCCAAAGTGTTGTTGTTGTAAAATCCATCTTCGACTAAGTCAACTGGATCATCTCTCGGTTCTCATTTGTCCCATTTAAGAAAAGGCTTTTCATGCCTCCACTTCCTCTAGGCTGGAAATTTGCACGGATGTGTTCCTCTCTCAGTCAAAGCAGCAACAAAGCTGAGATTTACAGGAGAGAGCAAATTTGTTCTGACTCCAAATCAATTACAACAGTTACCCACATAAATTGCTGCTTCTGTAAGGGATCTTTGACCTCAGAACATCCTGTCTAAACCTCAAGGCCAGATATAAAACATTTTGTACTTTATCTACTTTTCATATGAAGGGATAATTACATGAAAAATGTAAACTGCTACTGTCTTCAAAAGAAGCAATCTAATGCTGTATGTTTTGTCTTTTAGGCACTTCGTCATACCGTTTGAATCCTCTAATTTAATTTTTTGAACAATAAATCATAATCCATGGCAAGAAAATATTGGCCACACCATTATAACCACAACCACCAGCCTGAACCATTGATATCTGGCTGAGTGTAGCCAAGCTTTTATGGTGCTTATTAAAAAATTTAACACCCCTATCTGAATGTCACAGCAAATATTGGGACCCATTAAATGTCCAATTTTGAAAAGCCAGCAGCCTCATTTTCCAGGGGAAAGGCACCCGTACGATCTTCTGCTGTATCCCATCTGCTTCAAGATTTGGCGTATTGTGTTTTCAGAAATGGTCTTTTGCACACTGTGGTTATAATGAGTGCTTAAACAAGTGACTATTGCCTTTGTATCGTCATCATGAGCCTTGATCGTTACTTAACAGCCTGTCACTAGTAGGGATGGGGATTGATAAAGTTTTATTGATAACGATGCCATTTTCAATTCTACTTGTCGGATGAAATATTTAACCATTTCTTGAGCCTATTCCTGATGATTTCCATGTGGGAAAAAAAAGTCAGCCTGATCTGGTTCTCAGTGACGATAATGTCAGAGACACAGCACTCCTGATATTCAGTGCCGTGCTGCATGGATAAATGGGTCTGAAAGTTGCTAATTTTTCAGCTTACAGAAAGTTGTGCCGAAGGGATCTTTTTGTCAAAAATCAAGACAATTTTAACCACTTCTGTCTCCTGTCTGCCATGATTTTTGACTTCTTTGCTATTATTTCTGCTGACTGCCCTAGAAGACAGTGTGACATCTTGACTTGCAAAGCAGCAGAACAAAGTGCTGAATTGATGAGGGAGATGATAAGCAAAAAGACTAATGATATCGATACCTTGAGGGAGCTGTTGATTCTCAACAGGAATTGGCTTTTGATCCCAATCGTTTGTCGATATCCAGGGCTGTAACTCTTGGTAACTAGCCTGCCTTTTATCCTATACTGCTGATTTAAACTATCACAGTGGACACTTGACACTTGGTAGGAGCAGCTTGTGTACTCTACCAAAAATACATGTGACATATGAAATGCATGACCATGTTAAGCCTAAATATGTGGACCGTGACCTGCAAGCATGACCAACAAATTAGGTAAAGTTTTTTTCTGTTGTTGTTTGATATGGTGATTTCTTCACTGTGGTTTGCACCTTAACCAATGAAACATTTATACTGCTGAGATAACCCATCCTGAAAAGTCCCATACAAATAGTCTGATTGTTTAGTTGATTGACTATCGATTACGTTGTACGGATTGCCTCTGCTTTTGTTTGTGTGTACTGACACATTGTTAAAGGTCTGTGGTTACAAAAACTGCTTTTTTAGAGCAGGAAGACTATGCACTGATAATACTGTCATGGTGTATGGTGGTGGACTGGTACTATTTGTTTAACTGATCACAATCTGGCCATGGGTGATTGTGTTAGAATAGAATTCATCCCATCAGAGGCACTGCCTGCTTACTTTGATTGGTTATCATGGTGTCTGTCTGTGAGTTCCTGCTCAAAAGGTCTGCCTCTTGATATGATGCCTGTGTTGGTGTGTGTGTGTGTATGTGTGTGTGTGTAGCTGATCATTAAGCCATCACTACCCTCAGCCTTACCCTTTCCTTGCAGTCCTTTGACCTCCCTCTTACTTGTAGGCATTGACTGCGTGGGGACAGCGATACCCTGAATGGCACAAGACGGACCTCACCCTCCAACATGGGCACGACCCGGGCCAACAGTGTCTTTATCTGCTATAGCAACTTTGAAATGAGGACAAAGTGACAACAAACAACCTCTCGGCCTCTTCACAACTCCAGCATCAATATTCATGTACTGACAGTTGGTGCCTTCCTCTTTAGCACGAGCAACAGCAGCTAAAGTAACAGCTTTGGCAGCTTGGACACTAGCATAGCCATGTGTATTTGATTGTGCATGTGTGTGTGTAACTTGGCCTGTCTGTCCCTGGGGAGGACCAGCAAAGGAGTTGTGTTACACTCCCTGACAGGCCTTATACATGTTTCATCTGCTGCTCTCAGAACAGAAGCCCCCTTTGTTATCTAATCCAGCCCTCTCCTGCCCAGCATAAGAGACCGAGTTTACTGCCACAAGACTGCTCCTCACAGTCTGTCAGCCAGCCACTGAACTGATACTTATCAGCCAAACAGCTGAGGAGCAGAAGAAGAGCGAGGTACAGCCCAAAATATCTGCAATCAGGAATTCTCCGCCAGACTTTGAATTCACTGGCTGGCAAATGGAGAGGACTTAAAATTAAAAAGGAGAGACTTAGGGGCTAGCTGAGGTCCACCAAAGATAGTCAAGAATCTAAATTGTGCCTCATCTTTTTAGCTCCAGACCTCAACTTTTCTTTAGCCCTTCAAGCTGCAGAACTACAGCAGCTGCAGGTCTTCTGACCTCAGCATTCAAATAGATATTTGTTTTTTTGGAAGCCAGCCAGGACCATGAGTGACACCCTCAGACCACCTTCACTGCAGGTGAGCGTCCCAAGTGATGCTCCTGTGTACTCAGATGGAGGAAGCAATGCTGTTTCAGACTGCTCCATACCTTCAAGTTCCTCAACCCCAACCCTACGAAGGAAGAGATTCAAGATGAAGCGCATGAGGAATGTGCCCAGTGAGAAGGAGACTGAGAGGGGGCGCCTGAATGCTGGTCAGCACCCTGCAAGGTCCCGATCTGGTTCGAAGGAGTACCTCCAGCTGCCTTCAATTGAGATAACCCCATCAAGCGATGAAGACGGCCCTGCCTCTTGGTCACGCTGCTCAACACCCAGTGCCTCGCCAAGACGTAAGCGTTTCCTGTTGAGGAAGTGGCTAAAGGTTCGAGAGAAGAAGGAGCAGGGCAGTGAGAGCAGGTTTGTATGGACACTTGTGTCACATAACCCTAGTTTTCCATTTTCCCTACATCTTTCCTAATAACCTCCATTCTGCCTCAATTCTCCGTCCACCTTCAATGATGACTTGGGTTACTGAAAGATTTAGGGTTGTTGCCATGTCATTGAATGTACTTAAAAGTTTGATTCCTTAAAAAAACTACCACAGTTATCATAACACACAGCTCAGTACGGGAGGCACATTAATGCATTAAGGTGCTTTTTGTCTTCTTTTTTTTAAATAGTAAATACATCAGATACGATACCCCAAGAGAAACAAAGCCCACTGTGTATTCACAGTATAATGGACTTACAAGAAGCTTTCTGAAATCTTACCAACTTCCTAAAAATGCTTTCTCACATTCACATTTCCAATGTGTGCCATAAGTCTCAGAGATATGTGTCTAAATGAAACATATTCTAGGGCTCGGAGATGTGGCTTGAAACAAAAGTAAAAAGATCTTCTCTCTTTGTAAATTTTGTAATCCAAAGTACACTTTGTAGGTTGGACAATGGGAGACTTGTCAGCATTAAAACTGAAAGCTGTACTATTTTCACAAACGTTGTCATGAAGGTCTCTAATAATTATATTATCTCATGTGGTCCAATTCGTGCCTAGAAATGTGCCTTTGTACAAAATGGTGGGTCCAGCATTGTAAAGTGGAAATTGTTAGTATTTACATCTTCAAACAAGTCCAAAACTTTCTACTTCTTTTTGTTTTGTCTGTGTTGGAAGAAAATGTTGGGAAGGTGGTGAAGTTTGCAGCCCCTTCCATCTTCCATCTTAGGAAAGTCAGCTTTGTCTATGATGAACTTTTAATTTTATTTAGTAGCAATGGTATAGAACCCAGATTAAGTTGAAAGTTTTAAGAAAAAAAGATCATAGCACATGTGAAAAGTTTAAGGCCTAATTGTGGTATTAAAGATGTTTTTTTTTTCTTTTAAGTGGCTAGATGGATTTGATATTAAATGTGCATAAATTGTACATATCTAGACACACTAAGGGTAATATCTTCAGGTACTATTATGAAGGTTAATAGACGTGAGCATGAACATAAACCTGAGAATGCTCTTTTTGGCAGCCAAGAAAACCACTTTAGTCAACTTGAAAAACAGGCAGAACATTTCAATATCCCTCTGGCTAAATTAAATTTCTGAATATCTACCAATATTTTGTAGTGTATTCTATTTTAGTTTCCTCCTTTTTCTCTTTCACTGTTACTGTTTTCCTCACACTGGCTCACATATCCCTCAGTCACGTCCTTATCACCAGCAGGAAGATTCATAATGACTTTGTAAGTCAAGTTAGAAAGGAAATCTTTTGAAGGTACATCTATCCACAAAGTGTCACTGTCTGCCTCCCCATCCATCCATCCATGAATGATACTTTAAGCCAGCATATTGGTATTTGGATAGCACGTCAGGAGGAAGTTGCAGTGTCATAATATTTCACCCTTCTCATAATAGTTACTCTTCTAAACAAGAAAAGGATCGTAGATATTTTTTAGGAGGTCACCAAAGTTTAAAATGCAGTATAATATATGTTCTGGGCATATACCAAGTGATAATCCTTAATGCTTTATGTGTAGACATTTCAGTGTGTCCTGAAAACAGTTTGATATAAGATACCTCAGGCTAAGTAAGAAGGTGGCCTGAGATGCTTGCATGTGGATTTTTTGATTTGGCTGTGTAGCCCACTGGCATGTATTAAATGCAGGCCTGTCCTCCAAGATGTCCCTCAGCCAGTCAAAAGATAATTACCGCCACCAAGGTAATGCTTTTGCTGGTTTGTTATGTTTGTTGGTTTGTTAGTAAGATTACACAAAAACTACTGGACAGATTTTGCTGAAATTTTCAGGACATGTTGGTAATGGCCCAACTTAAAAATGATTAGATTTTGGTGGTGATCCAGTTAACCGCCATTTTAGTGAACAACTTTTTTTTTGCTCAATAACTTTCTAACTAATTATGATATCAAAATGATTCTGAGTGCTAGGTGAGGGTTTTCAGGGTCAAGGAATCCTATTATGATGGTAACTTTATCATGGAACTATTGCTTATAGATGTAACAGCAATATGTGAGCTACCTTGTCAGAGGTTGCTGGTCTCAGAGTGCTTTCTAGTTGATGAATGTGCCACAACAGTTGCGTCTTGCCAGTCTTAATGGGATAGTTTGATTTTTTTGAAGTGGATAAAAAGGTAGTGTAAAAAATGTGAACCAAAAAAAAGTTTTAAAAAGTAGAAAGTAAAAAAATCTTTCTGGAGTTTCCAGTGGAGCCAGTGTTGTTTTTTGCATAATTTTGCCCTAAAAGTTTGGTAATTATGAGATTTTTGGTAGAACCATTTACGGCTAAAGCTAACGTCTGTACCTGGCAATCGCCCCTCTGGTACAAAGCTGGCAAGTTGCTTTAGTTGCAGCATATTTACTACTGCCATAGGCCTTGAGCAAATCCTTGTCATTGTTGGCATTGACCATTTAGAGCGGCGCCCTTAAATTTGGATCCACCCATCCCAGGTGCCAATCCAAAACTCTACACTGTGATTGACAATTTGGCTGATCAGAAGTAGGATTTATGTTAAAATAAATGTGGGCTGAATGTCAACAGTTTTTCATTGGGTTTCTTTTTACAACTTTTTAATGAGGAAAATGTTATTTTGTCTTTTTTTTTTTTTTTTGACTCCGGGCCTATACCTTCTCTTTTAGTCTCAAAGAAATGCATGTATTTATTGCCATTTTTCCATGTGTAATGTTTTAAAATAGGATGGGATTAGGTGTTTTGAAAATTCTTAACATCCCACACACAATAACAAATGAGACAACCTGAAATAGTTTAATTCATTAATTCTTCTTCAATCTTCTATTGTTTTTTCTAGTTTTTAAGCAGTAAAAGTGCTCCAAGGGCTTGATGCGCAGTACTACCACTGACTGGAGAAATGTAAATGATGCATGGGCTGTTATTTACATATGAGGCATGTATGGGAGATCTGATTGCATGTCTTGGTGTGGCATGTACGGACAGACAACCATTACATGGATTCTTCCTCCAAAGGGAAACCAGGAGTTGCCAATTAACTTATCAAGCATGTAGCATGTTTTTGGCATGTCAGAGGAAACTGGAATACATCAAGAAAAAAAAACACATGCACAGGGAGAACATGCAACCACTACATAGGCCACACCCTACAGGGGAGTTGATCCAGTAACTGTGAGGCAACAGCACTTCCTGCCAGAGATGTGGACTTGAGTCCCGTGACTTTGACTAAAATCACAATTTTGAGGACTTTTGCCTCTGCTCGACCACACCACAATGATGTATTTTGTGCACTGGCACAGTTAGCTCAGAACCTGAAAACACATGTTAATCAGTCTTTATATACTATAAAAACAGGTTCTTAGTTACTGGGTTTTGGCCAGGGTCTCAGGACCTTCTTTATGTTAATTTAAAACTTAAAAAGGTCAGCCTGACAGGAGATATATAAGAAAAATCAAACAGTTTTACAGAAAGTAATTACATTGAAGGTGCAAGACAGAGTGATATGTTAAATAAATTCGCACTTTAAGTACTATTCACCTAAATAAATTATATTTACTAAATCTTAATTTATTTCTTTTGGTGACATGTTGCACTTTAATGATCAACAGCATTATTTTGGTTCCTTTTCTTTTTACTCCATTTTGAAGTATCCCTACAGATAATTTGCTGAGCTTAAAGGCATCTCACAGTCCCAGTTATGCTCAAACAAGAAAGAAAACTAATTTAATTACATTTTTAAAGTCCATACACCAATTAATGTGATGCTTTCCTCCAACTGTGGGAATTAAGAGGGAACATGACCTGCTTTTACAGTTTTTTTAAGATCCATCATCTCACAATCTAATTGGGGTGCAGCTGTCTGAGGCTAAAAACAGCAAGTCTGGAAGTTATTTCATCTCTGAATGTGCTTGTAACAAAATTGATAACAGTAGTTACAGTTAGCAGACAGGCACAGGTTCATTACTTACTCCATCAATGTATTATCTGTCTGTGAATGGGAGACACCATTTCCCCAGAGGTGAAGTGCATAACCCTGACAGCCTCCCTCAGTGTGGAATACTGCCATTATACTGTACATCATGAGAGCAGTGCAGCTCCCCCCTCAGGGTGTACTTTGGACTGTTCTAACAAGCTTAATGCCACACTGTGGCGTTAAGATGACAAGGCTCCTCCTCACTCTGCGGCTTTCTAACAGCAGCATGTAATGTACAAGGAGGTTCTAAAGGATTAAATCAGCATGGGAATGACATTAATAATCCAGAACTTAATGTTTATCTTTGCTTAATTATTGATAAACAGAACAAGCACATTTTGTTTTGTGAAGTTGCAATGGTATACTGTACTGCACAACATATGCACATTACATATCAAGTCGACTCTCAGGCACACATCTATTAATTTTTGCTGCCTTCAGGGCACTTTATCTTTTTACTTTTGTTCTTTGATGTGTCATTTAACCATAGTTAACCATTGTTAATAAATCAGAGGATAAATAGAAACATGGATAAATGTCTTGAGCTTATAAAGCTGATTTCCTTTTGTTAAAGCAATGCAGATCTTGCAGCATAGCTATCTGCAGTCTAAACACAATAGAGGATGTTCACGTAGAATATTTTATCTGTAAGCCACTTTTGTTTAAACATGATCTGCACCTGCAATAGTGCACGACAGGGCAAGATAATAAACAGAACACATTTCACCTGCAGAATGAATTGCATACCAGAAAAAGAAATGCTTACAGTATGAACAAATGCAGATACCATAAATAACCTCTTTTACAGCTCAAGTTTGCACACAGGAAGACTACAGTATAAACTCTAGAAGTGCTCTACAAAGCAAAATGTTGTGTTAAAATAAATTTTGTACACAAAGGGGAATATTTCAGAAGAAGAAAAGATAAGTCACTCAAATATCCATACATTAGTTAACATGTTTTATCTCCTTTGGGTTTGTTAGTGGCTGGGGACTATCCCCGCTGACATTAGACTAGAGATGGTGTACACTGTGGACCAGTCATCAGCCAGGTACTTCCTCCTAAGGGAAACCAAGAGTTGCCAATTAACTTATCAAGCATGTTTTTAGCATGCCAGAGGAAACTGGAGTACACCAAGAAAAAACACACATGCACAGGGAGAACATGCAACCACTACATAGGCCACACCCTACAGGGGAGTTGATCCAGTAACTGTGAGGCAACAGAACTTCCTGCCAGAGATGTGGACTTGAGTCTCGTGAAATCATGATTTTGAGGATTTTTGACTCTGCTCAACCACATCTTAAATTTGACTCAACTTATGAACACTGCTTTCAGTTAAGCACATAATATGAATAAAATTATCAATTATCTAAGTAAAGCTTTAACCCAAAGGAGAGAAAGAAGGAAAGCCTGAAGAAGATTTCAAGGAGATTTTCATCTTTGTCATGTCCATCGTGAAGCTGCTGTCTGATCTAACAGCAATGCAGCCACCATCCGTGGACACCAGGCCTGATATTTGTTATTTAAACTGTGACTGTTAATGTTGTCTGTCAGTTATGCCATTTTGTAAGTAAGCCAATGTTCATATAAGAATTACTTTCTCAAAATAACTCCTTTAGTAGTAAGGGAGAAAACAAGTGCTAAAAATGTGCTCCCAGTGCCATCAGTCAGAGCAAAGCCACTGCGCAGATGTGACGCTCCGCAGTCTGTGGAAATCCAGCGTAAGAAGAACTTACAATTTCAAAAAAATATGAAAATATATCTGACTAAATATATAAAACAGTTGGATTAATATATATAGATAGTTTTAGTTTGTTTAATCTCCTGTATGTTAGGCAAATTGATGACCCCTCTTTTAGAGCAAACCAGTGACAGAAACTGTTTTGAGTGTAATGTAGCACTCCTTTTGTGGGATTTAGTTCAGTCAGATTTTTTTAAATATTATTTAAAAAATATAAATATAGAAAATATTAAACAATATTCCATCCATCCATTATCTATTTGGCTTATCCCCTTCGGGTTCACAATTCAGATTAGGTCAGCCATTTGTACAAACAGTGGTGGTTTGACCTGTTTGTGACAGTTGTATGAGAGAGCTGTGTTTTATGTTTTTGCTCATGTATTATGATGCATGGTGTAATATTCAGTGCACTGGACATGACATTAGAGTGAAAAATTATGTATAGAGACTTAAATGCCTCGAGTTTTCCTTGTTCATAGAGCCTTTGTTTCTTCGCATGTAAAGGTGTCCAGAAATGATTTTGCATCTGAAATTAGTCATAAAAACGGATTAAGGGTCAATTCAGATGTTCCACTGTTTTCTGTACACCTACATTTAAACATACTTCCATTCATGTCAGGTCAATTTTCAGCAGTTTAGCACAGTACCCTTCTGTTTTACCTTTGTACAGCCTTTATCTACTCTCTCTTTGTGTACATAGCAAGGGATATGTTGTTCCTGGTAGGGCTGAACAATTTCTGGAAAAGATCTAATTGCAATTTTTATGGCAGATGTTGCAATTTCAATTCGATTCATGATTTTCTTCAAATCAAGCTTCAGTGCAGTATTCACTATGTTTACAGTATAGACAAAAGTAAAGAAAGCAATGATCAAAAGCACATAACACATTATCCATCATCTAATATTGATTATAAATAATCTATTATCATTATTAAAGGGATACTCAAACTTTCACCAGCTGTTTTATAACTGGCAGAAACCAGACATCTGTGTGCTAAAATAAAAATAGGTCTTTGATCATGGAAACACCAACAGAACCATAGATTTGTTTTCTTGTCTGAGACATAGCAGGATTTAAAATTTACAGTGTGCACGGAGATGATTAAAGTCTTCTATGATATCCCTGCTATGTGTCTGGAATGTAATCTAGAACTCAAGCAGAATATGCAGAGGAGGATTGATCTCTGCTGCGACCTTATGACAGATGTGTGCATGTCTGTGGGTGTTTGGGTGTGGGTGTGGGTGTAAGTGTCGAGCTTAACAAGTCTGTTGATGGACTCAGTATAAATAAAAATGCAAAATATGCCACAACCGTTGCTTTTCTAAACTTACACTATGATGGAAACATTTTTTTTGTTTTATTTTCATGTGCTAGCTGGCATCAAATCTTTAGAGGTGGTTTTTCAAACTCTCTAAACCCACAATATTTCATTCACTGTGTGTCTTAAGTGTGTCAAAATACAATCAGAAGAAATGAAAAATGTGTGAGTGCTGTCTGCTGGAGTGTTGTGTGTCCTGTGTTTGTGTGTGTCTGTGAAAGGCTTAAACTTGGGACAGTCCTGAGTGATGATCAGTCCAACAGTCAATCAGACTTTATTGTACCATATAAACGTGAAAAAAAAAAACAAAACACATGATTGTATTCTATCGTTTGCTTTTCATTGACGTCATGGGTCAATATAAGGTTTCTATACTATACTCTATTCTTATCCCACTGCAATTATAACTTTCATACAAAATCAGCATTGTCACCAGTGTAATATTAAGGAGTCTATTACCCCTTTCACACTGGCCAAAAAAACAGTTTAAACCCGGTAACAATTGGCTCCTGTCGGCAGTGGGAAAGGGTTTCATCTGCATTTTGACCCGGGTCGACTGACCCTGCAAGCGACACAGGTTTTTATCAGCTCACCTCCAATCGGCTCCAGTGGGAACATCACACTCGGGTCAACCCGCTAATTTATGGATGACGCCGGCGTAACGTGCCCATCGCGCCCGTCCCCTCCGTCTGTAACTTAAGTGACTCTTTGCCATCTCGGCAACAAATTCCATCCGCCTTTGTATCATCAGCACTGAATGTCGTTCGGTCTGCACCAAGTTTGTACATTTTTAAAGAGGGACAAAAGTACAAAGTAGAGAAAACAGTTGACCATCGTGTCCATGGCTTCCATGCTCCTTTCCACTGATTACATATGGTCGTGTTTCGGCGCACTGATGATGTCATCAACGTGATGACATCAGCTTGATGCACCAGAGGAAACTAAACAGCCATGCAGCTCGCCTGCTGGTGATTAGACCCGGGTCTGCTGGCAGTGGGAAAGGAGTCACTTGCCGATTGTTAGCGGGTTAACCCGCGTTGAAAAAACCTGCGTTTACCCTCTAATTTTAGTGTGAAAGTGGTATAAGAGTGAGTGAGAAATTGTAAATCAAAAATGTTACTCACATCAGCATAGGCCTGTCTTTTTTTTGTCTGTTTGTCCTGAGCTGGCTCGTAATAATTGTGTATTGTATCGATGCATACAAAGGGGTTTTAACTGGGTTTTTACAATGTAATCTCATATCGTTTCATTTTCACTTCAATTCTACTTCAGTTGAACCTGCAAAAACGTGTTTGTTTTATGTGTTTGTTTGTTTTTTTACTTTAACTTCCAGTTGTTTTTAGATTTTACTGGGGTATTTCTAAGAAATGCTTCATGTTCTGTTTTTCCTCGTGTAACTGCAAATTAATTATATCTTGCAATAGGCAAAATCAAGGCAGCACTTGATCAGCAGTAGTATTCGTTTTTTTCTGATTTTTTTTTTAATCATGAATCTATGGAGCACGTCTTTTAAACAATAAATGACTACCTACATTTCTTAAATGAGTCCCGACTTAGTTTCTTACATCATTATTTTAAGACTTTGTTTTAGAGCAGTAGCTGAGTGCGACACCAAAGTTTTTACACATCAAAACATTTAGGTTTTTACCAAGGCGTCAACTTTTTCACACATTTTAAACATTAACTCTGAGCATGGTACAAAGTTA
This sequence comes from Cetoscarus ocellatus, assembly GCA_037902135.1. Taxonomy (NCBI): domain Eukaryota; kingdom Metazoa; phylum Chordata; class Actinopteri; order Labriformes; family Labridae; genus Cetoscarus; species Cetoscarus ocellatus. The sequence goes on along the minus strand of JBAMNC010000234.1, from coordinate 251,871 downwards.
ATGCTGTACATGGAGTTTAGCTGGAGAATTTTTCAGCCCACTTCTCTAGCAAGATACTGGACATTTATCTCATGCATGGATGACACTCATGACTGACCAGCGCTTTACCCCCCCGCACACCCCCCATACACACACAGTCACTTTGTGTGAACCATGGACTTCCTTCAGTGCATTATGGGAGTGAATTAGTGGTATTTTGTTGTAGACTAAGTGTTAGAAACATGGCTTCCCTCTTTATGAAGACTTCAAATATCCTGTAAGTATTACATCATTACATGTAGTATTAAATTGTTATATGTGATGTTAACTTAATGCTTTTTTGTACTTTTATAACATGTAGCTCTTGTTGTCAAGAGTAATAACTGATTGACTGCATATTTGCATGGTTAACAGAGTTTTTGTTTTTGTTTAATTGTTCACCTGTCAAGCCTCTGCTCAGCTTCATTGGGATGACGTGATTTTATTTTACACTCAGATTGGTTCTAATCCACAAAGCTACATGCATATTAGATCGTAATAGTATTTCACTTGCATTTGTTTTAATCTGGACTGATGTCAAAGTGAACCCTGTTCCCTGTCATTGTCAACCAGTTGTCCTTGTGATGAGTTTTTGATGAGTGCCAGTAATGTCCTGATGTTAGATGTTAGAATTGGCTTGTTTCTGTCTTACCTTTTCTGTGCATGTCAAATAGCATGTTTAGATTGTGGGTGTTTGTGTGGGTGTTTAAATGTGTGTTTATCTGAGAACAGTAGAAGCTTGCAGACACAGTGGAGTACACTGGTCTGCTGCTTGAAAAGAGCTGGGCTATTTTGAGGAGGTGGTGCAGTATCTTTCAGACACGCTTCACTTGCTTCTGCCTTGTATGTGCATTTATATATCACAACAATGTCTCACAATGTTGCGGTCAAATGTTGAGAGAAATTATTATACATGAGCTGATTTATTGTGTCTTTATATCAGCAGATATTGGGGAAGTTACAGTATCTTGAGAGTCTAATGGTATAAGGGGACAGAAACATCTGTGGATAACTTCTTTCTGTAGTGGCCATTCATCACCTTATGAGCTGTATTGCATTTTGTCCATGTTTGAGGTAATCTCTGTGCAATTCTTAAACTGCCTATCATACAGTATTTGTAAAGAGGTCTCCCAAAATAAATTCACAAAAAAGGAGAGCTGTCTGATTAAGTTGACATGATTAAAATATACAAATTAAGAGAGATTTAACTCCAATTTGGTTTCAAAACAAGTGGGATAGAACATTGAGTCACAGTAGTTGAGCTGAGTTGAGCTCCAATATCTATCTATCTGTCTACACATGTGTGTGTTTGTGTACACACATACATCCAGAGATTTATGCATCCAGGCAGACACAAAGGGACTAAAAAAAAAAAGAAAAATTATTAAGACAAACCTATGGATGCCCAGGCCAATATTCTGTCCTCATAGTTGTCTCTGCTGAATATAAATCAATTTGAGGTTAGCCCCATGAGATGTGGCATGTCATTTTCAAGAGGGCCCTCATGCCTATATGGTTGCAGGTATTTATTATGGAGGTATTATAATAACAAGCCCAATAACAGGGCACAATTAGACTACAGAATTATGAAACTATAAAAGTAATGTAAAACTTACATTAGTAATACCTCCTGTTATGTACAAACCCCAAATTCAGAGAAGTTGGGACATTGTGTAAATGTAAATATAAACAAAATTCAATCATTTGCAAATCCTTTTTGCCAGTATATCATATTTTTTTTTTACCATCTACAGTCTATAATATCAAAAGATTCAGAGAAATTATGAGAAATCTTTGCACAAAAGTGCCAAGGCTGAAAACAAAAATTAAAATGCCCATGACCATCAATCCCTCAAGTGGCACTGCACGAAAAACTATATTGTTCTGGGGTGGATACTGCCATGCAAGCTCAGGAGCACTTCATCAAACCAGTGTCAATTAACGCATTTGGGTTCTCCATCTACAATTGCAAGTTAAATATCTACCATGCAAAAGGAAACCCATATATCAACAACACCCAGAGATGTAACACAGTGGCAAACGTGCGTCTGTCCCAACTATTTTTGGAACATGTTACAGGCATTAAATTCAAAATAAGTGAATATTTGCAGGAGCGGCATAGTGGTGCAGCAGGTATTGTACGTACCTCACAGCAAGAAGGTTGCTGGCTCAAATCCTGTTTTGTTCAGGGCCTTTTTGTGTGGAGTTTTCATGTTCTCCTTGTGCATGCATGGGTTATCTCCGGACATGGCAGCGTCCTCCCACAGACCAAAAACATGTCCCACTAGGTTAATTAGTGACTCTGAAACTGCCATGAGATATGAGTATGAGTGTGAATGGTTGTCTGTCTCTCTATGCCACCCTGCGATCAGCTGGCAACCGGTTCAAGTTGTATCCTGCCTCTCCCCCGGAAAAGGGATGAGCAGTATAAATAAGCGATGGATGGATGGATGGATGGATGGAAGATTATTTGCAAAAACACCATTAAGTTGGTCAGTTTTAACACAGAATATCGTTTTTGTGGTGTATTTATTTGAATATAGGTTAAAAAAGAATTAGCAAATCATTGTTTTCTGTTTTTATTTCCAGTTCAACACAACATTCCAACTTAAATGGAACTGGGGTTTGAAGAACTTTAATAAAAACTATACTGTCTAAATAAGAAACAAATTAAATATTACCTGTTTTGTTGTTGATTCAAGATTGTATTTAAATACAGGAACACATTTTACCAAAATTAAATTAAACTAATATTACTCTAATCAAGGAAAAAGGCAAGCGTGGGTAACATTTTTGTTGTTTTTTTTTCTGTCTGGCCGGGATCATTCATCCTGATGTTTAAATGTCTTCATCTTTTGATTTTATGCTGTTTACTCCTCTGGCCCTTTGTTTTTATTTTTGCCCCAGACATATGAATAAAACCAGTCAATCAAAGAAAGAAACAAACAGACAACAAGCTCAAATCACAAACCTACATTAGAAGTATTAAAACTAAATGGCATTATCATCTAAACATCAAATCAATATAAAATTCAAATGACTGTAAACCCTGATCTAATGTAATCATTGCACTTTCATGCGTTTAGTATAATTTTGTTGTATCTTGTGATGCTGCCATCGCATTTCTGTCTGAACTTTGACAATGTTGTTTGACCTTCTTGTTGTCCTGTAAGTGCATATTTCATCAATTGTGTATGCGTTGTGATTTATTCAGCAAGGGGGAATGCCATGTCAACTCTCTGTCCTCGTGATTTCAAAGCAGCATGCCCTAAAAAACAGAGATACAAGGAGAAACACTCAAACATCTGGTTCTGCAGCGCACTTCTCCCTCTGAGAAAAGAGCCTGCAGAGATGCTGCACCTGCTGCAGAGGAGACATGAGGACTGTTTCAATGCAGTGAAAAGTAAAGAAATGTTTCAAAATAAGAAAAGGTTTCATTAAATTACACATAGGCCATTTTATTGGGATGACGGAATATTTTTTGTCACCAGCAGCATTAATGTAATGCTGAAGCAGCTGAGAGCATGTTTTGATGGAAGGTAATCTGAGCTCTGAGCATGTGAGCATTTCAGGCAGTGGTATCAGTTTCCTCTGTTTCCATCACAGATGTTCAGGTGAAGGTATGTTACTGTTATTGTAATGACTCTAGACCTTTTTCTTTTTGAAATGGAAACATTTCTAACTTGGCTATACTGCACCAACGTCACTGATAGGGCTGGGTGATTATTGATTAAATTGATTAATTCATTTTTTTGTTTGAGAAGATTTGAAAAAAGGAATAAAGATCAAGATTTTATTCCTTGACTAACTGTCCCAAAATGATATGTAGGAGATGTAGGTGACAGTGATAACTTTCAGTATTTCTATCTTTAAACACTGTTTTCGCATTGGTAGGCCCTGACATTTGTTGAATTGGCACATTTTTTGGCTTGTATTTGTTTCATGTTAATTTGTTGTGAAATAGTGCACCTTTCAATGTCAACGTAGCCTGCCTACTTCCCAACAAGATTATACAATGTGTCTTTGAATTAAAAATAATAATAGTTATAATAATACATAACTGAATACACTTTTGTTTTAAGAGAAAAATCTGTTTAGTTTTGGGATATTTCTGATGAAACTGAGGCAAAGCATGTTCTGTGTAATTTCTGTGTCATAGAGTTTTTTCTGTAGGGGAAGAAATAGATTCAGATTGGAAATTGAGCTTTGAGGGCAAAAAAAAGAGATTTTATTTTAAGGCCATATCGCCCAGCCCTACTCACTGAGGCCTTAATCTTTGTATATTTGTTTATTTATTTCAAGCTGACTTTTACTGATACGCACAGACATACACACACTCAAAGTTTCAGGCCTGGATTTAATGTCAGAATTCTATTTATTAGTTCATTGATTCATTCATTAATTTATTTAAACTATATTGTCTTTTAACTTTTTTTTTTTAATAATTTCAAGCATTCTAGGTGTTGAAAATAATTATTCCACAATTGAATGGAATTAGGTTTGAACATGAGAGTCACAATTGATTTAAATCATCAGTGAATTGATTTTTGTAAACCTTTTTAATACTCATCCTGTCAAATACAGTACATTTTTACTTTACCAGCACAGAAAACCCCATTGATGTAGTTTTCTTTCTTTTTTTCCCTGCTTCCACTCTCTCCCATCTTTCCTCTCCATACTGGGCAGGGGGTGTGTTGTTCCTGGCACGTTAGCTCCATCTTGCTGCTTTTACATTGTAGATTTTCTAAAATCTCTTTTAGGTTGTCCATTGTCTATCCATACAAAACTTACATTATGCAGCCTCTTAGCTTAGAAATCAGTTTAAATTGAAAATTGATTTTAATGGGATTGTGACTCCCAGACTTGAAACCAAATTTACTTGTGACATGTTTGAAGAGTTGCACCCCTGAAAGCATCCCTTCAGTCTTTTTTGGTTGCTGCTACTGCTGGATCAAATAAGAGCTCTCTGCAGAGTTACAAATGAGAATTAATAAAGACCTTTCTCAACAAGCAGGCTTTATTCTTGAATGTCAAAGTGTTGACATCCTGACAGCCAAATCCTAAGATAGAAAGTTAGAGAATAAAAAACGAACAGCCAAGCTGTTGTGAGATCAATGGTGAATCTGTTAGCCTCATTTATGTGTTTTAGTGAATGGTTTGTATATTGGCACCTACTTAAAGAGTTTTAGTTAGGAAACAAATAGATGAACTTTATTAACTTTTTGAATGACGTATGTCTTCCTTTAAAATTTTTTGAGGATCTGTATTTTATGCTATTGTATTCCAGTGAATATTAGCTGATTCTCTCTTAATATGCTTTAATTTAAACCCCTTTTCTCTTGATAAGAGCCCATTTTTCACATAGTTAAACTGCTTTGTGTAAATTAACAGCTCCCTCTAGTGTAAGTCCTTAAAAAGTGCATGTACAGAACCACTCTTTTATTCAATAAACTGCCATGTACATGCTATGTACAGTCTCTCTCAGTCACTGTGTTTGAATTATTTAAGCCTCATGTGCAGGTTGTTGGAAATCTCAACTTACACATAATCAGAGATTTCAGAATGATCTTTTTTCCCTCATTGTTAATGTTAATTTGTTATAAAGAATAAGAAGGCACTGCAAAACAAAGGGAGACATTTCATTCATTACTCATTTGTTGCTGTTGAAACAAGTAAAAACTGCATTTTCATGGTAAAATAAAAGGTCACATGAACTAGATGAAAGTTGATGGTTTTGTCTTTTTAAGGGTATTCTGAAAATATTGTCTCAGAGGATTAAATAGAGTAGTGCGGCAGCACCACAGTAGAATATAAATATCTAAAATAAGGAGGTCAGATATGCATTGATAAGATACAAAAGTCAAAATTATCACAATATTGAAAGCCCAAAGAGGACTGCCATATCAATTTTAAGAATAAAGCTTCCTTAATACAAGTGTGCAGCTATCTTTTGTTGAACCTAAAAGCTTATTGTTGCCAGGTTTACCTCAGTTAGAATTCAACACTTGTGTATCATTCTTGTGTTTTGTCTTAGCATTTACATGATGAAATAGAATTCAATGAAACATATTAAAAGCACTGACAATTCAATATTAATTTATATTGCAACATTTTGTTTCATCTCATTTGAATTGCATTAGCTTGTTTGGTTTACTATGAATTTTCTGCTTACTATGAATTTTTTTTTACACTTTTATTATAAGTTATATGTATCATGTAGTGTAATTTCTGTTTCAGTAAGATGCTGAATATGTTTCTCCACATTAATCTGGACCAAGTCAACCTGCAAATAATGTGTTTGTTTCTGATATCTATATCAGGGTGGGAGGATTTAAAACCACACTTTCCTAAATAAGTTGCGGCCAGAGTTTTTAAATGCATAATGTACCACAAGCAAATAGAAGAAAATCCCTAATCAAGTTTTTACAAGTTCAACAGATTTATCATTTAAACTGTGACTCAAAGCTTGTTCTACCAAACAATTCAGGGAGCTAAAGGGCTAATAAAAAATAATTTCCACAACAGTCTTCAGTCAGACATTAATAATTACTATTCAGAAAATCATGATCTTATCCTCTCTCGTTTTATTGCAGCAGTCAGCAGAGTAGCCAGCAGAGCAGCCAACAGAGCAGCCAACAGAGCAGCCATGAGGACGACAGCTCGCGCTTCTTGACTCCATTAATCAAAGAGGAGAGGTGAGAGACATGTTTTTTTGGTTTTTGTGTATTTGTTTGCCCCTTTGTTGATTGGGTTCATGACATACAGGGCAGTGCAATTGCTTATCTTATCTAATCACAAAATGTTAATTCATTCCGTCATTACTGGTCATTACATTTTGCATACAGTCTCCACAAGAGGGGGCTTTAGTATCTATCTAGATGCATAATTTTACTTTTATTCTGCTTATTTATTTGTTTGATAATCTTTGAATTCACCTCCTGATGGATCTAAGTTTGCTGTACTTCAACAGTAGAGTGTGGAGTTGGAACAACAAGATTAATATGGACTACCATATATGAAAAAGACTTGAGATTTTTTACAATATAGGAAAAAACAAGCAGGTGTTAAATAAAATAGGGTGTTATATAATATATAATAGGGTATTATTTTATTAAGTATAAAAGTTAACACCATAATATTGAAATCAAAATGTCAATATCAAATATTGAGGAAGAAAGTTTAAAACTTGTGAATAAAGTTAAACAAAAGTTTGAGAATAAAACTGAAACGACTCAAAAGACAAAATTTATTGTTTGAATCACTTTTTCCCCTTAAGGCTTGTTGACAAAACTCTTATCACTTATTTTTGATATATAAACACCATACCTTTCCTGGGGTGTATGAAGCCATGCAGCGGTGTCCATAACTGCAGTTAAAGTTGTCTCTACTTTCCTCGACTTATGTTAGGTTGAGAAACGAGCCATATCATTTGCTTTTATCAAAACATGTTAAAGTTTACAGTTTTACTGATATACATCAGTGTGATCTGGGACTCCTCAGGGGGGCATGAGAGGAGAATGCAAACTAACAGAAAATGTTTTCCTCAGCCAGATTCTGCTGTTTCTTGGACCCAAGAATATGTTAAAAATATTTTTTGTGTAAACAGTTTCCGGAGTAAACAGAGAAAAGTAGGCCAACAACCACTGCTATTTCATTTTATTTATTTATTTTTTTTAAATTAGTCCTGAAGGAAAAAAAAAACTTAATCTGTAATTTGCTAAGAGTTGTTGGCAATATTGGAAATTAGTTTACTGTCAAAAGTAAAACAGATGAAAGATTCATGCTTAGCTTGAGATGGACATTTTGAGGTTGTAATTTTTTGTTTCAATGATTTATTTTAAGCCATGTAAACAGGTATGTTGACTGAAATGTCAAAAATCTTTTAAACATTAAAGATATGGCAAAACTATGATTATCTTAGAAACTTGAAAAGTGATTTTTCCTCTTTTTCTTTGTAGAAAATACTGCGGTGTAAAAAAAATATGGAAAAAAAAGTAAAATAAAAGAATGAAAGAAATACCTAAAAATAAGAAATTGATATTTAAATCAAGTTAAGTGTACAATTTTATCATTAATAATTTTTTAAATACAAATTAGTTATATGTCAACATATCTATTTTTTAAACCTTATTTTGTGGGGGTGTGGAGTGATGAGGATGGGCACAACTTGAGGGGGGTGTCTTCCTTCCATTCAAGAAAAAAAAACCTGATATACACGTACTGTGATGCTATCCCTGAAACAAGGATACACAACCACAGGAAAACCTTGAATGTTTCTTCTCTGCCCTGACATTAGGAAGGAGAAGAATCAGGATTTGAGAAAAAAAATTCAATGCCAACGTTTCTAAAAGACTTTTCCATCATATTTTGTGGAAAGCATTTTGCTATTGTAGACACATTTCATTCACTGTGCACTCAAAGGCTCGACTCTGGACAAGATTTTAAAATGTAGTATTCACTCTGAGCACCCCACCGGCTTCATGCTCTGTGCAGAAATTGTTTAAGAGTGTGTGTGTATATATATATATATATATATATATATATATATATACACACACACACACACATATATACATATATATACTCTATATTACCAAAAGTATTCGCTCGCCCATCCAAATAATCAGAATCAGGTGTTCCAATCACTTCCATGGCCACAGGTGTATAAAATCAAGCATCTAGGCATGCAGACTGATTTTACAAACATTTGTGAAAGAATGGGTCGCTCTCAGGAGCTCAGTGAATTCCAGCATGGAACTGTGATAGGATTCCACCTGTACAACAAATCCAGTCATGAAATTTCCTCGCTCCTAAATATTCCACAGTCAACTCTCAGCTGTATTATAAGAACGTGAAAGTGTTTGGGAACGACAGCAACTCAGCCACGAAGTGGTAGGCCATGTAAACTGACAGAGCGGGGTCAGCGGATGCTGAGGTGCATAGTGCGAAGAGGTCGCCAACTTTCTGCAAAGACAATTGCTACAGACCTCCAAACTTCATGTGGCCTTTAGATTAGCTCAAGAACAGTGCGCAGAGAGCTTCATAGAATGGGTTTCCATGGCCGAGCAGCTGCATCCAAGCCATACATCACCAAGTGCAATGCAAAGCGTCGGATGCAGTGGTGTAAAGCACGCCGCCACTGGACTCTAGAGCAGTGGAGACGGGTTCTTTGGAGTGACGAATCGCGCTTCTCCATCTGGCAATCTGATGGACGAGTCTGGGTTTGGTGGTTGCCAGGAGAACGATACTTGTCAGACTGCATTGTGCCAAGTGTAAAGTTTGGTGGAGGGGGGATTATGGTGTGGGGTTTTTTTTCAGGAGCTGGGCTTGGAAGAATGGTGAAAAATTCCCATAAACACACTCCTAAACCTTGTGGACAGCCTTCCCAGAAGAGTTGAAGCTGTTATAGCTGCAAAGGGTGGACCACATCATATTGAACCCTATGGGATTAGGAATGGGATGTCACTTAAGTTCATATGCAAGTCAAGGCAGGTGAGCGAATACTTTTGGCAATATAGTGTATCTCCAACTGTATGGTCAGTCTTCCTGGTCACTGCCACTACAAGGCCCGCTCTCTCACTTGGGCACAGTGCACACTGATTGGTTGACCGATCTTCTCTGTGGTGGCCTATCATTTCAGCTCTTCTTGATGTCATGTTGTCAACGACTCTGTATTCATGCTTTGCTCTACACTGGGCTTGAAACTCCAAGCCAGTGGGCTTAAACTGCTCAATAAACAATGCTAAGACGCTTCTGCCTCTTCCCATCTTTAGGGGAAGAGGCAGAAGACCTGATGCAGTAGACATGTTGTTTTGTTCATAGAGGTACTCTCACATGACCAAGACATGTCAAACATATGAAGGGGCATGTAAGACTTGATAAAGCTGAACATGTTTTTTTTATGCTGCCTTTCATTACAATAAATACTATTATTTAAAATATATGAAGCATAATATGGCAAGAATTTGCCAAGTTAGAGACTAGGAGAGTTGCAGGGTTTTGTTGGAATGATGGTTGGAAATGTTTGAAAAAATACACATTTATGAAAAAAAGTTAAACCCAGTATTTCAAACACATTTTGACTATGCTCTTACTAATGTCATGCTGTAACATAATGTTTACTTATTAGCGTTAAACAGTAATATCAATCAAACAAACTAAAAAAGCACTCAGAGAGCGCAGACCTCCACCAAGCAGCTTCGATCCACTTTGGCGAAAATGGTCCTATCTGGCAATGTTAAAGAATCCTTTAAAAAATTCCTGGATCCAGACAGTGATCCGGATCACCCCCAAAATTTAATCAGTTCTTCCATATCCCATTTCTGACAATTCCTGAAAATTTCCTCCAAATCCGTTCAGAATTTTCAAGTTATTTTGAACACAAACAAACAGACAAACAGACAGACAGACAGATAAACGCTGGCAAAAACTTAACCTCCTTGGCGGAGGTAAAAAGAGATGTGTTTGTTCACATTAAAAATATATATGAAACTGTACCGTACCATACTGTCTTCTCCTTATCTGGGGTCGGGTCGCAGTTGAAGTAGAGAAGCCCAGACTTCCTTCTCCCCGGCCACTTTGTCTAGCTCTTCCCAGGGCATCTCAAGATGTTCCCTGGCCAGCTGAGTTACATAGTCTCTCCAGTGTGTCCTGGGTCTTCCTCAAGGCCTCCTCCTAGTGGGATGTGCCCTGAACACCTCACCAGGGAGGCGTCCATGAGGCATCCTGGTTAGATGCCCGAGCCATCTCATCTGGCTCCTCTCAACGTGGAGGAACAGCAGCTCTACTCCGAGCCCCTACCAGATGACAGAGATTCTCACCCCATCTTTAAAGGAGAACACAGACGCCCTGCGAAGGAAACTCATTTCGGTTGCTTGTTCCTACGATCTTGTTCTTTCTGTCACTACCCACAGCTCGTGACCATAGGTGAGGGTAGGAATGAAGAAAGAGCAGTAAATCAAGAGTTGCACCTTTCGGTTCTGGTCCCTCTTTACCACGACTGACCTGTGCAGGGTCTGACAGCACAGCTCCTCGGATCATTGGGACGTGCAGTCCCCTCCACTGCGATAAGGTGTTGGCTCAGGGGAAACTGCCCTCTAATATTTTTGCTTTAATACATACGGCTATTATCTTTGTTAGAGTAGGCACTTCAGCTGATTGTTTGAAGAATGCAATATGACATTTTTGCAGCAATCCTGTAAAGTAGTGTTTTACTTTCTTGTTAGTGTAAAAGTCCAAAATAAAAGATTTGTCCACAGCTACATGTATTTACATATGGAAATAGCTGACGGATAGAATAAGCAAGGAAATAACATCTGGATAGCAGACAAACCCAATGTAAACAGTTATTTTGCTGTGAAAAAGTAATCACTTTAAGTGCAATAGATAAATTATTATATATAAAGATATAGTAAGTACATGGCAAAGGGGCTGGTCTGAGATTAACATTATTAAAGGCTTCATCATACATTTCTTTCAACAAGTCTACACAAATCCCTGATGTCCCGTTAACACGTTTTTGAGGTTTTTTTTTTTTTTTTTTTTGAACACTTTCAGTCCTTCCTAGAGGCTTTTATTGTGTCTGCAGCTTTTAATGCTTATTAGCTCTGTCCTCAAGTCCTTAAGGAAGTGATGTTGGCTTTCCAGCTCTGTGCTCTATTGTGTACTGTGACTGCAAGGACATGCCTAGACATGTTTCTTACACTGCAGCACATAGGCTAGGATTATGCATTTCAATCCAACTGTTTTGAGCACACAGATAAATTTACTGAATGTAGGGCTGCTTGACTGTAGCAAAATTCTTAATTGAGATTTTTTTGATAGATATTGGGATCACGATTATGAAACATGATTACTCACTGATTTTAAACCTTGCACTACATGCTTTCATTGGAAGCATATGCTTTGACACTATCATTTTTAACATTAAAAACAGGCAGTTCTTAGACATATAGTTGTATAAAAATACAAATACCTAAAAATAATGCTAATTATATTAAAAGAAAAAGAAAAAATTCAACATGTCATGTGGTACAATGATATGTGAATATTGATTACTCTGTTTTTATGCTTGTGAAAGGCACTTATTGTAGTCTCGATTAAAATTCGATTAATTTTCCAGCTCTACCAAAAATGTGGTTTTTGAGCATTCCTGAACTTTCCTAGTCTTGTGTTGCCTATTTCCCTGCTTTTTTGGTTGTTTTGCAGGCATTGAATTCAATATGAGTGAATATTTGCAAAAATACAATAAAGTTTATCAATTTGAAATTAAATATCTTGTTATTGTATTCTGTATTTAATTACATATTGGTTGAAAATTACTTGCAAATCACTGTATTCTGTCTTTATTGACATTCTACTCAATGCCTTAACTTTATTGGGTTAAGGTTTTTAAATAAGAGGGAGAAAATGATAAAAAAGTAAGCACAAAAATGTACGTACCAAGGCATTTTTACACACTAATGCTCCTAGCAAAAGTATGGTGCTTATTACTGTTTTCTCGATCAGAAAAATGAATTAAGGTCTGAATTATATCCCAGAAACAAAAACCGCAGTATAAAAAGGAGGGTAATCCAGCTCTTATTGCCCTATCAATTTACAATGACTTTATGAACATCTGCACAACATTATGTGATTTATCCAAAAATCAACACAGTCCAGTGACTCTATCCTGTACTTAAATGGTTAATAGCTGCAGAGCGACAAACCTGTCGCAGACTTTTATTTATTCTGTGAAGTGCTGTGATAGATACTTTAATTAAAGTGTTCAATTGTAAAACAGGGAATGTGTGAGAAGACTCTGGTCTAGTCTGACAGCCACCCACCAAGCTGCCTTTGCCTTCAGCTCTGTCTGCCATTCACTACACCTCCACTCCCCTCTGTCCTGCAGTCCTCCCCATGTTTCTCTCTCTGGCTCTCCCTCCCGCACACTCTTCCATCTCAGTGTCTACACTCGCTCGAGTTAGGAGCAGTACCTGTCAAACCTATGGGATTTCTTGCTACGCTTCTCTTTGCTGTGCTGGTGATAGCTAGTGAGGGGCGTCTGCAGCAGCTGCAGGAGGAGCAGCGTTCTGTAGCCGGCTTTAGAGGGCACGGAATGTCATGTCTCCTCTGCAGGTAAAAACAGCTGCACTTCTGCCAGGAGGCTGGACTGCTGTTTCTCTACCTGTCTTGCTTGCCTCTCTCTCAGCACTTGTCTATTTGTCCTGTGTGCTTCAGTTTGCTTAGCGTGCTATGTGCAACTGTTTTTTTTTTCTTGTAGAGTTACAGCCGGCTTCCAGCGCAGACGTACCGCCTGCTGTGACTTTAGCTGCCTTTTATATCGATTAAGAAGGCATCAGTCAAGGCTCAGAGATGGCTCTTATAGAATTTAGATGGGACATGGGGACATCTTTTCACATTTGATGCTGTTTTTATGGGTTCGCATCTGAGGCTTCTGCCAAGTTGTACTCCTCCGCTGTAACTGCAGATAGAGTTATGTAATATCACAATGTGACTTTGCTGAGACAGTGCTCTATGAGTCATCAGTGAAGATGACGCAGCAGACGATTGTGAGTTGTGGATTGGGATTACACACCGAGTGACAGGACAAGATGGGGTCATTTTATAGTGAGGAGGTTAATTATGCAATGAAAGCATGATCGCAAATTTTCGCCCTTGGTTAATTGTTAAAGGCATGATGCACTAAACTAAAATGCACTCTTTTTATCGTGCACAAGTCGGGCAAAACGAGTATTTTTGCATTGTTTACATACCCGAAGCAAAAAGGTGATGCAGTGGACCAAACTGAGATTTATTTTAAAGACTGAGATAAAAGACAACATTAAGCACACAGAATAACAAACCGTAATAACAAATGGAGACTAAACAAAAATTCTTCAGAGCCACATAGTGTGAATTTTAATTGATTATTACAAAATAAAGGCTGATCGAAACAAAGGTGACCACAACATCCACGTGTATAGTTTGAGTCCAGGAACTATCACTACACCAGACCATCTGAGAGATGTGAGGCTGCTTTACTGTGCCTTTTCGCAAAAACTCCTTCATATCTAGACCTAGAGACAATCACATTAATTCAGCAAGGTCATATTGTCTGAGTTAAATCATGTTGCAATTCGGCTTGGATGTGTGCATCACAGCTCAGACCCAAATATACACAAAGGAAGAAAAACTTACTTACAGAGCTCCTGTCTCCTGCTGAGTCCACATGCCTCCTACTCTCTGATAATACCCCTCAGATACCGCCTCTGGAGATGGACTAAAAGAGAATCAAATTGTACCCCTCCTTCCATCTCCAGGATGTTCACAGCAGTGTTAATTTTAACAGCACTTTTTAATTTAGTTTTAGTTCTAGTCTTTTGCCTAAATATCTTTTAGTTTTAGTCATAATTTAGTCATCTAAATTGTTTTAATTTTAGTCTAGTATTAGTTGATGAAATTTCACAGCATTTTAGTCGACGAAATCTACTGTAAATTTAGTCGACTGAAATATGGAGTGTAACGTGTAAGGCATTTTTTATGTTTCCTTGAATTTCTGAAGTCATGTTTTACACTTGGATCCCGCCACCACAAAGCTAAGGCAGTTGTGACTGGATGTCCCTCTTAACTCATCCAACTTTTCCAAACAACTAAAGAAGCTGATTCCTAACTTGTCTCTGCTTTCTACATGATGAAAATAGGTCTGATTGGATTTAGTCTCTGTCAAACATTTTAGTCTAGTTTTTATTTGTTGATGAAAATGGCGGTTAATTTAGTTTTAGTTTTTGTCAATGTACACTTTTTTTTTTAGTTATAGTCTAATTTTTGTCAGGGGAAAAAGAGTTTGTTGACGAAAACTATGACGAAAATAATTAAAATTAAATTAACACTGGTTCACAGTAGTGATGCACGATATGAAAAAGCTCAACTGATACCGATAACCGATAATTTCCTGCTTCTTATGGCCGTTACTGATAACCCATAAGTTCATATTTTTATATTTAATATAATCTTTTTGCATGTTAAAGTCTTGATCCAACCACTGAGCCGTTAAGCTAAGCTTGCTGACCAGACTAACCTCAGATGTCCATATGTCTGTGGTAAAACTTACATGTAGTCTGTTCTTGTTCTGTGTTATGTTATCAAGTTATGGATGTGTGTGGTAACGATACCTGAGAGGGCATGGAGGGATACATCCAAGAAGGGAGGGTGTAACGTGGCTCCAAATGTGCTATTAACTTGCGAAAACCCAGGCTCTCAACGACAGAAAAGGGCTGGTCATCGAGTACTATGAACTCCATCACTTTTGTTGTTAATGGCTTTAGCCTTTTCACTGTCTCTTAAAAAGTTTTTACAGTTTTCAAACGCATGCTGAATGGGGACATCCATGCTCCATGTTGTTGTTTTTAGCCTTAGCACTGCTAGCTGCCACCGCGGCTGCTTCGTCTTCTTTCAGTACCGCTTCGCCGCGATGGCGACTTTTCAGGTGAGCAATAAGATTTGTTGTGTTAAAACTTGAAGTCCTCTTTCCTCCTCTCAGAATTCTCGCCGAACAGGTTGTGTAAACAGCAATGCTTCTGCCACTGAGAAAAACAAATCACACTGGTAAAGCCATGTTCACTTTTGGTCTGGCAGAGAGACGGGGGCAGACTTGGGTCCTTCTAGTAAGGCGCGATAGATGACGTACCCAGCGCAACATGGCTTTTTTTGGGGCTACGTGGCCTGAAAACAATTTCCCGAATTTCATTAATTAATCTGATCTTTTTATTGGATAAAATGCTCGTATCTGGTCGATAAAAAATGACGTCATTTTTCCCTAAATCGGTCGATATTATATCAGTTGGATAAATATCGTACATCCCTAGTTCACAGTAGTGGCGAAACAACAGGGGTGTAAATATTAAAGCTTGAAATGGCAGCTTTAATGGGGCTATAGACAACTAGTAAGGAAAAAATAAAAAAGCTTAGAGAGTTGGCAGCACTGGTTAGTTTGTGCTTCTTTACAATGCCCTCTGGTGTCTGTTTCTGATATTTTTTTTCTTTTTCTACAAGAAGTTGATTGTACAAAAGTAGGCAATGTAGGGTAAGGTTTAAAGCTTTGTGCAGTAGATAAAATAATGAATATGCTTCTAGAATTCTCACAAGATGTCCATTGCAGATTCTGCAATGGAAACATTATTCACTGAAATGTTTAGATTTCTCATTAAGCAGATCTATCACTATCCTTAAATGTGGGGGGTCACATCAGACAATAAGAAGTAGATGTCTCAGATGCGACTTCTTGGGACTGATAGATATCATTGGTATCAGCAGGTATAAAATGTATGCACTGAGGTCTTTACTGTTAAGGGGCCATGCCCCCCCCCCCCCCCCCCCCCCCTTCAGTTGTAAACAAAAGCCAAAACTTTTATTTTGCATAAAATATGACCTATTTATCCAGACATTGGAGTAAGGCATTCAGTCACATATTGATATTGCAGTATAAATTAATATGTCATCTGCACAATTCTGTTGAAACACAATGCTGTTTTCCATTATTTGATTTCTCTTTACGATAAATGAAATCACAGAATGGGTAAGACAGTATTAAGATGTTAAATAAGGCTCTTTTTCCTAATAGAGTACAGTTTTGAAAAGGGTTCATTGATTATGCTGTAATGTTACCCTCCACTGATTCATTCAGAATACCATTTTCATGGATGATTTACAGTAAATACTTGTACATTTTTGACCAACAGCTCAATTAGAGAAAAGGGTTGGTATACTCAATGAGGAATCAGATATCTCCTATAAGCATTTTCAAGAAGAAATTTGTGTTGATTTCAAGACATAATATTCTGAACATTTGAAGTAAATCAAAGCTTATCTTCCAATAGAACTGCCTTTTTTTAACTTAAGGTTTTTGCTCTTTGGGGAATTTCATGTCCCATATAGCATCTTCAACCTGTGGCAATCATTGCAGGCTTTTTTTTAACAGATTAATATGAGTGGTACCCAACAGTTGTACATACACACACACACACACACACATATGTATGTATATAACTCATTTCTATTGTTAAATACCACAAGTGATTTTTTTCCTTCAGTTCTTGACTGCTCATGTGTTCTATGGCATTTTCAGAAGTATCTAACAGAAAGACCTGTCATAGCTTTTGAGGCAGTACAATAACAGGTCAAAGTGGAATTTATTGAAATCTGTTTGTAATCTATGGTTCAAGTGCCACACTTAGTAAACATTGAAATAGCTTTCTTCTCAGAAGGTAAGGCATAACTGAATTTGCACTCAACAAACATATGTGACAGCTAATTCTGTATATCCATGGCTGGATTTTTTTTCTTCTCTTCCCTGCAGGTCTGACAGTGCAGCGGACAAAATCAGGTAGGTCTGCTTCTTGATATTTTGCATTATTTATAGTAATGCTTGCTGGCACCATATGCTGGTCGGCTTATGGGGTAGAGGTACAGTGGGACTGGCCTCATCGTCACCCCATTTGCCCTGTCCCGCCCACCCTGCATGTTGCACAGTTTCACGGCTTTGTCTGCCCAGCAAGGTGTTTGAATGAGCTTTGCATTTGGAGAGGCCACGGCAGTGAATACAGTTGCAAGCCATGGAATGCCATTGTTTGCTTTTATTGGAAAAACAATATCAGACACAAACAGGGCTTTTGTGAGTTGAAAACTATTGTAGAGCATTTAGTCTTTTAGGCAGCCGGCTGGTGGCAAAGCTGTGCAGCACTGTGGACACACATTATGGATGCAGAGACTTTATTTCTCAGTGTGTGAAGGCTATATTTGCTAAAGGGACTCTTTGCTTATTGTGGTGCACGCTGAAAGGTGAGTCATAGATGTTGATTTTTTTTCTTCAGTTTTACAGTGCAGGAAATGTGTTGCAAGTAATTGTATTCAAAGCTGATCTCATGGGTACTATTCTCAGTATGCTCTCACCAAGTATCACAGTGTTAGCCTGAATTTAGCAAAATATTGAAAAAATCTGAATGATGCTTCAGCACATATTTGAAAGCAATGTTGTAACTGTGCCAGTGTTTCCCTGTCTTTCCTGTTTTTATTGGTTTACAAGTAATCAATTATGACTAAAAAGTGGATATTATGAGGATGAATAAGGTAAAAGTTGTTTTTTTTTCTTTATGTTTATTAGATGTAGCTTGTATATTTGCACTAACTTGTTCATGTTTTGTTATGGCACAGTTTTCCCAAATGTCTCAAGGTTGCTCAGCATTAACTGTATGTTTAGATAACATTATTCTGAGATAAATAGCACTTGCAAGAAGTGTTATTGAGGCCATCACAGTGAAAGCTCTTTGTTGGCAGGTGTGTGTTTGTGCTGGTCCATTGTGCAGAAGTGGTGTTTTTCTGGAGCATTTTCTGAGCTGAATGGACGCTGTTATTTTGGTGTCTCTGTGTGTGAGCGCTCTGGTATGTGTTTGCCTGGTTTGGTATGCTTTGAGTGGTCAGTCAAGCAAACTGGGTGAAACCAGGCCTGGACAGTATAAACCACTAGGCGTCTCTGCACTCCAACATACAACCAAGAGCTATTGAGCACAGTTTATGTTGTCAGTCGTCTTCCTGGATTAGCTTTCAATAGCCTGTAGCAACCTCTTTGTAAAGCCTATTGCTATTGCCTATCCATATGGATAAAATTAACACGTTTTCAGCTTCCATTTGTCACTGGCTGTGAAAGCACCATCATTCAGGTATTATGTTCGAAGCGACTCTTTGCCCAGTAAAAGAAATAGCACATCAGACATTGAGGGAATTACAGTTATTTTAGTCTCATATTAAATTAGCTCTATGTAGCTCAATACACAGAATTATCTAAGCTGCAGGCAATGTGTATCACTCTGTACATAGATGGTGCATTTTTAAAAACATTCTAGGATACCACATATATTTAACTAATTATTTTGACACATGACCATCTACAGACTAAGTGTTTGTCTTCATGTTTGTCCTTTGAAGGCTCGAAAATCAAAGAAAATTAAAAATCGTTATCCACTGAAAAAAGAGAGAGCTGTTCTAATCGCTTAAAGAACATAGTTTCGCTTTGCTCTTTGTGAATCTTGAGGCTGTAATCATGTAGTTTTGACATTACTGAACAGAAAAAAATCAGTGTAAATATGGGTAATGTGTTAACATGCATGATGTGAACACATGAAGATGTCAGGGAGTAGGCTCTGAAAGCAGTCATCAAGCTGAGTTGAAAACATCTTGTGTCATAACTTCTGAGTTAAACCCCCATTCACTCTTGCAAAAAAAACAAAAAACTGAATTATCGTGATGAGCCCTATGTGTGAATGCAAACAGCCAAGTTTTTCACTCAGACTTTGCCCAGATAATTTACTTGCGCCCCCCCCCAGTATTTTATCTGCGTAAATTTTGAGTAGACTCAATTCTGAATGCGACAGCGAATTATCAGAGAAATTCACTGAGGCGAGGGGGGAGGGCCGATGACATCATCCTGTGTGACCGGCGTGAACCAGGAAACAGAGACTTGACAGGACGGATCAAAACAACTGCTGTAGAGGGAGAAGTTTATCTGATTGTAAGGGGATAACACAAACTCAAATGTGTGTCTGGACATCGGAGGTGTTGTTTAAGCTGCACATCATCAAAGTTCTGTTGTTCATCTGCTCAAAAACGATCACCAGCGGGTCTCTCGCATCCAAAGAGCCACCTGGTGCTGCTGTTGAAAACAAGAGGTGAAACCGTGCAGCTGTGTTTCTTTTTTTGTTTCCAGTGTAATTGTCGTGCACAGAATGACACTGCTTTATATTTACTGTGTGCTTCAGTGCTTCTCTCAACTCTTTCATCGTTGCCGTTGATACACTTTTGAGCCTGCAACACTGAAGTTAGGATAAAAATTGATTGTCCGCTATCATACGATGAACACTAACTTCAGTCGAATATATTTGATGTTGTGTGCTGCCTGTCGGTGCCTGTATCAAAGGTTGTAAAAGCAGGGACATTACACCATGCCTCTAAAAACATCGCAAGACAAAAAAAAGAAAATAATTAAGACTGTCACAATTTATGTATTGTAATGGCTCATATTTCAATAATGATGAAACAGTGATTAACTGTGCAGCCCTAGTAAACACATGGTTTATGATTAAAGATTGTAAACAGAAAGAGCACTTATCATTCTCAATAAATTAATAAATAAATGCATATCTCTGTATTATTTTGCAATAGTTATTTAATTACACATACTGTAGTACATCAGAGGAAGAAGATATACTTAATTAAATTACTCAATGGAAAATTACACCATGACATGAGCGGTAGGATCTGGGGCTCGTTTCCTAACCCATGGATACTCTGGCAGTCCTCAGGAAGTTAACTGGCACCTCTCTTCTCCTTGATTGGTCAGATTGTTTCCACACATTTACCACGTTTACATGAGAGCTTTAATTCCCCTTTAATTCCGAATAAAACTTAAATCCTCTTTAAAAAGATAAAAAATGACCATGTAAACATCTCATTCCGAATGAAAATGATAATTCCGAATAAAACTTAATTTCGAAGTAAGTGGCTGGTTTATTCTGATTTTAAATCCAAATTAAATAATTCCTCGATCATGGATACTTTCATTCCGCTTTAAATTAATTCTGGTTGTTCTGCGCATGCTAGTTCCCTTGTCCTGACGGGATGACGCATGGGACGCTGACGGGAACAGGATAACCGCCTGGAGCAAGCGTTGGACTTGAGCCGAGATAATTTATTTAATTAGAGCCTTAGAGGATTTGGAAATAATGAAAAGAGTGGATGGATGTAAGCATAAAAATGCGGACCTTTTTAAAGTTGTACCGTCCAAGTTGGACAAGGTTTCTCTGACAGAGACGCTGGAGATGCTGAACTGGAGTTTTTCTTCCGGTAGACATAGATACGTCCCTACGTCACGTCAGCCCCTGTCCAATCAGAACCATTCCCAACCCCCAGATCTTAAGCTGAATTGAATAAAGGCGAGTAAACATGTTTTCCATGTAAACCTCAATTCAGAATTACTGTTTCCATGTAAACACGAAGCAGAAAACTTTAATTCCAAATTATTTAATTCTGAATATTAATTCTGAATTAAAAAACATCATGTAACCGTGGCCATTGTCTGAGTTAGACCTGAACCACAGATTCTCTAATATATGACCAACATCGCTGCAAACTGAACTGGTGAAATCCCTTCAATAAAACATGTTACAAGTGTAAGAAAGCAAAATAAGTCTAGGAAGAGGAAATCAGAAACATGAGTAATATTGTACATTGCAATGCAACAATATTGTTGATTCTACCAATCAAGTGATGAATCTCATTGAATATTGAACAGCTTCTTTCTTGTGTCAGATGACTAAGATGAGTTCTCAAACAGCAGTAGAAATCAAGCACTCAACTGAAGTCAGCCTCATACAGACGCTTGTTAGTAAACCCACAATCTGTTTATTTTTAAACGTATCACTGGGTTACATTGTTGATATCATAGCAAAGCTCGATAAACCATTTCAAAAGTAACCATAAATGTACTGTTGCCATTGAGACAATGGATCAGAATCCACTTTATTGGCCAGGTATGTTGGACATACAAGGAATTTGATGCCGGTTTACTTCACTCTTCACTACAGACTAGATACACACAGAGTCTATATACATATATAAACAGAACAGAAGAAGAAAATCATAAAGGAAGAAATAAACTTTAAAAAATAAAATTAAGCTAAGAAAAAGGAATAGAATATGTACAAAATGTGCAAGATAAAAGGAAAAACAAAGTGACAAAATACAACAAGAAACAAGAAACAACGTGCACAGGTGCAGGACGATGATTTGTGCAGAGGGACAGACTGGATTTCAATGAATGATCATATATATATGGGTTGATAGACGGACATTGGCAGTTAGAGTTCAGCATGGCAACAGCCTGGAGGAAGAAACTGTTCTTGTGCCTGGTGGTTTTAGAGCACAGTGCTCTGTATTGCTTACCTGAAAAGAGGAGTCTGAACAGTTTGTGTCCGGGATGTGAGGAGTCTACAGAGATGTTACCTGCCTGCTTCCTGACTCTGGACCGGAACAAGTCCTGGATGGAGGGCAAGTTGGTCCCAATGATCTTCTCCACGGACCTGATTGTTCTCTGCAGTCTGTGTCTGTCCTGCCTGGTTGCGGATCCAAACCAAACAGTGATGGACGTGCAGAGGACAGACTGGATGATGGCTGTGTAGAATGTGACCAGCAGATCCGGGGGCAGACGGAACTTCCTGAGCTGGCGCAGAAAGTACAGCCTCTGCTGCGCCTTTTTATGAATAATGTCTATGTGGGGGTCCACTTCAGGTCCTGTCAGATTGTGGATCCTAGAAACCTGAATTTGTCCACAGTAGACTGTGTCTACTGTGTCTGCTGTTACAGATTGAGCGAGTTTAGCTCCAGGTGGTTTTGACCACACCAGAGGACCAGCTGTTCTATTTTTCTGTCTGTATGCAGCCTCATCCCCATCCTGGATCAGTCCCATGACAGTTGTGTCATCTGCAAACCTCAAGACATTCACAGATGGGTCCCCTGAGGTGCAGTCATTACTGTAGAGGGAGAATCAGTGGGGAGAGGACACACCCTTGGGTGGCGCTAGTGCTGATAGTCCAGATGCTGGATGTAGCATTGCCCAGCCTCACCTGTTGTCTCCTGTCAGTCAGGAAGTTGGTCATCCAGTGACAGGTGGAGACTGGCATGGTGAGCTGGGACAGCTTCTGGTGGAGGATTTCAGGGGTGATGGTGTTGAAAGCCGAGCTGAAGTCCACCAACAGGATCCTAGCATAGGTCCCCGGAGCGTCGAGGTGGTGTAGGATGTAGTGCAGTCCCATGTTGACTTCATCATCCACTGACCTGTTTGCCCTGTAAGCAAACTGCAGGGGGTCCAGCAGGGATCCTGTGATGTCCTTCAGGTGGCTCAACACCAGCCTCTAAAAGGATTTCATGGCCACAGATGTCAGGGCGACAGGTCTGTAGTCATTTAGTCCAGTGATGCAGGGTTTTTGGGTGGTCAGTCAGCTGGTCAGTGCAGACTCTCAGGCAGGAAGGGTACACACAGTCTGGTCCTGGAGCCTTTCTGATTTTCTGTTTATAAAACAGCTGACACGCTTCCTCTTCACAGACTTGTAGTGCTGGTGGGGGTCAGAAGGGGGAGGTAGTGGGGGATTCAGGTAATTTGTACAGGTGGCTGGGTGGAGTAGGAGTGGGTGATGGGTTTGAAAATCTGCAGTAGAAGCCATTCAGGTCCTCAGCAAGTGTTGGTCGCCTACAGTGTGGGGGATGGGCTAATGTAGTCTGTGTTAGTTTTAAGGCCCCTCAAAACTGACGCTGGAATGGTGGCTGACGAACTGTTTTCCAACTTCGTGGTGTAGTTCTTTTTAGCCGCTCTTTTTATCTTTGTCACCTGGTTCCTGGCCTGCTTGTACAGGTCTAGGTCCCTAGTTCTGTAGGCTTCCTCCTTGGCCTGACGTAGCTTCCTTGATGTGAGTTGAACCAGGGTTTGTTGTTGTTGTTGTATGTGCAGTGGGTCCTGGTTTGCACACACGTATCCTTACAAAAGCTGATGTAACATGTTACAGTGCCAGCCAATTTGTCCAAGTTTGTGGCTGCAGCTTCAAAACAGTCCAATCAGTGCAGTCAAAGCAAGCCTGTAGCTACAGCTTTGCCTCATCTGTTCATCTCTTCACAGACTTGGCTACAGGCTTAGCAGCTTTTAGTTTCTGCCTGTAGGTTGGGATGAGATGGATCATGCAGTGATCAGAGAATCCGAAAGCTGAGCTAGAGCTAATTTTCCGAAAGAGTGATAGGAGTCCTTTAAAACTGTGTTGCAGTGGTCCAGAATGTTAGTATTCCTGGTGGGGCACTTAATGTGCTGCCTTGTATTTTGGGAGTTCACAAGTGAGATTTGCTCTGTTAAAATCCCCCAGAATGATGAACAGGGGGTCAGGATGTTTTTCCTTCACGTCTGTTACCTGGTCAGCCAGCTGCTGTGATTCATCCACTCCTCGTTTGACCAGAACAAACGAGGAGAACTTTTTTGTGGTTAGTCGACTAATCGGATCATGCATGAATTGTAGCTTACCGCGCCAGCATGCAGCTGCTCTTGTATAACCATCATTAGCTTCTGGCTTGAAGTGTTTAAGGTATGTGCTAACTAAAAATAAAGACAGTTAAGATGGTAGTTCATTAACTTTTAATGAATTTTGCAGCTGTTTTAACGTTACAGCAGACACATAACGTGTTCTAAGGCCAATGAAATTATCATTGTTAATGTTAATGCTTGCAGCTATAAGTAAGGAGCTCACTGTTGACACTAATGTTAGCAGCTAACTAGCCAATTAGCT